>OLMO02000009.1:11899263-11976747 GCA_900291935.2 Cassiopea xamachana | reverse complement strand
ATAGAGCTTACAAGATAAATAATTCTCTCTTTTCATTTAATAATGATGTCAAAAAGCTCACACACATCTTCAAAAGAAATCAATTTTCCTGAATATTTAATAAATAGGGTAGTTAAAACATATCTTGACAATAATGGTAATTCTGCACAATCTGATAATAATAATACTCTCTACTTTAAGCTACCCTATCTTCCCTTTTCCAATTTTGCCCAGCGTAAAGTTCGCACTTTAATCAAAAGATATTGCAGTAATCTTACAATTAAATTAGCATTTTCCTCCTTTAAGATAAAAAACCTGATGAAAGTTAAAGACTCTGTGCCTAGATCGCTCCGTTCTTGTGTTGTCTATAAATTTACGTGTGCGGGATGTAATTCCGTATATGTTGGTGAAACGTGCCGACACATTTCAACTAGAGTTCGAGAGCATCTTTTCACAGATAAAAATTCACACGTTTATAAACACCTTCAAAGCTCTAAAACATGTAAAGATTCTTGTGATGAGAGCTGCTTTAAAGTTATAGACTCGGCTAAAACGTACAATCAACTTAAAGTTAAAGAGGCTT
Source organism: Cassiopea xamachana (assembly GCA_900291935.2). Lineage (NCBI taxonomy): Eukaryota > Metazoa > Cnidaria > Scyphozoa > Rhizostomeae > Cassiopeidae > Cassiopea > Cassiopea xamachana. The sequence continues at coordinate 11,976,185 of OLMO02000009.1, read as the reverse complement.
TACATATTTTGTGGAAGGGGCCCAACTTAAACAAACAGGTCCAGCATTACAATTTTTCCTTATCATTCTAGCCCTTTCAACGATTTTCGTTCTCTTGATTATTCGAATTATTAATTTTCGTTATACCTTCTATTGATTTTGTAACGTTTAGTAATGTGTTCCATTTAACAATTTAGTATAACAACTGAAGATGGATAGTGAAATATCCGAAACATGTCTTGTAAACTGAAAATTCTTGTCGTTTTTTTGCGTCTTATATCTGATATTATTGGCTTGAGAAATTTTGGAAGGATATATATATATATATATATATATATATATATATATATATATATATATATATATATATATATATATATATAGGTAGATTGACACAGAAAATAAACCTGCGGAATTGCGACTATTAATTTCACGATTTCTCGATCATCAGGCAATTATGCTACGGATGGTTACAAGCGTTCAAATATGTTAGTTAATTTGTAAGGGGGGTTGTAGGTGTTTAGTTTCATTATCTGCAGTCCGGGGGTTCATGTTCTCAGTCTATATATATATATATATATATATATATATATATATATATATATATATATATATATATATATATATATATATATATATATATATATATATATATATATATATATATATATATATATATATATATATATATATAGATTTATGGAAACACACACATCACAATTGTAATCTATGTCCACAAGTTTTTCACATCGTCATTTTTATCATCGGCATTTCCATGTGAGTTTGCAGATTGCTTAACATTTTTCACTCATCCTGAACTTTTCTCATCCAACTGTTATCACTCTCTTGATTTTTTTTTACCCACCATCTTATCTGTAGCCTTTTCCTGACTCTTGGCACTCTCTTGGTTCCCACTCTAATTTAATCTTGCTGTTAAATTGTATGTTATCCATTTTTTCAGACGGTATTCTAAGCATGATTGATGAATTTAACAGGTTGCTATGAGGCTGCTTGAGAGAGATGTGCATGATAAGCAGGACACCTTGATGTTGTTGCGGCAACAATTAGAAGAAGTGAAGAAAATAAATACTGAATTCCATATTAAACAGAAGGTACTAATTTTGTGTACTCATGTAATACAAATCCACATTGACATCATGCAACCTCTTTATCCAGAGGAGAACATGTAAGGCAATGATTTGCCGGCAAAACTGATAAGGCTGCTAAGGTACTTACATAGAGGTATGAATTTACCGACAGAGGTATTTTCTTAGCAAGACCTCTATTTTTATTGGGTACGTTGATGCAAGAGTCAGCATTTTAAGCAGTCTTTTGACTGCATTTTTGGCAAAGCATGCAGTCACATACGGACAAAGATCATTGGATCTGAATCTACCATAGAGGTCTGCTAAGGGCGGGGTGGTTTTGTACCTCATAACTCCCAACTAGCTACGCCATTACATAAGCACAATTCTGCAAAAATTCAGTTTCCGGCTTTGTTGGAGCATTTTGTTGAATGGGCTTATGCAGACGATTTTATGTGGGATATCTTCCAATAGTTACAAGCTTGTACCAAATTTAATAGTGCCTTCCAGGGTGCAATGGATTGATTGAGAGGTAATTATTTGAAATAATTGGTACAAGTTTCTTGATAATGTCTCTTTGCCAAATATTATGGCCATAAATAACATTTGGGACATCACTTCCCAGTTTATATAAATTACCCCCAAGTAATATGTATATTGTAGAGTTCTGGACCACTATCTTATGGTATCCAACTTTAGTTTAATGAGAGTGTTTCTGGGGCACAATGAGTTAGCCTTGTCAACATTAAACCCTGAAACTCTGCCATAAATTGATATTTTAGAGTAATGCAATCATAATTTGTACTCATTTTTTATTTTATAATAAAAGAACTGTTGAAATCTGCTAAGTATTGATGAAATTACAACATTTTGGAACAATTTTGTGTATTTGATTGCAACTTGTTATAAAGTTGCATCCACCGTGCATTGTGTCATTTTCTCCACAAGACATTTTGCCATATTTTCTAGAAAATTAGGACAGTAGCTGAGTTAGCTATGTTGCTTTGAAACTTCATCTATTAGTATAGCCAAATTCTGAAACATTAATGATTGGCTCTTTGAATTCAGACAATCTTTGCAATAGAGATTTAAATCTTTAGAAACAAAATGTTGCTGGGATGATGTAGTTTTTTCAATGTCACATACCTCACACACAGATTTTAAGCCCTATGCTGGAAGTAGGTTTCACTGGCCGTACATCTGCTTTAGATTCTTTTTAGATTTTTAAATTTTTTAATTCAATTTCATGACAAAGATATTTTAGAGTTCTTTTCAAGTCTTTCGTTAGCATTTAGCCTCTTTAGCCCAAATTTTTTCTCTCTAGATGTAACATCTTGACACTAAATATGTTATTGCACTAGAGAATAACAGTCATGATTATACAATGTTCCTGAAATGATCACTAAAAGCATCTTTAAAACATGAAGAGGTGCACTCCTCACATAAAATGCCATTCTCCTTTTCAATGTCTTTAGGACTGCATTTGGACCATATAGAAGTGAATGATGATATTATATGCATTATAAAATATGGTACTTAGTGTATAGGTAATGCACTTCAAAGTGGAAATCGTCTCAAGTGCATTTGATTCAACACAAAAAGATAACCTATCTATCAATAGTTGCAGATGCAGTAACAGATGATGAAATAAAAATTAACCACAAGAACTACAGATTAATGATCATCAGAGTTAATATGGCAGCAAGCTAAAGAAAGCCTGAAGCAGGAGTGCAGTAGTTATAGACACAAAGCAAGATCAAAGCATATCATAATGATGGCACATACATATTTTTGGGTTTTGATAGTACTTCCACTGCTTTAAATGGGCAACTAGTTATGTAGAAAATGTGGCACTGGGTATTTTGAGTAATTGACCTATTTTGCCCCGGTTTCTATGGAAGCTGTTAAAATCGATGTTTCTGAGGCTAAGATTAAGCGCCATGCTTCTCATGTCCCGAACCTAATTCTTGAATTCAGAACATGAGAAGCTCAACATTTACATAAGTCAGGTTTGCCAAAATCAGTCAAGCGCGACAAAGCGTCTCTGGTTTGATTGATCTCTGTCGTGCCACAAGACAGTGGCGCGACAACAAGTTAAACTATGAACTTTTCATGTGCCGAACCCAATGTATAACTTTAGTTTGCCTCTCAATCGAGAAGGAGCATGCCCAATGTTACTTCCAGCACCAACGTCTATTGCTTTTGCAAAAGTATACGTTCTACGTATAGCCAGGCAGTAGAGCATCAACAAATATAAAAATAGTACAAACACACTATACCTTTGCTATGACATACAGCAAAATTTATAAATACAATTACTAAACAAATTTATTCTACAGCGTGTAATGTCGTACATTATTTTGTATATTTTCGGAAAAAACAACGCTAACATATATATGATCTATTCCAATATAAATGAGGCATGAATGATTATGAAATAGCTGGAAATGTACCTTTCAGGCCATAAAGCTTGCAATTGGAATTTATCAAGAGAATTGAACGCATTTTATCATTTTTGGAACCCCTCCTCCCCTTGAGGCATGTACTTTGCATGTTTAAGCTGGTTAATCTTCTTATATTGCTTTATTTGATTCATATCAGCTCTTGCAGTGAATTTAGATGAGTTATAGCATTTAATATTGGTCTTTCTTGGATTTATGAGTTTATGAGACTGTATAGGTAATGGCAATAGGTAATACAGACCGTCTTCTTCAGTCTCCCAATTGACCTGTTTCCACACAGTCTTAAAGAGGAATTTGATATGCTGTAGAGAATGTCATAAAACCCCATGAACTGATAGAGAAGCAATTGGCAATAGTAACTAGTGCGACAATGGAAAGAAATGTTGGCCGATGGAAATTAATACAGAAAATTTGTCGAGGCACAAATGAGATTCCTAAGTATTTGTTGACAGTTAATAGTTCCGATGGATAATTATCTTCATCACAGGATTTTGAATATTCTCCAAATGTGGATCCAAAGCGGTTCCATATTAGTGACGGTTTGACGAGGGGCCAGGTGGACACAGCTTCCCAGATATTTTTTCTTGGCTCTTTCGATGGCCCCGCCCCACTTTTCTAGGAAGGTATGAAATTTTGAATTTCGACTATCTTTTTTACTGCTAATACATACGACTTAGGACGATGTACAAAGAATGAAAATTATACTTCCAGACTGTTGCTGTACTGCCACGTATACCAAACGTCTCTCTAGCTTTCTTTGTGTCTTTTGTCTTCACATCGTGAATGTAGGATAACATCTTAGCTGAAATTTTGTGAATTTCTAACGGCCAGCATTTGATATACTATCGACTTTCAGAATAAACAAAACTTATATTTACAGTTCTGTTCTGATGTGTTTATGCCTTTGCAATACCACTGGTTCGCTTTAAGTTCACGTAAATGGATATAATATCCTCAAGTTACATAGTCAAACATAGTGATTCAGTGTCTTTTTGCACGTGAATACGTCAGTGCTACAACAACTTCTATCTTGCCAAAAGGTGAGAATGGTGGCCTAGCACGAGGTTGATTTTGACAAGACACAACTGGGACTGTCAGCGGAAGTATGCAAGTGAGAACAAAAACACTTTGGATCATGTGGTTTTACGACAATCTCTACAACATATCTGATTTCAGTTTTTTCCCGAACTTCCCCTCTGAGGAATCCTAAGGATCATACGGATTCTGCATAGATCTGCAAAGAGGGCAATTGATGCACTAATTGTCAAAGGACTACCCACTGATTCCGAGTCGTCAATCTCTAGGTCAAAAGCCACATGAATTGTGTTGCTATTGTTAAGGAAATGTTATTGTTCTTATTAGACAGTAATGAGCGCTCGATTAACTCTTGACAATAGAGGTGACGCAGAATGTCTGCGGCGATCAAAGATTTATGTTTACGTATAATTGTACGGAGTATCTAGGATTTGTGTTTCCATATAATTGTACGGAGTATCTAACATTTGTGCTTCCTTATAATTTTCTTCAGCTGCCTTTGGCTGTCGTAAAAATTAAACTTGTGCAACCTTTTCCAACTGATCGTAGGACTGTCTGCAACTATTTGCGATAGTCACCGATTGGTGTTTTCTTATATTCTTAAGGAGTTTTAGAGTTTCAGGCTGTCTGCGACTCTCTTAAGACCCATTAAGGTTATACAGAACGCTTGATGACTTCAGAGCTTGACTTCAGAGCTTGATTTAATCAATGTTCGTGGGCATCCAAGTAGGCAAAAAACACTTAGCCTGTGATCATCTATAGTGCATGACATATTCAAATATTGCAGCAGAGTAATCAGAAATCTTACGAAGGAAGTGCATGAGATCTCATCTGAAAAGTTCTCAGGCCTCTGTGATTTGAAACAGTATATGTTGAAGCTGTAGTTTGACTGTGATGAACAACATCTGGTCCATTCATCCTGCGCGACCAAAAATTTTTCTGTTGATATGTCAAATATTCCGGAGCTGACATGGAGAGGTGTTACTGCTTACTTAATTAATTCTCCCAGTATTTATACCAAGGAAAAAATTAACGAATACAGATCATTGAAGACATGTGACTTCTTTACATGCGGTCACTTACAAGAGTACTTATTTCATGAGATGTTATCCATGCACACATTTTGTTTCATCAAATGCGAGGTAAGATTTGCCTCATGCACATTATGTTAGCGTAATCAATGTGTTTCCCAGAAAGAATTCAGTCACAGAGTTACAGAATTACACGTGTCTGTAGATGAGAGATAGATGATTTTTTACCTACTTGTGATCCAAAAGATCTATGACATAAAATCAACAGTTAATCTTCATAGCAAGATTGAGCTTTCATAATACTTTATCAGCTATTATTTGAACCTCTTTGTAACCATAAAATAGACGTAGCTACTCAATATCTTGGGCTGTGACATTTGATTATCTTTTCTTGGCTTCACATTGCTGTTTTACTTATGCTATGCCATTGAAGCTCCTCCAAAAAATCATGTAACTTTGCTTTTTATTATTTTGATGTCTTTTGAAACACTTTTGCTGATGAGTTCATCTTTCAGAGTACTGCCAAGTTAGACGCAAAGCAACAAACCAGAAATGTGTAATGTCTCGGTATGCCTGAATAAATTAGATAGATGGGTGCTTATTTGAAATTGCTCATGTGGTGCAGGACTAGGATCATCTTGTAGTCATGTTGCAGCTCTGTTATTTACACTTGAAGCAGCAGTTCATTAGAAGCTAAATGAAAAGTCTGCTAAAACAAGCTAACTTTTTTCATGGAAGACTTCAAAAAAGAGTGTTATTCCATCACCATTTTCTGCCATTGACTTTCTAAGGCCCAGAAAGAGGTCTTTCCGAAAAATCTGAAAAGCCTGTTGCCAGTTATAGACAGTATTCTTCCTATAACCCCAGTGCTGCTGGCAAATATCCTTCCTCAACTGAGAACCTAAACAAATTAATTGAAATTAGCAAAGAAGCAGCAATTTTCACAAGTTTGCTAGGGCATTAAGCTACAGGGACGCTGTTGATGACATGCATTATGCAGGCAAAAAGGGCTGCAGATATGGGAGTGAAACAGATTCTGTTTGTGAAGAAAACTGTTTTCCAGAACCTTTAACTTATCTATTTGAACCTACTGCCATTAACATGTCAAATTTGGATTTAACTACCCATGGCAAAAAACTTTATATAGAGTATGTCTCAAAAAGTTTCAGATGCCTATGACACCCTCTGTGAAGTAGCAAGAGAGCAATCAGCCTCCTCAACATGGATGATACACAGCTGGAAGAATAAATGCATTCATCTGCTACAAATTCTCAAAAATGAAAGAAAGCAGGTCTCTCATGGATTCAATCATGCAGTACAAGCCTAGTTTTGGGTCAAAATACACTGAATATAGACAATGTGTGGAGAAAACAGCAAGATTCGTTTATTTCAGAATAAAGTGAGCAGCATTAAAACGTCAATTTTTGAGAGGTAGTATTAGTTATTGTTGCTAATAATCCTTTTCTTGGTTCATCTCCAGATGGAATCATTTGTGATTGCTATGGGAGAGCTGTTTTAGAAATAAAATGCCTGTAGATTTACAGAGGTGGATTTCAGGGATGGACAGATGATTAACAGTTTCCTCTGACAAATAATGTGTGCATGAAGCCAAATAATCAATACTGCTACCAAATTCGGCTTCAAATGGAGTTATATGGTACAGACTTTGGATACTTTTGTTTCTATTCACCATGTGCAGATAGGGGCATACCCACTTCTGTTGGCAATGGCTGCATCCAACACTGTTGAAAAAATTTTGGACATTCATCCTTCCATAACGGCATTGAAGTTACACAGAGAAAAGATGTGTATTGCAGCTGTAAAAGACCTGGTTGTGGGAAACTGATTTGCTGTAGCAATGATGACTGTGAAATCAGCTGATAACATTATTCTTGTGTAAACATAGCTAGAGCACCAAAAAATATGTGGTTCTGTAGAAACTGTCGAGAGCTCCAAACTAAGTGAAACAGTAGGCCTGCTTTAGAACTTCAAGATTTTTATCTGCAATGGCAGGCATTTTCATTAACTTTATTATGCATGGTGTGTGCCAAATCAGGGAAGTCATACCCCCTGACATCTCCCTGATTTTTCTCAGATCTCTGCTTATTCCCCCTGATCATAGCCCAAATTCACCGTAGGTCCTGACCAATAATCACACACTATGCATATGACAATGCATGGCTATTTAAGCAAACATTTGACTACTTGAGCTAAGTGTTCTCTATTTCCATCATGGAAATTGAAAATCAAAAATTTCATGTTGGAAATAATGTGTTTTCTTGTGATACTTTTAGCATATTAGGAAATTGATTGATTGAAAAAGCAAAAAGAAGCATTTCCCTTGATATTTCAATCTAGCATTAGCCAAATTCCCTAATATTTTCTAACAGAACACATTTCCCTGATTTTCCCCTGATTTCCCTGATTTTCCTGAATTCCCTAATTTGGTAGATACCGTGTTTTGGTGTTACAAGTTTTGTTATTCATTTTGGTATAATGCTTTTCTTTAATACAGCGCAAAAAGCTGCAGCTTTCTTTTGAAATACTTAAAAGTTTTTTTCATCCTGCACTCGTCAGAGTATGAAAACGTCGGATAGTGACCTAAAGGTTAACCAAAATAAATAACCAGATATATGTCAAGCTTTTAAGTATATCAAAAGAACGCTGCCGCTATGTCGTGATGTAGTAAAGTTCTGTTGTACCAACAGACTATTTACGTGCTTTTCTTTCAGTTTACAACAGATGATACAGTTATTGTTGTGTTTGAATTGAGAATGATTTTTTATTACACATTTGCGTTGCAGCAGTTTTCATTGTACTACATTTGTTTCGATTCGCATGGTTTTTATTGTTTTTATTTCAGCGTTGCTTTATTGAATTGGTGCTTGTGGGCATTTTTGTATGCTTTCCCTTTTTATGCAAAGTGTGTTTTGTAGCTTTGAAGTTCTTTTGTTTTCAGAGTGTTTTTCTTGTTTTTGTGACAGCCTAGTTTTTTAGTTGTGTTTTGAGCAGCCGTAGAAGTACACAGAGTTGTACGTTATTCGGTATTAAGTAATTGTGAAATTTGCTGTGTGTTCTTTTTGGATTTCACATGTGATTGGCATCATTGCAGTATTGATAATCTAGCCTGCTGGCTACATCAATACAAATCTTTTCATTATGGCGACGAGTAATGACTTTCTAGATGGTAACAACTGTGAACCACCAGATACTATCGAGATATTTAGTGGGAGAGTGATCCAGAAATCGTTAAACGACTCAAAAGGAATCAAGCTGATTGTAAAGGCCATTTGACAAAGGCTGTTTCATATATTATGTACGTATTAACGGTTGATTTTGAGCTCACTGAGATAAGAAATTGATCAAAGTCTCTTTGAGACTTACGAAAGGTTTACAATTTCATGTAAATTATTTGAGAGAGTCAAGACAGATGAATTGCCATTGAAGAATCCAATGTGTATTTTCTCGAAGCGGAATTTCTTACAGCGAAGGATAAAGTATTGCTACTGCTTGAAACAAAGCAAAGCGCAATGGCCACTGAAGAACACAACGGACAGGAAGTTGATGCTAGAGATTCGATGAGCCAAAGTAAGTCAAAGCTTTCGCATTCTCACAGTAACAGAAGAAGGACATCTTCAATTTGAAGTATGCAACTACAAAATGCCACTAAATTCGTAGCATTGAAGCTGAAGTTTCAATGTTAGAGCAGTATCAGAATATTGAAAATGAAAACTGAAGATCGTTCAAATACAACAAAAAATTTGTTGCGAAAGAAAAAGGGATAGATGATTATGATTCGGTGTCAGTGACACCATGTTTTTTGCCTGTAAGAATTTTTCAAGGAAATGCGGTTAAAGAATCGTGATCAAATAGAAAGGCGTTAAGACTTCAATACACAGTAAGTGCATGTATATATTTGATGTATTTGATGTTCTTTCGTAAGAAAATTTTCAAATTGAACTTTCTGCAAGAGATCCCAAGGAACTACCCAGTCAAGCACCCTCTGTCTCTCATTTGGGAGAGGAGGAGAAAACTTATTTGTTCTGAAGTGCAATAGTTTCCTTTCCAAGCGTTCATGTGATACGGCAAAGATAGAATAACCATCTGTGTAAGCAATATTTAATTGGAAATGATAAGTTTTGATATGGAAGGAAGAACATCAAACGGAAAGACAAACATCATACGAGGGTATATTTTATCAATGAAACATTAGCCTATGCTTCAATAAAAATATATTAATGAACATATCTTACAATATCATCTTGTCATTGCATTGTTCCTCCTTAATGCTTCATAGAAATACTACTTAAATGCACATCTGCTTTACTTTTTTTGCTCAAGACCATGAAGGACCTTTTCAAGAATTTTTATATAAAGGGGCTTTGCTAAGGAAGGGGCACGTTATTTGTAAGTGACTTGTAACTTCATATCACATATATCCAAAGGTGTGTTCTATGCAAAGCTCATGCTAGAGCTTCTTCACACCAAGGTAAGACATTTTAATAACTTTGATGACGTAAGGAAGTCTACCAAGTTGTAGGAAAGGATGTGTGAAGGGCATTTTGTATAATGCCCAACAGACCACCAACCAGCAAAACGCTGTAGTAGGTATGGACAGCAGTTGTGGAAGTGCTTGCTGATAAAGCACTGCTTGGACGTGCTATCCAAGCTTGAGTAAGTTGGGGGTTCTGTGGCTTGGCCCCTGTAAAATGTTAACGGACCTTCACTTGAACTTCGCAAAATGCCCTTTAGCAAAATTGTGAAATATGACAAGTTCTTAGGTAAACTAGAATTTCGCTTTAGAGACACTGTCATTAGCAGCTGTCAAAGCAAAGTACCCCCATTACAAAACTATAAGTAATTAAGATCAAACCCCATTTCAAGAGTTTTTGCTTTTGCTCTAAGTTTCCATATTGTGCTGAGGAGGTTCTTCCAAACCCTTGGCAATAAATGAGTTAAGAGTAAGCAACCTGATTGGAAATTCTTAAGTTGCTAGAAGTTACCTGCAATTAGCACATAAAGCTGATCTTTTGCAACTAATTCAAATTCTCTCATGAACAGCAAATTACAATCAGAGAAAAATAGCCCTATCTCATGGAAAGTGTTATTGATATAATCAGCTAAAGCTTTGCTTCACAAAGTTAAGTAGCCATTGGAGCTATCTTAACTGACAGACAATAGCAGTGTCATCTTTATGCAACAAGTTTTCTTTAATGACTCATTTGATTCCTCTCCTGTCCTGGGTATGCCATTAAAGTGCATCCGGTCATGCCATGACCTAAATGGCCTAGGCTACAGACCGCCCATCTGGATAGCACCTAGTCAGGGCCCCTACTGAGGGTACGAGTGAAGGCCAACGGTGATTCCTGGTGCAATTGTGGCAGGAACAGCGGATGAGCTACGATTCTATCAACAATGGCTGAAATTCAGGCAGATGACTTGTTGGTAAGAGAGATGGTGAATCCTACAATCACCCGAAGGAAGGCAACGGGAGACGACCTTCATATCCTTCCCTAGTACAACCATGAAATGAAACCAGAAATGTCTTAAGGTGAACGGTGTGGATGGGACCAAGATCTGGCGACGGCGGCAGGAACGAAGACAGTGGAAATACTATGGCTAGCACAAGACAGATATGGTTTTAGGAACGTGTTCGCCAATGTCAGATTCTTATATGGCACAAGGAAGAGGAAGATTCCTCTCAATAGCAAATTGTGGTCAGAAATTGGAGAGTACCATCTTATGACAATCATTCTTGACATAGTCGGCTAATACATTGCTTGACAACATTAAGGAAAATTTGAAGTTGAACTTGAAATACAAAGGCAGTGCAATCACTAAGCAAAAGGTTGCCTTGATATTTCGTTTGAATTTTCTTACAAGAAATAAATTGTAATGAAAAAGATAGCTTATTTGTTTTTGAGCTAATTGGAAGGCAGATGTTGCAAAGATTATGAGACAACAAGAAAAATTAATTCTATTTAAAAGGAAAACTAAGCCCCTATGCTTTTCTATGACCTTATCCAGAATTAAAAGAATGTAGTGGGAAGGCCTGTATTGTCTGGCTCCTTTATTATGTCTTTGTGCACACAAATTCTACAATGGATACTCTGAAACAATATAGATCAAACATAGATAAGACTTTTCTAATAGACTATGGTTCATATCTTTATCTTCACACATCTTTTTAGAAAATTATGTTTTATTCTATTTGAGATTCTGATGTTAGACAAATAAGATTCTTGCCACCCCATTGGCCTGCCCTCTTGGCCAAAACTCAACGAAGCAGTAGTTTTTATTCTGATCTCCTACTTCATCGAAAATCGATCAATGCTATCGAAAATGGCGTAAGGTTTAACTTCGAAGTCTTTGTATTTACAAATATTTCTTTTCCTTGTTTTGACATCGACATGTTAGGTTTTGAACTTTTATATTCCGGTAGCTCACGGCCAAGGTTAGTGAGCTTCGTGCAATTCTGCCATACGTTTTAGAAGCAGACTTTTTATATTAAATTTTTCTACTTGTTTTCATAAGGAAATTTCCTTTAAAAGTAGCTTTTTGGCTAATTATGTATCAGGTTAGAAAGCTATGCTACCTTTTCAATATCCAGTACAACATGTATTGCTAATTCCAAGCCTATTCGGCACTGTTTTCCTCCTTCACTCATCTCTCCAATTGGCGCAGTAAGTGTCCAGTAGGGTGCTTTGACCTAAATACCCCTTCATATAGGTAGTCAAGGGAACTGTGCTTTTTCAATGAGTCGGGCTTTAAACTGCAATTAAAATGAGAGGTCATACTCCATCATACTAGAAAAATTAACCAAGTTGAACTTAAATTACCACTTAATTGCATTCAGGGCCCACTGTGTGGGGGGAGGGGGTTCCTAAAATTTCCCTCCCAAAAAATTCCCACTCAAAGAACTCACACTAAACAATTTTCTCTTGGAAAATTTCCTCCTAGTATATCTCCCAACCTGAAGTCTTTCTCCCTAAAATTTCATCCCATAAAAGTTCTACCAGATGATTCCCTACCTGATTTTTAAGAGGGAGACTTCAGTGTGGGAGATTTCCTAGGTGGGAATTCTTCAGGAAGGAATTATCTGGTGGGAGTTATCTGGCTGGGAATTTTAAATTGTTCACGAATTGATTCTAGGACTGTTTAAACTGTGTAGCACTTACAATAGGCGCCAAGTTAGTATTCCCATCTTAGCAGTTTTTTTGATGAATGATTGATGAAAGTTGGGAGTCTAAATAAAGTTGAGTTTTCCTGTGGCTTCTTCTGTGAATCTACATTATAATTGATTTGACTTGACTGAATCACGACTTATACATCATTCTTTCTTTTTGGGTACATTTTTTATGTCATTCTGTCTATTTTGTAATATCATCCTAAATATATTATCATCTTATAGAACCTTATAGAAGAAAAGCAAGCACAGTCAGAAGAGCTAAAATCAGTTCGTGAAGAATTCAAAGTCTTATCGAAGGAACAAGTCAAGTTGGAAAAAGAGTAATATCAGCATATCTTTGTGAAAACTATTCAGCAAATAGCCAAAAATTCCAACCATTTTTTCCGATTGCTAGAAAGTTCGCTTAGGTGCAATCGATTCAATTAAGTTATCTAGTCTATTTTCTGTTTTATGATCTTCAATTGTTACTCTTGTTACTTTTGAATTCTTTCTAATTTAGCTTACTTTTACGAAATTAGGTTGATTTTATTTATTGGCTTATTCAATAACGCTGCATAACCTTAATGCCAAAATATTCTCTTCAAAGGCTGATTGATGTTGATAACAAAAGAGCACATGCAATGGAAACATTGGCACAGATGGGGTTCAAAGTGGGGGATATAGAATCTAAAAGGTGCCTATATTATGTTGTTTTGGTAGCATTCTGCTATTTTTTTTAGTTAGTGTGTTGAAGGTCAGGGTCTTTGCGGAAAATTTACACTGTGTATAATACATTGAACTGTCCTCGGAGCTACTGCCCTAGTTCCTATCACACGCCCTGTTGTATACCCATTGCAGAGCTCTTTCTCTGTTGATCTTCACCATATTGATTGAATCTCTACATCTTTCAAATAATTTTGTATTTTTAGTACATACCGTGTATGGAAGAAGGTAGTATTCAATAATATTAAGACTCTTTTTTTTCGCATAGTATTGTAGTTGCTTTGATGCATAACATATTTTCTGTTGCTTCATCTCTGTATTGCTTTCATTGAAAGGGCTCGGCTGTAATTAATTACTGAATCAACAAATTTGATCTTGTCTCCCTTTCTACTTAAACTTCCCTCATTTTCTCAGTTTTTCCTTTGTCGAGGCTTTTTTATAGGCCCTATGACCTTTCCCGGCATTACTTACTAAAAAAAGGAATAGTCACATTTTGTTCCTGGTCTGTATTGCTTGAGCAGGTGTTTACTGGAAAAAAATTTGAAAATCGAAAGAGAGTGGCGATGTGGGGTGCAAAAGGATTTGGAAGAAGAGAAGCAGAAGACAAAAGATTTGACGCAGAAAATATCAATGCTGCAATTTTTCAAAGAGGTATTGTTCATTTAATATAGCATGATTAGGTTTGCTTGCATCGGCATTTTCTTCCTGACATTGAATGTCAGATTCTTATCACAGTTCAATTCCAAGGGATGTGAATTTCATTGCATTAATCTTTTTGCACAAAGCATGCATGTTGGTAATGTTCAGCGGAGGGAGCATCCTTTGATCATTCAATTGTTTGTATTTCACTGGACATGGCTTCTGCTAACGTGCTGTTGTAATTTTTATTCTTGAAAAATGTGGCGGGGAAAATTGGGTCGCGTGCTCCAAACGGAGAACAAGTCTAAACTGTTGACAGAGTTGTATCTACAATGTAATTTGAATGGATAAAAGCTCTCTCACAATTGAAAGCTTCAAAAGAAAAATTTATAACTCAAGTTAAAATTGGATATCAGTCATGATTCACATAGGCGTATACTTGTATTTTCAAGGGGGGCTCAAAAACTTAGCTGCAGTAGTCAAGGGATAGTAAGAGCTGAGGGTATTAAAGTGATGTTCTTTGTGCATTTTTCTTTATTGCTTTTTTCTATTTGAACATGGTAGAAGAAACATTTAGTGTTCATTTAGATAATCGCTTCTATGAAGGCACAAAAATGTACTATTTCTCACAGCATTTCTTGATACGAAGTTATCGATAAGTTCATCAATTGACAATTTCATGACCTCTTCTTTGTGTATGTTCATTATTGCCACAGCATTTAATCGTTCTTGAGACATTCGTGTTGTTGACAAGAACCTTAAGAGTTAGTTATGAAATTGAACTTTCAACTTTCCCAGGGGGTGCTAGAGCCCCAGTGCCCCCTAACTCTACGCCTATGATGATTCAAATGAGTACCACAAATGAGCAACAATTTTTCTGCTATAATCATAGCTGTGCAAATTGCGATCAAATCAACTTCCTTTTAGATGCCTAGAAGCAAATTATGATATCCAAATTACAAAAAGCATGCTTTAAGAGGTCAGTAATTTACAACTATGAGTACAAGGGGCTGGGAAGGGGGAATTGGCGATCGTATGAAATCTTCTAGAGATGTGGGGCATAGAATCTTTCTGGAGTGGCATGAACTCTTTGCCTGAAATTCAAATCACTGACATGCATAACCCTATTGAGAACCTCTCGCTTTACCCTCTGCAAAAACTAAGTGACATGATGTAATTGTTCTCTTTTTCAAGTTTTACCCATTCTGGTACGTTGTCTACATAAAAATCTTAACAGGAAGGTTAAATTATCACCTCTTTCTGTAGATAGCAACTAGGGGTGCAAAAATTTACTGACAAAGAAGAAATGGTTGCACAATTTTCATAACTGTTGTAAATTCTAACAGGCCCCGGTACCCAGAGTTTAAATAGCTAACTAATTTTACCCCCATCAAAAGGGCTACCCATTTTTGATCCACCTAGAAAATAATAAAATAGTCTGAATTTCTACTAGAATCAGTTGTTATCAATAAGTACATCCTGAAAATAAAGTAGAGAACCTTCAAAGAAACCATGGACGTGAGACTTCTATTTATGTTATTTATAGAATATATAACTAGTCTGTTGGTACTGCAGATCTTTACTACATTACGAAAATGTGGCAACATTTTTTGACATTCTTAACAGCTTTTTTCTTCCGACACTCATCAGAGTATGAAAACCTCGGATAGAGACCTTAAGGTTAACCGAAATATATATCCAGATGCAGTTACATGCGATAGGATGCATCTAATTGGCCCCAAGAGTGGCCAATTAGGACCTAGTAACCATTGTTTACTTGAAGAGACCCAGTGAGAAAAGGAACTCTTTTTGCCTACACAAAATTGGGTTTTGAGTCTTGATATCAACAGATTCCAAAACATTTAAATGAAAAGACGATCTTGCTTAACCAATGATCCGAAAATTGCTTTTTGTATATGTTTTTGCGCATTCTGGATTTGCAGTTAGAGGCCCTTCACATGGGAGATTTCAAAGCGCTTTGTAACTCATGGCGCTGTGAATTCAGTTCGGTGTGTGGTGAAAGCCCTCAAGTTTACACATGGACTAGAGTGAACGTAACCTCAAGGCGCTTTGAACTCATTTCGGCTTTTCAAAGCATTGCGAAATCTCAAAGCATCGTGATTCGATCAATTTGACTGCACCAAATGTGTATTCACAGCGACAAATATATCCATCAGAATAGCAGAAATAGAAATACGTGTGAGACGAGGGAGGCTATGAAGATGAAGCGCCAAGAAAATTAGGAGAGGTAGGATATTATTTCACTCTCGAAAAGGCACATTTTTTCTGAAGAACTGATCGTGTGCGAAACATTTAACATAATTAAGCCATAGACCACGCGGCACTGATATTTTATTACCGTGAATCCTTGAATAAGCCTCCACCTCCGAATAGGCCTCCACCTCCGAATAAGCCCCCACCTAGAAACTCATATTTGGAACTAATCGCCCCCTCGAATAAGCCCCCATGGGGCCTTATTCGACGGAAGCGTAATTGCAGAGTAATAGCTATACAGTAATATTTCCTTTCACTGCAGACAAAAATGAAGAAAGAAATGTGACTTAAAGTAAAAAAATTGTTATCGATTGTGAAATAATCTTTTTCTTTGTTTTTTTACTGTATTTGATTGGGAGACTTATGTCAATTTTTCTGTCAGCCTTTGAGGAAAATGCGAAACTTTGAAATAAGCCCACCCTTGAATAAGCCCCCACCCAAAATTCATTTTTGAAAATAAGCCCCCAAATTTCCTTTCCCTCAGTATCTCATCAATGATCAGTTATTTTTACAAATCCATTGTTCTTTTTAGTTTCATGCAATATCAAGAGGTGACTACCTACGCGCATCAGGATTCAGCAACTTCACTGGACACACATGAGGATGACGCATCTATACATGCAAGATTACCATTCCCTAATAGGCTCAGTGATAGAAATTCTTCAGCAGAAGATGCTAGCTGTTCTATGTGTGAAAGAGAAGAAAGAAGGAAAGAAAGAATGCAATTTGTGTGCAAAGATGGAAGTTGACAGAGGAAAAGCTGGATGCATTAGTTTCCTGCTTGTATGACTATAAAATCCAAAAAGATTTTGATGGTAAAGATATGGAAATTTGACCTCATACAAATGTATGAATAAGATATTAGGAAAATGATGACTAGAAAGTTCTCAGGAGAAGATTTTGGGCCAGACGCTATTACAACTATTCCAAGTAAAATGTCTCAGGGAGAAAGAGCTCTCCTTCAAACAGATATTGTCCTTGAAAAGAAAGAAATAAAAGTTGGCCATAACCGAATTAAAAATAGAGTTAAGTAGTTGAGACAAAATTTAAAAAAAACTGTTGTTGATGGAACACGATCTGGCAGTGGAAGATTGATTGTAGAACTGGGATCGCCTTGTCTCCATTTGGGGTGGATGCCCCTCAGTGAACTAAATAAAAGGTGCTATGGTTTCAAGCCCGGATGATGATGTCATGGGTAGCAGAATGGATCATGATATAGATGAATTGGATCTAACTGAAAAAGAAGCATCCTCTTGCCAAAGGAAAAGGAAACAAACCCAAGAACGTACAGTAGATGAGCCAAAGAGAATAAAAGTAAGTGAAAATAAAAGAAGAAAGTTAGAGAAACCTTTGTGTGCCCAGCAAAGAAATCAGGTAATGGTAAAAGTTGCAAAAGAAGAGCCTGAACTTAAAAAGAACCTTTGACAGGACAACTAAAGAAATGGAAAAAATGGTGCAAACTATGGCACAGTCTATTAACAATCTTGGGGAGCATTTGGGTAATTGTCTTCTTATGTTGGCCCAAGCAATGACAAATCTAAACCAGCAATATCAGACAATGAATCATCCATATGCACAATGCAATCATGGTCATCAACCAACACAATGCCAAAGGCATGAAAGAGATCTCAATATCTTTAGATCAGACCAATAATTGAAATAGACAGCACAAGTTGAAAACTTTGAACCAATGAGGAAATATGAATGCTTTACTATCAGAACACATGACTGTAAATGTAACTTTTACTGTTTCTACAATTTTTTAAAGAACCAGGCCTAAAGACAACTTGAGCCTAAAATTAAGGCAATTTAAGAAATCTATAAGAGACAAAGCATGTTATTAATTTCAAAACAATTGGTTTCACTAGAAACTTTTTGATCAAACTACAAATCAAATAGAAATAACGTACACCACATGCTTCACAAAAATTTTTAATTCTCTTTTTTGTGTCACAGTTGCCCAATTTGGGTAGCTATTGCTATTGTAAGCTTCATAATTTTAAGAAGCATCAAAGAGACATCTGAGACTGAATTTGGCAAAATACTAAGACATCTCCAGGCTGAAGGCAGAAAGTTTGTTTCTCATAGAAAAATATGTATACCATAAAAGCTCTTTGACACCCCCTTATTAAAGCAAAATTTGAAATAAGCCCCCCTCTCTCATTTATGAAGAATGATGCACTAGGTAGTGCGTTCATAGGGCATGGAATATACCGACAGATTATATCATATGTAAAAAAGAAGGCCCTTGTACAGAATTACCTGTGCATTTTAGCAATCTACAGGGTACTGATCATTTTCAAGGAATCGTAGAGTAAAAGTTTGCTTGGAAGATATTCAAGGAATACCTACTGACTCTCATGATTAGTATCAACATGTGGACTTCTGTGAATAAATCTGTTGAAGTTGGTAGCACCAACTTTTTAATGGAAGTGATGCAGAGGGAATGCGAGTACGATGTGTAAAAATTTCTTATCTCAGGTTAGTAATAAGCCCTGCTCTGTATCAAATGCCCCACTAAGACTCTAAAAAATAAATATCGCCCAGGGATTAATAAAGTTTTTTAAATATTTGTTGTTTCTGATCTTCCACTCTCTAGTTGTATGCAGATAATCAGTACTATACAGTGTTTTTAAAATATGTCTTGAAGTTCTCCCTTAACAATCCACCCTTAGAGGAGTTATATGAGTAAAATCTGTGTTTCTCTAAGTGATGAGTACAGGTCTGCTTGGCTCTTGAATCTTTACGTTCTTTTTGTATGTCATCATAATCAACAGGTGCTTTCACAGTTTCGCAGTAAGGATGGATAATGACGCAGGAATAACTAACGGTTGGAACAAACTCAATTCGAAAGTCTTTTGGTCGATTTAAAATTCTCCACCTAGCCTTTAGTCTACCAAATGCACATTCAATTCAGTTGCACACTGACTTCAGCTTTGTATTGAACAATATCTCAACGTCACTGCTACAATTGCTATATTCCTTAAAAGGCCCTGGCAGCAATGGGTATGCAGGATCCCCTATAAGCACTGGTCCATTTGAGCATGTATCATCTTCAGATAATTATCTTTCAATATTTGGAAGCTTGTTTTCTTGAAAGAGTGTATTATATAGCTACTTGCAAACTTTTTTGTATCATGCACGCTTCCAGGCCATGAATAGTCAACATCAAGAAAACAGCCATTTTCGTCACAAACTGCTTTAACATTTAGTGTATATTTCATTTTGCAGCAAAAAAGTCATGTGCATTTTCATTTGGTTGCTTTACTGGTATGTGGGTTCCATAAATGCAGCCAACAACCATAGGAAATCCAAACTGGCTTTCAACTCTTTGAATGAGCTCCTTGAGGCCTTCTGCTGTAGTTGGAAACTTTATGAGTCTTCGTCCAAGTACTATAACAATAGCATGGCATACCTGACGAATAGACTTAGACACAGTGGAAAGCCCTACACCAAGAGCATTACTTGCCATTCGTAAAGATCAGAGCTAATAATTAGCTCTTTCAAGAAACTTGCAATGACTCTTTCTTATCTGAAGGACCAAGGATCTTTACGAATGGCAAGTAATGCTCTTGGTGTAGGGCTTTCCACTGTGTCTAAGTCTATTCATCAGGTATGTCATGCTATTGTTATAGTACTTGGACGAAGACTACACATTAAGCCACGACAGAGGAGTTCTGTCGTGGCTTAATGTGTAGCCTTAGTTGTTCCTCGAAATAGAAGAAATCCTTACTTGACATCCTAAAATTCCTAAGCCATTCTCCAGGCAACATTTGACCACCTAGCATATTGATCCACCAATTCTCCGTGCGTCCAGGCTTTTTCCAATTGCATTTTTTCTTTCTTAAATACATGTTTCGCATGTGTCAATATCTGTGTAGAGCATAATTTCTATCTTGAATTGCTTCTGATGCCTGCTGCTTCAGCGCTTGTTATTGAAAAGCCAGTTAAAAAAACAATACTGCATGAAGCTGCAAAGTCGCTGAAGCCATGGTCAATAGTAACTTACTAACAGATATAATAGCTTTTGTCGCTGAAGGACATCCCGTAAGGTAGCCATGTTTGCATAATTTTGGTGTCAACGCACAAAAGCGAGAAGTTTCAAACCGCCAAAAGATCATCATGTGAAAAATGACAAAACCCTAGCGACCGAACTGAACTCACGGTGCCACGATTTTCAATTCGCTTTGAAGTTTTACTTGTCAAGGTAGCCTTGGATGTTATCCTATGGTCGACTCACAACTACTTTTAGACTTGTTGTTTTTCATATACGAGGTGGCTGTTCTCTTGCGGTATTGCCTTTCTTCCTGGTGCTTGTGGGACATGTTGTTTTATTCTTTCTGCTAGTCTCTGCGTAGTGAGCCCTACGTACCGAGCTTCACATCGGTATGAAAATTTATAAACTACATAACTTTTTGAGTGGTAGGAACGCAATATTTTTTAGCAGATGGTAGCACAACTCTAATGTTGTAAACCATATGGGGCTTCACAGCATAGAAAAAAGATGTGATGGCTTTACTAATTTGATTTTCAAGCTTTGATGAAACATTACCAATCCAGGGCAATTTTAGGTATACCGGGTACTTCTCTGGACCAAATATTTTTTTGCTGCAAATTTGGCTAGTTTTTGATTGATGCAAGAAAGTAGAGCATCTGCTGGATATCCGTTTTCGATGAGCAGTTGTTTTATTTTGTCGAGCTCTGACCCTAATTTAGTTTTAGTGCAAATCATAAGTGCCCTGTGAACAAAGGTTTTTGAGAAGCCTAATCTTTCTTGTCTTTGGGCTAAAGGAATTCCAACAGATGTATTGCCCAGTAAACTTTGGTTTCTTGTAAATGCTTGTAAGAAATCCAGTGCGCTCTTCCTCTACCAACACATCTAGAAAATTCAAGGAGTTATTTTGCTCCTTCTCTACCATGAATTTTAGACCTGGATGTAGCAAGTTCAGTTTTTCTTGAAAATGGTCACAATCCAGCTCGGATGACAAAGCTACCATCCATATATCGAAAGTAGACACCTGGTTTTGCGGAATTGTCAAAAAGTCTACTGTCATGAAAGCCAATAAAGATGTTTGCTAATGCCGGACCCAAGGGCTACACAAGGGGCTTTTTTCAGTTATAGAATATATTTAAGTTCAAAATACGACAAAAATTTTCCTACATGGCTTATCAGCAGGTTTTAATTGCAAAGTGAATGATGCGGAAAAGAAATCATAATAAATGTTCCCTCTATTTAGGCATGCAATGCATTGCAATGATTTCAGTTGATAAATAAGTTTGAAGCTCTGGAGAAATAGAAGAATAACTGAAAGTGACACATTTCACCCCACCCCACGCTACTAAGTTGAGACTCTGCATATTTGCTTAATATTTGTGTGATTCACCCATGAATTACTTCTTGAAGGAGAATGTCAAAATCACAATGAATGCTAAGAAGTTAGAGGAAAGATGCATCGAACAAGAGCATGTATGTATTGAGTATTCACTGTTCAAACCATCCCCTTCTTGTTGAGAATTATTCATATAGCTTCTACTAATTGTAGTATCTGAATGCAATAAGTCAATAAAATACCTATTTTGGCTTGAAAAGATTATCTCCATGTTAATGACTGAAATGCAACTCCAGTTTCCCTGATAATTCACTCCTTAATATGCATCATTGAGGTCCCATGATCATTCTCACAGTTAACACATGTTATTTTTTTCTTTCTAGACTTTAATTGAAATGGCAGAGAAGCTTACCAGGTTCGAATTATCAAGTGCTTTTGGATCGTATGGCTAAAGACCATAGATATGCTTTTGTTTAAAATTCTTTGCTAAAGTGAGACTGGAAATGCTGAATATTTTGCTGTGTGATGAATGCCAGAACGCTAGTTGCAAGAAGTGATATAACAAATGAGGTTTACCATTCACGCTAAATGTTTTAGCTGTTTTTTTAGCACGTTAATTGCTTTTCAAAGTATATTCAGTTTATATATATATATATATATATATATATATATATATATATATATATATATATATATATATATATATATATATATATATATATATATATATATATATATATATATATATATATATATATATATATACACACACACACATATATATGCTTATCACCATTCAGGTCTCAGTTGCATGTTGATGATATGAAAGAAGCAAGTGCAGTTTTGAAGGTATTATTATATTTTTTCATAATTCTTTGCTACGTTTATGCGAGTTTCCAAAACAGTTGAAAGTCAGTTGAAAGAGGAGGGGTTTCATGTAATTGAGATTTAAGCCCTGTTCCCATGATCCCGGATTCCATTCACATTGGATTACTTTTTGCCCCAGATACCCATTCAGTACACATGGCTCCAAATGAATTTCTTTCCAATGTTCTTTGCGATCCTTGTCCGGAATCAAATCACTCCGCATTGGGGTTAAGGCACACTGAAATGCCTAGTGCATCGGATTTGTTTGGTACTCGTATAAACAGATGAATGATATAGAAGCGCCAAAGCAAAATCATTGACATGAAAGTACTAGCAAGAAGCCAGTTGTGTATAAGGGCTGAATATGGAGAATAGACCTTTTTGGCATCAGTTGACAACTACGCACAGCAATAGCTGGTGGGTGAAAACAAACTACTGAGTAAGTGAAGGAGTACTTGGGAAGAATGAAACTGTGATCGATTTTATAAGCTCGCTGTGTTAAAATGTGGAAAAGTTGTGATGCATTGGGATGCATAAGTCGCATTCAAAGGAAGAAAGATGTTAGATTTCACACTTTTCCGTGAAGAACAGGAAAAATTGATATAGAAGAAGTATGCATAGAACACAAGGAGAGCCATTATTCATAGAAATCCTTGATATGTGGATACCAAATCTGTGCATGTGTGTGGTGGGCATTTTTTGAAAAGATAAGCAGCGATGAAGCATTGTTCTCTCATCTATGCCAATAAGGGAAAAGTTAATGAGGAGTGTTTATATCTTGACTAGGTGCAACTAAGGAAAATTTATATCAACAACTAAAATAGAGTTTCCTAACTGTATAAAAAATACACGCACAATTGTATCAATTTTTCCTATTAGTCGGACCAACATGTGGTCCTGTCATCAGGGGTTTAGTCATAGGGAGCTGCAAGTGGAGCTGCACCACCAGTATTGAGCTTGTAGACCCAGTTGCTATTACCAGTGAAACTCGAGGAAACTCATATTACTCATAAAACTCGAGGAAAGTTCCATTTGTCCGCAACTTCAGCTAAAGCTAAAGCTAATCCAGTATGTTGACAAATTGGTGTTGTGCACCCCACCAGGGATTTTCTTTAGCTTCACCCCTACGTGTCATCCAATATCTCTGCAGAACATATTTCAATTTGCAAGAGGGAATGAAGGATGCCCTTTGATACATCTACTGAGATGTGCAAGGACAAAGCAAAAGGCTTTGTTTGACTATGTTTACAGAAGTAGAAGTTTGGTACCAAGAAAGCTTCTTGTTTGACAATGGAAAGTCAAGCCTCTTTCCTTTCAAATGACTCCCCAATAGATAAAGGTCCCAAGTAAAAATGTTTGATTTTATTTAACGCTATTTCAAACATAGCAATTCGTATTTTTCCTTTATACTGTTTTGCTAGGAAGAAACACTGCTATCTAGACCTTCTGAGAGCAGCCCTGCTTGTTTCAAACTTTATATTCTATAGACACTAGCAGCTAGTACTTCATCTCTATAAGTCCAATATGATTGAGTAACACTGAGATAGTGAGTATGATTGGGAAGCATTCGTTGCCTTAGAATTCCTTAGGCCCTTCCGATTTTCATCCCAACAATTCCTTAAGCAATTTATTGTTCCAATTTTACGGTTTTTTGTTCAAGCAGTCTTTGTTGTACACTACATTGATAGTTGTTAGCAGAACGCTCCAAGTTAAGCCATGGCACAAAATCATCAGGTCATTATCATTTTAGCAATTAGTACTGGCATTTTGCCAGGTTTGTGACTTCTAGTTCCTAAATGTGTCTTTCTTATATTACTCCTGGCAGTTTGCCAAAATATTGGCATGGTATTCTTACACTATTTGTTGAAAAACTTGTTCTGATAAAAATCCCGGTGCTCAATTATTAGAGGTATGAATTTACTGATCCAATCCAATGGGATTTGTTCAAATTTCGGAACAAACATTTTTATTTGGATCGGATCAGATAGGAAAGGTTGTTTCACAATCTGATCGGTTTAGATTGGATGTCAACTGCCTAGTTTCAACTAGACTAAATTAACTATTTTCTATTACTCTAGAATCTAAATTTCTTTATGCATTTATATGAGCAACAAGCGATATTCGCGATATTCGACCTTTAGCCCACGGATATTTGGATCTAATAGTAGCAAACAGATGAGCCACTTGTCGAATTATTTTACTTAATCTTCTTGCAATTTCGTGATATTTTGTGTTTAATTTGATTTAGATCAGGTCAGGTCATTTGGCCTGCTACCAATAATCATGTATCCGGTACCACCTGTTCATGGGTCAGGTCGCTGGTGACTAAGCTGGTATCCCCCATCCTTTCAGGAAAATGGGGAGGGTGTGTCTGGAAATTCTTACAGAACTGAAGAATAACATCTGTAAAAGGTTTTCTTGATAAGATATCACCAGGGATGCCCCGTGATAGCATCTAAAGGAGGTAATAGATAAAATTATTCTTCAGCCAGCCACTGCAGCAGGATGGAATACCTGGCATATCTTGACCAGTTTCTTACCTGTTGGCTACCACTTCTACCCTGCCAAGAGAGTGAGCTTGGACATGCGAGTGCCTGGATTCATTACTTCACGATCAGTTTTATGGATAATGACAATAGGGACAGTTTTTCGTACTAGTTCAATCATCGCCCAGGTTGACAAGGTTCGTTCTGGCTCACACCCACTCTGCTCTGCAATGAAAAGTAAGCTATGGGGAAATAGAAATAGAGATATAAATAGAAATGGAAACAATCAGAAGATTGTGAAGTTATTGGAATGGAATGCCATGCCATTATTGGACAGGGCTGGTTCAAGAAGACCTTAGTGCCAAACAGCACTCGTTGCAAAAGAGTTAAGTAGATATTAAATGAGCATTGCAGCCCTAAGTGAAACTTTCTTGACTGAGAGTGGCAGTGTAATAAATAATGGGTATACATTTTTTTGGAGTGGAGGGCCTAAAACTTTGAAAAGAGAGTGTGTAGTTGGTGTTGCTATAAAGAATCTGATTGTCCAAAACCTGGAGCAGGACCCATCATCAAAATCTGACCCAATTATGATCATGAGACTGCCACTTCAAGATTAGGGCTTTGTGACCATTGTACATATCTATGCTCCAACTATGACAAACCATGATGTAACCAAAGAACGATTCTATAGTGACTCGAAAGAGACAATCAAGAATGTATCCTTCACTGATAAGCTGGTCATAACTGGAGACATCAATGGTCATGTGTGGACTGAAGCTGACTATTGACCGTTGTTATGGGAACACAAGGTACTAACATTTGCAATTCAAATGGAGAGCTTCTTATATCATTCTGCTCTGAGTGCAGTCTTGTCATCATGAGCACTATCTTCAAAGATAAGCAGCATCACCAAACTACCTGAATGCATCCCCTCTCAAAGCACTGGCATGAGTTTTTTGATTAGACGCCAGATAGGCCTGAACGACGTTTTAGACACAAGAGTAATGAGAGGCACAGACTTTGCAACAGACCACCATATGGTTCGATCCAGGCTAGCCTTTACGTGACAAAGCAAGAAAAGTAAACCAAATGGATGCCAACATCTAAGCTGAATGATAGGAAGCGAAATACTCCTGAGTGTCACCAGGTTTCACTAATTTTGCTAAGCTGTCGAAACTTGCATGAAGCTCACCCTGAAAAGAAGAAAAGTAGAACACCAAAGTTGAATGGCTGCTATGGTCAAGTCCACGTGCGAGGATCCAGAAAACAAGCTATCTTCAACATAACTGTGTGCTGAATTAGATGCTCCAACATCAGTGAAATGCTGCATGCTTTGCAAACCTGTTTTTTGATTGAAGTATTGATGATAATCACTTATGAAAGATGTAAGGGAACTGTCATTTTTAATGCTGGGTATAGCGGTAAAAGAACTTTGGAGGGGTATCAAATTCTTTTTACGGAATGGTATTGGGCTATCAACTTCTTTTGCTAATTCGTGATGGGGTATGATACTTTTAGAATAAATTCTTACCATAAATCCTATTTATATGGGAAGTATAGAATGTCCACAACAGTCCTAACTTTTCTTATTACGTTCTTGAGGGCAAAAAGTTATTTGACATGATTAGTGCTTCTTCTTTATTTCTTTGGTTCCTCTATTTTTCCCACTTTCATCTCCTTCATATGTACACTGCTGTTTAGCACGCTGAAGCTTTAGATCCAAATTGAATGACAGAAGCAAAATTAGTATTCGGATAGGCAATTTTTTAAATATTTCAAGGGGGATTTGAAATGTTATTGAATATAGTAAATGGGATAAGTAAGTTTTTTCATTTGTTTCAAAGTGTCTTCCACCTCCCTAAGAGAAAATTTAATATAATGGAAAGCGGCCATTGAATTTGAAAGGTGATACCATGTTTACTGCTCTAGTATTATTAAATTACTGAAAAGGCTAGCACCACAAAGTGAGATATGTCTTATTGCAAAGACGTATTTTATGATATGAGCAATATAAACCTTCAGTATTGTTCAATAATTGGGGACTTTCTTGGTTGGTGACCATTGTGAAAGTTGCAAGCTGAAGTGGAATGAAGGTTTAGCTCTCCAAGGAGGAAACTAGATGTACACAGGCTAGAAAAATTGCAGTTACGCGCTAAAGAGTGTTTAATATTTATGAAGTCTTTGAAGTGCATAGAAAATTATGTACTGATTGCTAAAAGCTTATTTTACCTAGGACTCATTGAGGACTAGAAATTTGCCCTTGATAAAAGAGAGATAACAGCCATCCTTTTAACAGACATGAGCAAAGCATTTTATTCCATTGTCCCAAGCCTTCTTCTTGAGAAATTTGAATCTTATGGCCTTTCTGAAGATTCCTAGAGATTAATAACTTCTAATTTTGAACAGCGACAGAACAGGATCAAACTTTGGAACACAAGAAGTGAATGAATAGAAAAAGCAAGAGGATTCCCATAAGGATCAGCATTCGATCCCATGCTGTGGAATATCTTTCAAAATGATTTGGCCTTCCACAAAAAGTACTGTCAAATAAGTACATATGCTGACAACCATAAAATTTATTCTTCAGTTATGAACAGAACAAAGTTGAGTTACAACTAAATCAAGATATCAAGACGACTTCATGTGATTAAAACCTAACGGTGACCTCCAAGCCTCCCCCTGTCACCTCCTTCGCCACCATACGAACTGTAACAGACAGTCCTAAACCGTAGGAATAATACAGCTATTATTACCTACGGTTTAATAGATATTCGTACACAGTTGTACTCTACTTTAAGTAGACAAATGTACACAGTAGTACACAAGAATGAGGAAAATAAATAATCGACTTCCCTCTAGCCTGCAGCACGTCTCTCTCGATAAACGTTCCTTCACCGACAAAGAACACGTCTTGCCATCACGCTTCGGAAATCTTCCTGTTTATGCGAGAGAGAAATGAAAATGCGCGCCTGCGCATTTACCATCTTTCAGAAGGCCAAGATGGCAGCCACATCACAATATCGGAGAATCACACAACACTTCATAATGGTACAAGGGAAACCATCCGAAAGCCGACAAAGTCAAATGTCAAGCAATGACAATTCAAAATGCAAGGAATAGCAATTTAGCAATAAAAATCATTGCTGACGAGAGCAATGAAGCCGAGAAAACAAGAGGTCTCAAGCTGCTTAGAGTTGAATTTGATGATCAGTTAACATTTAGTACTCACATCAGCAACCTGAGCAGAAGTATGCACCAGAGATAGAGGTATTATCTAGATTTTGCAGTATAATTCCCACTATTGCAAAACTGCAATCTACAAGACAGCAATTCTTCCCCACTTGACATCTTGTAGTATAGTCTGGCAATTCTGCAAAGCAGCTGACACTCCAATCTCTGATGTTCTTTTTGCATAGGCATCTGATGAAACTCTTTTTGCTAAATCAGGCATGCTGTTTTACAATAGGCTACCTTGATATTTTATAGAATCAATGTCAAACATTATGTTTTGTGCAGCAGGAAATTGTAGTAATTTTTTTAATCCTGAGGTCATATTTGATGTCTTTTCTAACATTAGGGAATTGCAAATGTGCAATACCAAGCACTTCAAACACCAAGCCAAGCCCCATCTCAGTGGTGAAACCTGTGTTTGGTAGATGGGGCTCTGGCTATGAGCGAGTTTTTGGCGCCCGATGAACTAACCAATCTCCCACAGCCTTGTAGGTTAATCTCAGCGGATAAAGGTTAAGGGACCACAACCCTGACAGAAAAGGCACAGTTGTGGATGCCTAGGCAGTTGAATCCCCAAGTGGTGACTCTTCTGGTAGAAGCTACATCTCTATGTGTGCCAAATGTCTAGACATTGTCCAACTTTTAGACCCCGTGTAGTAAGGCTAAAGGGGGAGAATGGTATGAGTGCATCCACCTCTCCATATAAATGCCCAAGGCACGCACACTGAAGTCGCTGTTTTGAAACAGGACCAATAAAAACCTTCAGTCCTGCTGTAGAGACCAAGCTGCCCTATTTAAGGTAAGCCTGATTGCCATGAAGTTGAAGCACCTTCGAAAATGTAGGCCAATAGGTTATACTCCTACAAAACTATCCGGTACTTATGATGAAACACGTTGCTTGTTGGAATGTTAGGATATTATGTAGTCCTGCTGGTTTAGCAATAGAAAAACTGATAGAATAAATGATGAACCAACGCAACTCAACATTGACATAGCTGCTTTATCTGAGACAAGATTGTCTGGAAGTGGTAGCTTAAAAGAAAGAGATAACACGATATTTTAACAAGGAAAGAACTCCATGAGACATGAAAGCACGGTGTAGGCTTTCTGATAAAGAATGAAATTGTGCTTTACTTGGAAACACCTTTAGGTTTATCACCAATGTCAATATCAGCTAAATTCCATACAAAGAATGGATGAGTTTTTTAAGTGTGTATGCACCATCCCTACAGTCTAAAGATGAAGATAAAGACACATTTTGCAACCATTTTGAGGAAGAGATTAAGACATTTTCAAGGAAAGAGTCCCTATTAGTATAAGGAGACACCAATGCCCATGTTGGCTCACATTTTGACCATTGGCCTGGTGTTCTTGGTAAGGAAGAAGTAGGACATATTAATGAAAATGGGCAGAGATTGCTGAAACTGTGCTCAATCCAGCAGATGACTGTCACAAATACCTATTTTGCTGGAAACTCTGCAGAAAATCACCCCCACCCCCCACCAAATTTAATTCAAGTATTACTTGGCAGATTTGTACTATTAATTACAAAATAGCTTGGTAAAAGCTGCCATAATGTAGCTACTCCAGTGACTCACGGTTGGCCAAACTACTTTTCATGCTCATATGTAAATAAGTTAGGAGGGTGTCTTGGCTAACGATACATTGAATAGTCTGCTTAGTTCCTGGCAAAATGGTGGAACACTTGGCTTGCTGGATGGTTACCGTGCTCTAAAAAGACCAACTCCTAAGCTATGCTTCCTTGGAACCAGCCGAATAGTTGAATGACAAAGTAACTGGTGGCTGGAGAAGCCCTCCACAACAGCGTCATTCAACCAGTGGGCCTTGTCTGGCCTAGGAAATGCAAATTTATCGATGTATTGCCAAGTGGTTTGAGCTTTTTGCAGCTTGCTCAAGAAAAATAATGAATTTAGCTAGAAATTTTGCTAATGCACGTAGTTAATGCTGGTTTGGAGAATTCATTTTCCCACATTCTGAAGGGCATACATGAAGAGCCTTACTATATTACTCTAAAAACAAGCCTCCAGGCCCCAGTCTCCTCTCGTACACCCATATAATAACTTTGCTTTGCGTCAGTGTTCAAATTTGCAGGGCAAAGGCCTCTAGCATCTCCCAAAAAGGTGTGAAATTTAGGTCTCTACATTAACCTTTTAAAATATTTTGTACAAGAGCATTTAGAATGAAGCAACAAGGCATTTTGTCAATGTTGTAGCAAAGTTAAAAGAAATGAAGCAGGTTCAAGAGGGCCAATTTGTGAATGCACATTCCCTGCAACTATCAACGTCATGGCAGAAAATTTCAGACTTACACCCCAAAGGAGGAGATTTATAGCCACTTACCTACCCTAGTCCACAGGATAACCTTCTGGAAAAAGTATGAGACATAAATACAAATGGAGAGTTTCCGATCCACGACAGCGGACATACGTGAGGTCTTTAACGAGTGGTATTGTATTGCCATCCTAAAGGCTAGTGGCTTTCTTTCCGATTGAGAACAGGGAACGTGAAGTTGGCGCCATTTTCAAAGCCTTTCAAAATGGATGATGTCTTGTATCTCTTACATGATCATGGCGAAATTGAGGATGACGAGTTTCTACTTTTATTTGGCGATAGAAAGTACAATTTATACACTGGTCTTCCCTATATCAAATGATAGATTCAACATTTTTCAGATAAGGGAAGACGAGTGTCAAATGCAATTTTGATTCAAAAGGATGACATTTTCTGGCTTACGGCTGCTTTGCATCTTCCTGATGTATTCTGCTGTCAGAATGGTTTGGTGGTAGATACTGTCAAGGTCCTATGCATTGCTTTAAAGCGATTTGCCTATCCTTGCAGGTATGCAGACCTAATCCCTCGCTTTGGAAGGCCTGTATCACAGTTATGCATGGTTGCAAATCCTGTACTTGATCATGTGAATTACAGCTTTGGCTACCTTCTCACCGATCTAGACCAACCGTGGCTCTCACGTCAGTGCTTAGAAATATTTGCTAATACAATTCACAAGGGTGCACCTTTAGACAATTGCTGGAGCTTTATTGACGGAACGGTAAGACCAATTAGCCGACCAAGCCAAGATCAAAGAATTTTCTACAATGTTCACAAAAGGATTCATGCAATAGAGTTCCAGTCAGGTGTCACACCTATTGCAATAGAGTCCCAGTCATAAGCAACTCTTCCAACTATCCAGAACAGTCATCATAAAGTGTCTGTCTAACCAGTTTGTAGAAGCTTCTCAAACAGCTTTTGTAAAGCTACTAAATCTACTAAAGCTATATCTCTCCAACTAGCACATAATACACCTAATTTAATTTATGACGGAATTTCTACAAATGTATGAGTGCAATGTTTAAATTGTATGATCGTGGGCAATTCCACAAAAATGTCAACCTCAGGGTGAAAGTGCTTTTTCGCCATATATACATCACTATATATACTTATGCATATATATATATCCTTGGTTTTCTAGATAGTACGGCTAGTCGATACAGCACTTTTTCCATACTCAGAATTTATTGGCAGCAGAAAAAACTTATGATCTCCTACAATAGGTTGTATTTCGTACTTTTTTTATGTTAAAGGTGCAATTCTTACTAGATGTAGAATTTTGAAATTTTGGTTGCCCTTTCACCAAACTGTTTGACAGAAAAATTACATTTTGCCACACATATAGGTGCTTCATACCTTCAACATATTTATCATGCCTGAAAATGGGGAAAACTACCAAATATTCTGCCTAATATCAGAAATCAGAAATTGCAAAAGCACTCCCCAGTCCAAATGCACATCTAAGACAAGGATTACCTTTAATTGTTAGTGCTCTCAAGGGCAAAAGAAGAGAAATGAGAACTATGATTAAAATGTTTTCATACTTCAATGAGCAAAATGATTAAAGAACTTTACGGCAAATGCATCAACAAGAAAAGAAGCAATATTGTATCTTTTATTCAATATCTAAGGAAGACATTCAATTTCACAGGTATTAAGTGATGTTATTTCTTTTTATTGGCTGGCAGCTATTATTTTCAGTAATTGAATAGTCAATGTGGATAATTTGTAAATCATAAAAGGTTAGGT
Source organism: Cassiopea xamachana (assembly GCA_900291935.2). Taxonomy (NCBI): domain Eukaryota; kingdom Metazoa; phylum Cnidaria; class Scyphozoa; order Rhizostomeae; family Cassiopeidae; genus Cassiopea; species Cassiopea xamachana. Next base: position 11,943,778 of record OLMO02000009.1, on the reverse strand, counting down.
ATACAGAAGGTGAGCAAAGCAATTTTAAAAAACCTATGCGTACTACTTTTCAAGGCTTTTTTGGTAGAGGCACAGGAGCAACTTGTTTTGCTGCTGCACCTCATCCAATATAGCCTGTTGCTGCTGCAATTGCTGCTTCATTGTGCAAATAATGTCCTCATCTCTTTTCAACTTGGCCTCCAATTCTCTCTCCCTCATGTATAGCTCTCTCTCTCTCTCTCTCTCCTTCATATCTAGTTCTTTTTCTTTCATTTTTCTCCCCTTCCTCTCTCTTCTCCTTCAAAGTGATTTCACTGTTTCGCAACACTATCTCCTCTCCTTTCAGCTTATCATTATGCTCTCTTCTCTCCTTTAAATACTCAACTGATTCTGTCCCACACCTTCTTTTTCTGCCCTCTCTTTCCACACCCTCTCTTTCTCTTGTTTCTACCATTCTCTCCAATGCTCTCCTTCTAGCTGATGCAGCAGTTTCTTTTTACTTTTTCCACCTCTTTTCTCTTCTCACCACCCTCCCACTACTCCTCATTCACTGATTGGAATAGTTCTTCAAGAGCCTGATCTAGCTCATCTGACTCATCTGTGCAGATGCCATTAGCTCTTTCTTCACTTGCTTTTTTCGCTATATTTTTTCCAGTTTCGTAAAGCGATCCCTCGCTCCTCTCAAGTCAACATTTAACTTGAGAAGCACTATCAAATTCAAGTTTTGAGCAATTTGTTCCCAACACCATCCCCTATCTCTTGTCCCTTGCTTGTAGCAGAAAGGTTGATTCACCAGCATCTCCCTGTATAGCATAGCGTCGTGTTCCTTGGTCCGTATCATTTGCACCTTTTGAAAAATGTTTTCATTTAGCACACAGGATGAAGAACAAAAAAAAAGATGGCACATTGTTAATCGACAAGATACTGTATTGAAACCGCAGTCATATTTGCATTCAAATTACATTTGTCATACTTATGCATTCAAATTACATAAGTATGCAACTCTTTTTAGTAGCAAAAGCCACAATAGGGAGTTTATATTACACTGACTATAAAAATGCGGAAAACAGTTGCCAAATGAACCATACCATGTAGCTGTCATTAGAAACAATGGCATTGGAACAGGGGGACACAGGGGTACATGCCCCCACCTTTCACAGATTTATATATGAAGTGCCCTATGTTTGGGTGTGTAGTTGCCCTTTTTTACATGTGAGGGGGCCCAATGAATTCATATGCCCCCACTTTTTGAATGCTTCCTACATCCATGATTAGAAATCAATGGTATGTGTGTATGTGTGTGGTGAGATAGAACACATCGAACACTGGTTGGTATTCCATTGAATGTCTGGCCATTCTTTTCCCTTCGGAATAAACACTGACATGTGAAAATAATGAGAATGTATTAGTTACTTACATGATGCTGGAGTAAAACAACGATATTTTTAACCGATCGAGCTGAAATACCAACAATTTAGCTAAAAATTGTTCCATATTACCTTATAAAATTTACCGTTCCAAACACAACCTCAGATTTTGTGAGATGAGTTTAAAACCAACAAGGAACTAACACGGTGGTATGCCAATTCTCGTAATCTTTCTAGTTTCAGGCCCTTGGCGTTCTAGACGACGTTGCCGTTGTGGATCGGCAACTCTCTAATGATGTGACGCAACCACCTAGCAATCATTTCTGGGGTCTGTTGCTACTTGGCAGTCTGACTTTTAATAAAATTTCTGAGAAAATAATCGTTAGATGCTATTGCAAGCTTTAGCATTTACATAATTAGGTTCAAATGATAGTCTTGATTGATAGAATTAGCTGTTTTATCCTTAGCTTTGTCATATTTTTTTAGATGTACCCTTAACTTATTTAAATATATTTAATGAAATAACTATGTAGAGCTAGAGCTGCCTGAATAAGCTCTCTAATCGAAGATGCTCAAGTTGAGATTGTTCTGAATTTTATGTGGTACATTATATTATTTAACATAATGAATGTAAATAATCGTGATGACTGGAACGTGGCGCCTATGTTCAGTCTTATGTTGATCATATGGGTTCAATTCAAGTTGAAACAGCTTGCTAACGTAGTTAAATGCAAATACAGGGTTCATACCATAGATTTTTGCTTGTTGGTGCAGAAAGCTATCGACAAAGAGGAAGTACTTGGATAGAAATTTGTCTAAAGAAACTAGGGTTGGACAACTGTATGCGCATGTACCTCATGGATTAAAAAGGAAAAAGAGAAGCTGGAAACATTTATATGTGCTTAGATATTCAAAAATAAAGAAAGAGACCAATAAAAAGAAAATTCTATTGACCTATAGATAAATTTCTGCGAGAAGTAGAACATGTTCTACTTCATCGACAAGTGAGTCATAGACTTTGTTCACACATCTTTGTTTGCACTAGCTGACATTCTTTGTTTTGTCGATAACTTCCTGATTCTATAGACAAAAATTTACATTGTGATGCCAGAATAAGTAAATTTTTGTCGGTGTCATTTGACCTCAGCTACGTACAGTTCATGTAAAATATATATTTTCCTGAATTAGTGGCACTAATAATTGAAATAGGCTAACGAAAAATCGGAAGAAAAATCCTAAAGCTTTAGTCTATGGCTTATTTTCATAGGAGCATGTTTGGAAAGATAATAAAACTGTCGTAAAATGCCAGCAATGTGAGCAAGTTTTTTCAGTTGCAAGACGAAAGGTAAATTTAATACTCATACTGACGACAAAACCTGATCTTCTTTTAACTAACTATGCTGAAGTTGTCTTTACATTTAGACCTCGCTGTGCGAAGCAAAATAGCAATCATTTTTTGTCAGTGGTAGTGAACATGATTCATTATATTTGCCACCTTTACACTTGCTTTCTATTCTCAGCCGTCTGTCAATATCTGATTCTATTGCTCATTGATTTTATTATTGCTGTGACCTGATATGACCTGTATTGCAGCATCACTGTCGCAGTTGTGGTGGAATATTCTGCAATAGCTGCTCTGACAATACCATGCCATTGCCATCCTCAGCCAAACCAGTTAGAGTATGTGATTGTTGTCACGAAAGATTACTTGCAAGATATAAAGCTACCTAGAAGGACTCCTCTACAATTTTTTCCTATGTAGAGCAATTAAACTCTTGTGTTTTATTTCTTGATTAGTCAATGTTATATACTAAAGCTGCTAATACAACCAAATTTTCAATAATAATATTAACATCAAATTCAAAAAATCAGTCTTTCCTCATCATTTATGAACCATAGACTACTCATGCTCCTCTTGGCTAAAAGTAACATTACTCTGCGGGGAAAATAGTATGCCCAAAGCAAAAATGTGAAGCTTGCATATGACGTTTGGAGTAGCATCCATCCACCAAAACAAAATGCTAATGCTGACTGAGAAATAAAGATCACGGATGTTCCACCTAATTTTTCCCTCACCTCACAGTTAGAATTTTCTAAAAAATATACATAACTGGTCTTTACATGTTATCAATATCTCCTTTTTCAATGATATTTGACAGGTTACCCTTAAAAGTATCCAGGGGTCTGCCCAAACACTTTCCATTACAGGGGCGTTTTGATTACTTGACCAACTACTATAGCTAAAGAACACAGAGAACACTATGACTCATTGGCTGCTACATCTCATGCAGCAGGAAAAACTTTCTTGGAGTTTTGTGCACATTGTAGGGGGTGTCACGCCCCGTCCCCCGTAAACAGAACACTGAAAGTAACAGCATTATAGTACTTCATAGCAATGAAAACCAACATGCCCTAACAAGCAACAAAACATTCGATGAAAGCGTACATGGTGGCTTTTTGCGATTTTTCGATATAAGGAACATTAAAGTGTAGCAATTTGTTTTTGCAACTAACACATCTAAAGTAAGATTTTTGGTGTTTAAAATCACGCACTATCAAAAAGAGTCACTACGATGAAATGGCTTGGAGCTAGTGAATCAGTCGCGTAGATTTAATTAGCAATGTAGTGTTAGCGTTAACGACCGTGGAGTTAAGCTAATCTGTCCTGCTCATTTTGGTTTGGTAAAGTGTCGTTAAGAAGAAAGAGGAAGATTTCACTAGTTTTCACTAAACATCGGAGATCCTATCGAGGTGATCCGATAGAATGTTCTACTAAATGCTACGGTGGTTGGAACCGATGTTTCTGGCCAATACATCGTGCATAGTATGTTTACGTACCTAGCGCAGAGAGGGATTTTCAGAGGTTAGTTCATCGGATTAGTTTCATTTCTGTGCAGACATTCTGGAATTTTGCTGCATTTTTTGAATTGCTTTCGTATGGTATGCAATTTTCGTATATTGTAAGTGACCCATCAAATATTTTACTTCCTTTAGTCATCCTCGTCGTAGACTTTTGTTGTTTGTAGATTTATCGACCATTAGGTTTTGTAATTCTTTAACATGTGTAGCATATGAAACAGTTATGATAAGTAGTAGTATTGCTCTACTTGCCCTACACTAAGAACGACTTCTATTTGCTGACTTTCATTTCTCACGATCCATTGACCACGTTTCTAGTGTTTTAGTAGATATGCCAGGATATCGCTACTCAAAATAATTGAAATGGCAATTGAATGTGCCACATCTATTTCACAAGTCCTTATTAAATATATTCCGAATGCAGAGATTATTTGAATGTGCATTGTTATTCAACGTGTAGTTTATCGTTTAATTGGTTGTCTATGATTGGTAGTGTATGTGGTGTCTCTATCAGGTTATGTTTAACATAATTGTTGAAATTGATCTGAAAAGAATCGGATTAGAAGTTGCAAGACGCTTCCTGACTCTGATCCAAGTCTTTGTAACAAGTGTTTGCAGTTATTTTTTAATGATGCGTATTTTTATTCAAGATCAATAACCATGCCAAAGAGATGCAAAGTTAACAATCCTGATGGATTTTGTTACATATGTAGAGAATACATCTTGAATAAGAGCGGGTGCTAGTTAACTGACTTTCTGAAAAACTGATAGTACCTCTATTTTGAAGCAAAGTTTGGAGCTTAAGAAAAATCATGGACTCCACACATGCAATTACAAGAAAGATAACCAAAAAGTTAACAATGCTAGCAGCAATTTTTTAGAGACATCCATCATTATGATATTTTAGTCAAAGACTAGAACGAAATTGGATCTAAATTAGTTGATAAGTGATACGATTACCTGATAGCCGTAAATTTTGATTTTTAAAAGCAAGCTGTTTGTAGATCTAATTTGTAAAGAAGATATAAGAGCAAGCTAGAACACTATTTTATCATAGAAAAATGTATCTATAAGCATCTTTATAAGGTTTTTGGAAGTTTTGCTGATAAAAGAGCTGAGCTTTTCATTGTAGACCTAGAATTTATACTACTATACAATAGCAGAATAATGTAAAACAGTGAAATATAATGTCAATAATATTGACAAACAGATGCTATTTTCGATTTTAGCACCAAAAACTAACCCAGTTCCTTGCATCAGAACAGTCGTAACTTTTTAATCCAAAGCAATTAAATTTTGCTGCCCTGTGCAATTTTTTCTGTATTAAAATACTTTTTTTCCTATTTTCCTATATAGCTTGCATGTTCAAAAACTGGAAGAATATTGGCCAATCAAGGGCTGTGGAGAAGGATGTTTCAAACAATTCCTTGCGGTTTATATCATGTGCTGCTCGTACGAGTAGGCCTAATGTATGATTTTGATACAATGACTGCGTAAGTGTTGTAAAATGCTGTGTTTTGAGTGGCTGGTTGGAAAGCTTGGACAACTTTTCAGTGTTGTACTTCAACCTAGGTGTGTTATGTATTGAAATTTGTCAAAAGGATTTGCTATTAAAGCCACAGACTGGAAGAATTTGCAATTAAACTTGCACAGGAATTTTATTCATACAAAGCGAGGGTTTATGAATTGAGACACTTCTTAATTTCGAGAGAAGTAAAACCATCTTGAAAACGTGGATTGTCTAAATGAGATTGTTTTGACTGCAAGAGCTGCCACCTCTCTTGTTATCGCAAGCGTGTGAATGCCACAAACCCAATTCATTGATTGGAGAAGAGTTTGAAATATCTCTTGCTAGTGGTGGAAATGGACTGCCCATTTGGGGGGCTGGAAAAGTTAAACCGCCAATTTATCTTGCAAAAACCGTAAAACCGCTAAAAGTTTCTGGCAAACCGGAATACCGTCATTTATATCTTTAAGAAATTAACTTTGGAATATTGTTGCCGGTTTATTTAATAAGGCCCACCAAACTTTGACGTATTGTGTTGTGAGGCCCCATTGACCTTGAAGCCCTGGGACAATTTGTCCCCTACCCCCGCTAGATGGCCCTAACTACGGTGTTTGACACACCTAGCACAAGGGGTTTCTTGCTAAATCTTTAACAAAGGGGATCAAAGCAAAATGTTAGAGACCACGTCCTTTAAAGGGTATGCCTTTAGAATCTTATAAAATAGCTCTAATTTATCCCTCGGTATTACACTGAACACCATATTTGTGCCACCAGGCTATAGTATTACTTTTATTGTGCAGGTCTGTCCCTAATATTTTTTAGGGGATTTAGGACTTACAATTTTGCCTACCAAAATGGCGAGAGAGGGTAAAATTTAATGGAGTTATGGAATGAACAGAACAGCCACACTTTGTTGTAAGAAAGTATACAGATGAAGAGAAAGGTGATTTGGGGGTGCAGTCCTAAAGAAAATTTGTCAAAACCGAGCCCTTTACTTTATAAGTAGTTAGTTTCTTACATAATCTTGTATGCTCGAATTTGAAATTTATCTTTAACATTATGAATGTAATAATGGCGTAATGACGAGTTTCGGCCAACCAAACACTTGATTTTGGAAATTGAGCTTTACGATTTTCCTAAGATTTTATCCATTTGAGCTTCATTTTCTTATAAACTTTTTTCTTATTACAGAAACGTGTAACGAAATTTGCCCATCATTTAGAAAAAATGATATGTTGTGTATGTGTACCATCAAAGAAATAGTTTATTAGTAGAAAAAATTCATCTGACATATGATTATGTTCTCACAAGAAATCTATACCCCTACTTCTTTTTCATGGGGAGACAGGGGCTGCCAGCATTGATCTCTCCGAACATTCCGAAAGGTTACTCAACTGAAAATAAACCTAACGTTGTTTCTAAGGCAAGAAACCTACCTTGAAACCGTCCGGACAAAACTTAGAACCGCAAACTGCCAGTTCCTACGAGCCCCCACCTCATATGGATAGGGAGACCACCCACCCCAATTTCTGAGTTCATTGGCCCTGGGATGCAATACAAACACAACTGAAGAGACTAGCAACATTGTATGATCCAGGGAAGTTTATATTTGTCAATCTGATACAAAGGCCAACTTCCTTGAAGTTCAAACATTTATCACGGGAAAAAGAATAATTAATGTTCTGATTAATTCAGAAAAGAATCGTTCAATTTTATCATGAAATGCTTTAATAATCCTTTAGATGTACATGCATACGATGCAAAAATGCATGTTTGAGAAAAGAAGGGAGAATGTCTGCGAAGCAGTTAGAAATGCGAGAACGCAACCGTACATCACTTTTTAGTGAAACCATCGGCAATATTGAAATAGTAAATAACGTAAAGCCTGCTACATATTTTTCAACTCCTTGAGCCAAGATTTAATATTGTAAACAATTTAGGAGAGGAATGCAACAACATCTTGCAAAAATTGGATTGGCAGAAATAACTAGCAACTATAAACGGCTCATACAAGTTATTTTTAAAGAGCACATACTGTAGACTTTATGAGCAGAGATATAACACGTGTGTTCGGGAGTTGCATATATTCAGACTCAAATCAAACCATGTGCGCATGCACAAGGAATCATACAATGATAACAATAATAATGATAAATAATAACCACTACAATGCTCCCCTTCTTTTATATTTTTTTCTACACGTGCATTTAGTTGTTAAAGTTCTAAGCTGCTCATACTTTCAAATTTGATGGTGCAGTCAATCCAAATCTGCAAATTGGAATCCTTGATCTTCTTGATCTCCTTGGTATTACGTTATCTACTTGACTCTTTACTTGTTCCTTTGTTTCTTTCTTTCTTTCATCGTCACTAATATCTTCCTCGTCCCAGCTTTCTGAGGTTGGTACTCTCTTGAAATGTGAGATATTTCTTGTCATTATGTGCTGTTGGTTTTTCGCGACTATCTTTGTTCCTTTTCGCTCCTGTACAATGAATCTTTCCGGGCTAAACTTTGGAGTTAGCTTATTTGTTCTCTTTTGCAAAAACATAACTGTAATCCCTTCTTGTGTCTCTGACTCTTTCGTATTATGTTTCTTGTCATAATATTCTTTGTTTTGGGCTTTCTTTTTCTCGATTTTATCCTTTGCTTGTCCATGTTTATTTAGTACCTTCTTTCCTGGTAACTCAGGGAGTTGTCCTCTAATTGCTCTATTGAATAAAAGTTCACATGGAGGTACTTTAGTTGTCACATGCTGAGTTGTTCTGTATCTTAACAAAAATCTTTGGAGTTCTTGTTTCCAGTTCTTTCCTTCCAACTGCAATGTTTGTAACACTTTACCGATTGGTTCCATTAAGCTTTCGATGTTCGAATTGCCTTGAGGTCAGAGTGGTTTACTTGGTTTCCACTCCAAACCTAAAGCTTTAGTGTATCTCTCAAATTCATTTCCATTAAATGGAGGTCCATTGTCTGTCTTTAGTTGGACCAGAATACCATGTGTTACAAATATGCGGTCTAGTTTAGGAATTACTGCCGGTGCAGCTGTAGAAGTTACGATTTCAGTTTTCTGGAAATTTTGAATAAAGGTCAGTTACCACCAGTAGATATTGTTGTGTATTTGTAATTGGTCCATGAAAGTCAATTGCTACGGTGTGCCATGGAATATCTACCGTTGGAGTTATTGGCATTGGTTCCGGTGAGTTAGCATTTCCAACAGCTTGACAAGCGACAAAATTCTCAACTAGCTCACGAACTTTTTCATCTAATATGGGAAACCATATTTTTTCTCTGATTAAACTTTTTGTCTTCTTTATTCCCTGGTGTCCTATATGACCTAGTTTTGTTGCTCTGTTTTGAACGCTTTTAGGAAGTGCAATTCTACATCCTTGCATGATAATATCTTTGGTGCTATTTACAATTAGTTCATCTGCACATCTCTTGTATGGCTGAAGCTCTAAGTCCTTGGTCTCCCATGTTCTTGATTCGACAGCTTTTCTAACCTTCTGTAACACTTGGTCTTTGCATGTGGCGTCTTTGACTTCGACAAGTGCCATTATTGTTGGAACTGCATTCCCTATTATATAGTTCACATATTCTTCAGCTATTTGTACTTCAAAATTTTCTGACTGACTCTTGTTTATTGGGTGTCGACTCAGATAGTCAGCTTCATTTTGCGATCTTTTCTTATATATGACACGAAAATGATAGGGTTGAAGTTGTAATATCCAACGCTCTATGCATTCGGGTGGCTTGGATCGAGGATTATTGAAGATGGACTCTAAGGCCTTATGATCTGTAATGACATCAAATTCCTTGCCAAGGAGGAAAAAGCGAAAATTTTATATTCCCCAGACTAAAGCAAGGCCTTCTATATCTGTCTGCGAATATCTGCTCTCTACTGGAGTAAGTGCTCTACTTGCATATGAAACGATTTTATATTGTGTCCCATCTTTCTCTCTTTGAGCTAAAATAGCACCAACAGCATGTTGTGATCCATCTACAATTAGCATACTGTGCTTTTCTGTGTCAAAGTAGGCCGTTACTGGTGACTACTTAAGTTTCTTTTAGCTGATTAAAAGCTCTTTGTTCTGTGATGGTCCATTTGAACGTAGAATTCTTCTTCGTTAGCTCTCTGAGAGGCTGTGTTACGGTAGCATAATTTGGTATGTAATCGCTACACGTGTTCGCCATCCCCAGGAAACTACGTACTTCGGACGCATTCTGTGGCGGTGCTGTGTTTAACAGATATTTCACTCTCTCTCTCTCTCTCTCTCTCTCTCTCTCTCTCTCTCTCTCTCTATGGGTCAGGTCTGGTACCTTTTTCTGAAAAAATTTGGCCATAAAAGTTAATTTCTTGTTGTAGAAATTTGCATTTTTCCCCTTTTGCTTTGGTATTTAGATCTGAGAGACGTTTTAAACAAGCTTCTAATGCGATGTCGTGCTCTCTGCGATCTTGTCCAAATATGATGATATCGTCTGCAATATTCTTTACACCTGGGATGTCGCTCAAATTTCATTGCAGGGCATTTTGAAATACTTCTGCTGCACTGCATGTAACGTAGTTAAGTCGGTTGTACTGGTAAATTCCTTCGTGCGTAGAGAATGTGGTGATAAAACGGTATTCAGGCTCTAGTTCAACTTGGTGATACGCTTGATTTACATCAATGTTAGAAAAGTACGTTGCACCATTTACTGCAGCTTTAAAGTCATCTAAGGTTGGCATAATGTGTCTGTCTCGTGTTATTGCCGTGTTTGCTTCGTGCATGTCCACACATATACGTGTTCCCCGTCTTTCTTAGGAATACACACGATGGGTGAGACCCAGTGGGTCGGATGATCAACAACCTTCTCGATAATGTCCTGTTCAATGAGTTTCTTTAGCTCTTTTGATACTGCTTTTCTGATATCATATGGTATGCCTCTTTGTGGTTGAATTACTGTATTCACATTACTGTTTTATGCAATTTTACCCTTTGACCCTTTAATTTTCCTTCTCCTTTGAAAGCATCTTGATATTTACTCAAAAGGCGTTGAATATTTCCATCTGTGCTATCCAGGGGGTTTGTTGGCTTTTCCGTGGTTTCTTTATGATCAGTTGTTCCACTCTGTGAATCGGATGTTTGCGTTTCATTGATTTTGTTTACTAACTGGATTAGATTCAGTTCGTGGGCAGTTTTCCCACTTATCAAATTTCCCCCAGATCCATCGACGACATAACATTGCGAAACTGTGTAATGTAATTTCCACTCAATCATGGCTCTGAAACAACCCTTTACGTGCAGTGGTGTCGAGGATCCATCTGCAAATATTTTGATTTTTGCTGGCTCAAGCTTTGTTTGATGTTACAGGCTTTCATAGGTCTTGGAATCAATAATATTAACTGTCACCCCCGTGTCCACAAGAAATGGTAGATCGAACGAGTCATTCAATTTCAGTTGTATTGTTGTGGAAATTTTATTTTGTGCTTCGATTGCATAGTCATATTCATCATTAGAAGAGCTTAAGAGATCCTCGTTATCCCGTGTAATAGTATGGGCTTTTCCCTGTCGACGTTTTCCCTTTATTAAATTTGGCTCTTTCTTTTGTCTTGTTGCTCTTTCCTTTGTCTTGTTGACGTTTGTGGCTCTTTAAGGTGTAGGGGTTTCCTCGGGGGCGTTCGTTGTTTCTTAAGACAAAGTTTTGCAAACTGTCCAGTGAGGCCACATGAAGAGCAAACAGCATGTTTTGCTGGGCATGGTTTGTTTCTGTGAGGATAACTGAATCCACATTTATAACAGGTATTTTCTGTACGGATTTTCTCAGCTTTTCTATCATCGATCAGCATGTCTGATAGCTTTTAATCTGGTTCTCGGAGTGCCCTTCTCCTAAGTCGAGCTGATTTACCATTGCACACTATTTGCATCTTCAATTCAAAGTCATCTTCATGAAACTTGCAATTTTTTGCGAGTATGCGAAGCCTCGTGTGAAATTCATCGATTGTCTTCTCTGTCTTTTGAGTTGCCTGACGAAAATTGTAAATTTCGAAAATTTGATTTTTATCGGGCTCGAAGTGTTTGGTTAAGGCATCAACAGCTTTCTGATAGTCCTATTCGCCTCCTGTATTAGGTAGAGTTTTGAAAATATTGTAAACTTCAGGTCCAGCTTGATACAAAGCAAAGCCTTTTGTCGCTGTGGTTCATTGATTTCGGCGGCAAGCAAATACGTGAGAAATCTTTCCAGCCAGTTTTTCCAGCGAGCTCCTGTGTTTGTGATATCAGTTTTGGGCTCGAAGACAGCTCTCTTTTCTTTGTTGTATCTCGTCGCCAATGTGGACTTTATGAGCAGAGATATAACACAAGAGCTGTCTTAGTTACCGTACATCCAGTAATTTAGTGTTCTCTGTGACATTTTGTTTAGTCATAGTTTAGCCAAATGATCAAAGCGCCCTCCACTCCCAAGAAGTATATGCAGATTTGATACGGTGAGGAAAGTCAGAGAGAAGTGTATCAAAGTTTTGCCAGGCCAGAAAGAGTCAGTGTAAGTCCGAGAGGTTCAGTGGTAGTCAGGGAGGGTTAGTGAAAGTCAAACGACTTTTCTAAAAAACGAAAAGGTCAAGGGAGTTAGAAAAATATTTTGAGCATACTCTGCAACGAATTTTCAAAAGCTCCACTTCTTCAAGTGTATTAATGTAACCAAAATTGACATCCCACATACTTATTGATAGATGGCTTATCTGTCTTTCCCCCAGCAATTCACAGAGGTGATATATTGAAGAGCTCTTGTACTTTTCAACGTTTTTGGATTTCAGTCATGGAATATTTATCTATTACTATACAATTATATACCTCACGTAACTAGGCAGTATATTATTGGCTAATTTGGTAGAATATACTGTATATCAGCTAACTAAAAGCATTACGTAGCAAAACCAAAAAGTCACAAAGTTTGAAGTTTGAGAGTCAATATCATAGGGGCAGTAACTCAAGAAAGGTCCAAGGTTTACTTCTACAGCAAAATATATGGCATTATGTTCTGATGGCAATGCTTATGAGTTTGCAGCTAATGTAGTTTTGATGATTTCTATCCATTGCTAGATTAAAGAACACAGCTAGGAGTGCGGAGCAAGATTTTTAGACAATGCCGAATTTGACAGATTCATGAAATCTTACGTCTTTGTAACTATGTTGTAAGGACCTTGTGAGGTTATAATACTTTGATTTTTTTCACGACAAGTTGCTGGTAAGATTCGTCTCAGATCCAACTTTTTAGTTCCAAAATTTATGATAGGATGTTTTGGCTACAGACTTCAGGAGAAGGTCTGGTCTGAGATCATCCCCATTAATTATACTTTGTTATGGATAGTTGGGATGATCAGAGAGAGAAGCACCATTTATTACACTAAGAGAGGAGGCAAGGAAATTCAAAACATAGTTGTGGTGCCAGGTGTATCTACCTTCTTCAAGGTTTTTTCTACATCCAGCTACACATGAAGTAAGGATTCGGGATGAAAGTAGTAAGAGCAATCTGCTGTTTGACTCAGCTTCCGCAAAAGGAGAAATTTTGGAGTAGCAAGAGTGTTGCTTGGATACTTAATAGTGAAGTTAAAAAATTTTTCAGGCATTATAATTTGAGGTTTTGACAAGATAGAATATAAATTTGGCAAAGTATTCTTAAAAACAGCCCAAAGAATAACAACTTGAGATAGCAGTTCATTTCTAATTCGCACAATATTTTCATTTCGTACTTCTTTCAGTACTTGCGTTGTGTTTTGGTAAACACCATAATGTATGTTTGTACCATCGCAAGTGTTCATCCACAGACATCTTATATTAGAGTTAGGAGAAGACTTCAAGAAATTACGAGATTCTGTTTAGCATTGCTTGAATTTAGTTGATGGAAGCTGTAGATTGAGTCCAAATTTTGATTTAGGAAGTTTCGGACGACTCAAAATGGAACTAATTGGAGGTCTAGCCAGTAGCACGTAAGTTACAATTGACAAGATTGTCAAGAGTTTGAATGATATATGTTTCTGATAAATAAGCAACGGTGAAATGTTACGACTGCTTAGATATGACATGTCTTTGATATATTAAGAGCCTATTCTTAGGATGTGTGTTGAGCTTTTAAATTCTTTGTAGAAAGCCTGTAAGATCTTCTTTAAAGTCTAACTGGTGCTTCAGATTCGACATTTCAAAATCAAAGTGTCTACCAAGACATTTGAAAGACTTTCCATTTTCAACAGGAGGAGTACGCTATCATTAATTAGAAGGTTTGGAGCAAACTGGAATAATTTAGTGGAGATTTTCTAAATACCAGAAGTTATGCACTTGTCAACTCGAATAATCATTTTGACCATCGGCACCATCTTGTAGAGCAGGTTAGAAGCATTTGATTCTCCCTTTCATTAGTTGTGATTTGACGAATCAGCTAGAATACATGTTAAATACAAGAGGACTTAAGCAGTTTCACTGTAATACACCTCTCCTTATGGAAATATATGGTGTAGTATAGTCCTCACAGATTACAGAAGAGTCCATTCATGATAGAGGCTGGCAATCAGTTACTTGATTTCAGCAGGAATATGGCGATATCGCAAGATCTTATGGATGAGATTAAGGTGAACTTCAACAAAAGCATTTTTAAGATCTAAGAGTGTTATTACGATCGACCTTTGCTTAATGCGCGCTTTATTGATCATATATGCAATTTGTGCCGTATGCTGTAGAACTCCAGACAGTTTTGAAGTGAATCCCTTTTGTATTTGATTCTCGATGTAACTATTTCTTTAAGAAATCATAGATGGATTCCCTAAGGCATAAAGTAAAGATCTGTAGTGGCACTAAGTGGAGAGTAATAGGCCTGATATTTGCAGGGTCTTCTGGGGATCCTTGTTTGTATGCAAGAATTGTACGTGCCCTTTTCCAACGTGCAGGAATAGTTTTAGTAACCAGATATTACCAACGATTTCAGTGAGAAATGGACGCAAAAATAGGCACTGTTTAATGCAAATAATCGAAGTTTGTCGAGAGGGCAAGGAGAGCCCGAAGCTTTCATACGGCACATAATGTTGGTAATACGTTGATAGGATGGTGCATTAAGATCAAATTTAGTCATTGATGATTCAAAGGAAGGTATCCAACCAGGGATTATACTGTTCATTCCAGGAGAATTATCAGAGAAAAGATTGGTAAAGAATGATAGACATAACAGCCTTGAGAAAGAAGAAGGTTAGTTGATTTTTACATCAGACGCAAGTTCCGATGTCTGATGGATCGATTCTCACATTGCCAAGACAAGATGAGGAGACGTCTTGGGGAGACGAATTCCAAGTGTGATTTCTACTGATTCAGCTATAATATGTGATGTTTCCATACTCTCAGGATCGTTCTTTGTCTCTTCCGCAACTATTTCAAAGTGATTTCCGGGAGACCTGTTATACTCTACAACGTCCTTGATGTGCCTTTAATCCTTTGATCCTTTTGGAAACTTTACCACAGGAGCACTTATCTTTTTTGGCTGATTTTGACCAGAAATGCAACATCACTGATGATGGTCTAATTATTATTATTAATTATTATTATTAGCAAATTTCTTTAATGTTGGCTAAAATGTAGAAATATAGCTAACGAGCTAATTAACGCTAACAAATGTTGCCTTAGGACTCAACATCTTTGCCGCAAAAGTTACATACCAGGAACAATACTGTAAAATGCAATTAGAGCTCCAAAATTCATGTCTCCAGAGTCACTTTGACTAAAGTGCAGTGCTGCAAAATAACAGTTTTGTGAAAATAAGCTGTACTAAGTTAGACTTCTATACTTTAACAACTGATCGAGCACAGCATGAGAGAACGCCACTGCATCAATAATGATAATATAAAATATTTAAAGTTAGCGACTAAAAATCAGCGATTAAACCAATTAAAAGCCAACTATGCAGCACTAAGTAAGAGGACAAGGAAACACAAACGAGACCTAAATTTACTTTACTGTAACCTAGCGTAACGTAATAAAATCATCAAACGTAAATGTAATCTAAGTGTTGCCTAAATTTATTATAAACGTTTGGGAAAGCCTGAAGCTGGATTTCTCTATTCTCCATTTTTATTTGCTTCTTGAGCACTTTACGACTCTTGATAATGACTGCAAAGCCTACGACATATGCACCTTATCATCTCAACCCCTTGAGCTATTGTAGTTGACCTTGGCACCATAAAACTATCATTATTTCTAAGATTGTATTTGTTCGCTTTTTTAATAAATATGCTTCCATTTATGACAGATTTCCATGATTTTGCATATTTCTATTCTAAGCAACTGACAGTTTCATTAGTGAATTGATTGTGAGTTAATATGAAAAGGAGGGAAGCATCGGTTTGTTACATTTTATGGTTATACCACGGAGAGACAAAGCGTAAAAATTTGGGCCAATTGGGGTGTCAGGCAGCTCTAACTTTAGAACGGTGAGAGGTGGAAAGAGAAAACTTTGGCTCATATGACAGACCAAGAGACGAGATTGCCAATGGTGAAATTTATTTTTAAATTGGGTGTGTCTGTGTCAGAATTTGAAAGTTATTCTCAAATTTGAGGTTGTGTAACTTTTCTTGTTAAGGAGTGAAACATGCTCTGTTTTGAATATCAGGTCAGTATTTTATGTGATGTTTAGCCATTGGTAATGGATTTTCTATTTTTTTCCATTTTGGTACAAAGTTACTTGTTTCATCATGAAGACCAGAAACTTTCACATCTTGCTCTATACTGTCTCTAAGAGTATGTATCCAAACAAAACCATATATTAGAGGATACCTAGTTCTATGAGGAATGTGGTAGTGGGTGTCTCTTCAAGATTGATGTTGTTCACGAGCCCCTTTAATGCTCCAACATGGCGACAAATATAAAACTTTTAATACTATTATACTATTAAAATATTGTTGTGAATAACAGAAAACAATTTTGTGAAATATGTACAAACTTATGACCAATATATACAAAAGACAACTTCAAAATTCGTGATTAGATGTGTCATAGTACGTGAGTTTTTGCAAGTAAGTGTTCAAAGATAAACTAGAACAATAAATGCAATCCTTTAGGTCCCAGACCCCAGACTTCTAGATCCCAGTACTTGACACACTGGGGGCTGGGCGAAAAACTAATCTTGACTAGCATCAATTAGCTGTGCTACAATAGCGTCACTGGCAGCAATAGCAGCGGTACGAGGGACACGAATTTCTTGTGTGACTTCGTCAGGTGCTAAATTAAGATCAATGTTCTTATTTGAATCTTCAAGACAGTCAACAACGTTCAGTTCAACGGGATACAGTTTTACGAGAGACTGTGGTGTGTGTCCTTTCGAAGTATGTAGTGCAACTGTGCGACATAAGTGATCAGAGCCAGTAAGAAGTTTTTCTACGACTCCTAGTTCCCACTGGTAGCGGGGCGTATCATTATCGGTGATGAGAACGATGTCTCCAACTTGAACAGCATTTTCAGCAGCATGGGATTTCTTCATTTGATGTTAATGGATTTCTCGTAGTAACGATAGGTATTCTTTCTGAAAACGTTGCTTGAAGTGGGTATAGAAAACGTTGCTTGAAGTGGGTATACTATCTCAGGCGCGACGATGTTGGGCGCGTGAGATTGCATGGGCATCACCGAATGTAGGATCTTACTAAGCTGTATCGAGAGAAGGGTGTGACAATGCGGTGATGTGAAATCCGAACAACAGGTGACTAGGTGTAAGTGGTTGTAAATCATTAATATAAGAGTTGAGTGTAGGAAGTGGGCGATCATTCAATATGGCTTGGATTTCTTTGATTAAGGTGTGTAATTCCTGCAGGGTAACCAGCGATCGACCTAAGACTTTCTTTAGAGATGTTTTAGTCAAGCCCAGTAGCCTTTCATAAACGCCACCCCAGTGAAGACTACGAACGGGTATGTGCAAACAGCAAATGGGTTTTCTGTTGACAGCAGAATCTGTAGATCTTGATCTGCCCGCTTAAAGGTTTGGGTGTTGTCAGATAGGAGTTTTTTTTTATCATGGAAACAAAACAATTTTACATTTGCAATGTTCTATGCTGTTCATAGCAGAAATAGACATAAAGTCATCTGGTTCTGGCTACGAACGGCATTTACAATTCTGTTAAACATACCTTAATACAAAAACACAACAACAACAAAGCAATCTGTGTACCACGGCATCGTCTCATTAACCAGGCCCGGCCATGCACTAGCCTGTTTGCAAATGATTAGGAAGAAAGGCACTGATAAAAGACTGCAGTGTCAGCACCATACGATTTTTTCAGTTCGAGCTAATGCCATGGGTCACAGAGAGCCTATTTAAAGTAACATAACGAAAAGGAAATGAAAGGAAAGTCGCTGATATATAGAAAGAACTTAGTTAAGCCTATTTGTTGCTTTAATGTAAGCTATTGATGCCTCTAAAATCCTTCGGTTTTCGCTTTCATCAAACGTTGGGGTGCCGAAGAGAAGTATGTATAATAAGGCTTGTAGGTCAATGTTACCTAAATCTAGTTTTGGAAGGTATGAGAGTTGTCCAAGGAAATCATAATGCATAGGATCAAACAAAGGGCAATGCAGGAAGAAGTGTGATTATCTTCAATTCCAGTATTGCAAGCACACATTGGACAAATACACTGAAAATTGTTTCTGAATCTATGCTCATTCAATGCACTAAATTCAAGTCGAAGCATAGTCAGCGTTTTAACACCACAAATGTCGAATACTCCGAACAAAGAGTTTTTAACCGGTCGTATAGAGGTAATAAACTTACTCTTGAACTCAGCCAAAGTAGCAGAATTTCTGACAGTTTCATCACGCAAGTTCCATTCATGAACAGCATTTATAAAGTATGTATTTGAAGCGCGCTTCGTCTTGCTAAATGGTACGTCATATTCACGCATGTTTCTAAGACCATACTGTTCCGTTCTTCCAATAGGCAATTCTGCATAAAGATAGTTTGGAGTTCCCGTTCTTCTTCGGTTAAAAGAATGAACTAATCGTCTGAACCATCTTCGATTATATAAACTTTCCCAACCCAATTCCTTGTAGAGACTTTGCCTATTTGTTCCTCTCCAAGCTCCTGAAACAGCAAGTGCTGCTGAGTACTGGGTTGTTCAAGTCTTATTGTGAAATGTTGTAACATTTCAGGGTCATGTCGATGATAAATGATGTCCCCATAATCCAGATGTGGACGAACGTATAGCTTGTAAATCTGATCAAGGACATCTCGAGATACG
This sequence comes from Cassiopea xamachana, assembly GCA_900291935.2. Classification (NCBI taxonomy): domain Eukaryota; kingdom Metazoa; phylum Cnidaria; class Scyphozoa; order Rhizostomeae; family Cassiopeidae; genus Cassiopea; species Cassiopea xamachana. The sequence continues at coordinate 11,924,837 of OLMO02000009.1, read as the reverse complement.
TATTTTGATAGATATTTTATCATTCCTATTCCCCGTTTAGCTTTTAATATAGCTTGTCTGATATGACTTATAAAGTCGAGCTTAGAATCAAGACTTAATCCAAGATGCTTGTGTTCGTCCTTCTTCATGACATGATCTAGCCCCAGGTTGAGGGTGGGGTGCTCTATTTTTGATCTCTATGCTGAGAATATTACCTCTTCCGTGTTATCACTGTTGAACTGCATCTTCCATTGCCATGCCCACAAGTTAACCCTCTCCAGGTCCTGATTGAGGTTCGCAGCAGCTTCATCTTTATCCTTGACAACCGAATAAATAGAAGTATCGTCTGCAAAAAGTTTGATATCATTTTGCAAACCATCAACTTATGTCATTTATGTATACGAGGAAGAATATAGGGCCAAGTACTGACCCCTGAGGCACCCCAGACCTAATTGTCAACCAGCTATAATTTTGTCCATTCAGTACAACTCGTTGCTGTCGATTTGTCTGGAAATTACGATGGAGACTCAATAGCTTTCCAGATATTCCGTTACATTCTAGTTTATACAGTAGACGTTCATGCCAAACTCTGTCAAATGCTTTTGATAGATCTAAAAATACAGCTCGAGTCTCCAGACTGGGGACATTGTCGAAGGAGCTATAGATCTTATGAGTGATTGATAATAACTGATTTATTGTTGAGTCCCCTGGCTGGAAACCGGCCTGATGAGGAGTCAACAGGCCATTTTGCCGTACATGACCATAAATCGAATCAAATATTATCTTTTCAAACAACTTTCCAAATGCCGGAAGCAACGAGATCGGCCTATAATTGGTCTTACACATCCTACTGTCTTTCTTGTGAATAGGAACTATATTTGCCTTTTTCCACAGGCATGGGTACATTCCCGTTCTTAAACAGTCTTCAAAAATGAGGCCCAAAGGTTCAACTATTGAGATGTCACAAATTTTGATCATAGCGATAGAAATTTTGTCACAACCATGAGCTTTTTTGCTATCCAGAGATCAAATTAGTTGCAGAACACTCTCCCTCCTAATGGTGAACCCCTCAAGACCGATTTGACTCTTTGGTATAAAAGTTGGGAGAGTACTGCTCGTTGATTTTTCAGAGCACATTTGAACAAGATATTCATTGATAATATTTGCGTTAGCTTCTATACTTGTCACAAAAAGTCCGTTTTCTAACAATGGTGGAACATTGGTGATCTTCTTTTTGTTAATTAACCTGTTCATAGTGGACCAGAATGTCTTTATACCGGTTGTAGGATCCGATAGTTTTTTACCAAGGTTAATATAGTACTGTTCCTTTGCGTTGGCAACAATTCTGGATGTTCCATTTATAATAATCTTAAAATTTTCCCAATCCTCTTGTTTCCTACCACTATTCATAAATTTCCTGAAACCCTGCACTTGCGCTTTACTGCCGCCTTTACCTGCCTTTTTATCCAGGGTGGATCCTTATCCTTAATACTAAGAACTCTGCTAGGGATATTTGCTTTCAAAATGCTATACAACTTATTTGTAAAAACTTCAACCATTTGATCCACATTGAGACCTTGGAACCCTGATAGCCAATTGGTTTCTTTTAGGCAATTTCTTATGGTTGGAATATTAGCTTTCGAGTAGTCCCAAGCTGTTCTCTTGTAGGGTGGAGGACTAGGGAGGGAGATATTTAACTCACCAAAGACAATTTGATATTGACAATGTTTGTCGAGGGATGGATGTACTCCATATTCCAAAATAATGTTTGGTTGATCTGTTATAATTAGATCAATACAAGTTATGGACTCTCCTCTTATGTTTGTTGGTTCATCAATAAGTTGGTATAAATTGTTAGATTCAGTAAGTTCATCTAATGCCCTCCCCTACGGAAGTTCGTTATCTAGGGGCCACCATTGCGCAGACCTACAGTTGAAATCACCTGTTAATACAAAAGAGTATGGGTTTCCCTCCCTAACTTTATCTATTACTGTTTGTAATCTAGAGATAAAATCTCAAATTCTTCGACGTTTTGACTCGGATTACGGTAGAGAACAAAAAATAGAATTTTCTTTCGAGCTATGTTTACTTCAACACAAACTATTTCGTTTAGCAATTCAAGATCTTTTCTACGATGAACAGCAAGCCCCTCACGATTGTAAATACAAACCCCACTACTTCTTATGCTATTGACATGATCGCGGCGATAGATTTCTCTACTAAAACCCTCGATAAAAATATCATCATTATGCACAGTGCTATTCAACATTGTCTCAGAGATAGTAAAAATGTCATAACGATGAACTGAGTTGTAAGCCTCGATAACGGGAATTTTTACCTGCTCTCTAGCAGAGATACTATTCAGGTTCCAATGACAGAATTTTAGAAAGCCATTTCTGTTTGGGCCTGGGTTTTCTTCAATATCACCAGAGAGTATAATTGATAGTTGAGAATAAAAATGTAACGAAAGATCCAGACATTCAATATCCTGAAGAAGAAGTTTTACTTTCCAGTGTAGTTGCTTTCGAAGATTGGAGGAATAGCAAAATAGTAGTTTATTTGGACTAGGTATGATATAGAAAAAAAATTGAAATGCTGCAAAGCTTTTTACAAGGACTTTCGAAGAAATAGCCCTAAGTTCAAGCCATTTTTGATTAGCAGAAATTGCTACACTAGTGAAATAAAGAACCATAGAAGCAGGAAAGAGCGCAACAGCACCATTTAATGAATGTAATGTAAGGCATTTAGACTGGAGCAAGTCCAATAGTAACACTCTTGGGAAAGTAACCAGTTGAAATCCAGGATTTATATGTACAATTCCTGCACGCCATTTGCTGACTCCTACTGGCATACAAGCCACCTATGATCACCGTGGACATGAATCTCACACCTATCCCTGAAAAGATGGCCTATTGTTAAACAGCAACTTGTCAAAAACAAATACGAATTTAAAAAATGATTCAAAAAGAACGAAAAATTGGACATGGTGTATTGTAGAATTTGAGGTTTTGACGAGCTTCTGGGGAAAGTTCATGTAGTCAATTATGATAGTTATTTTGGTGAAAGGAAAAACAAATATGGTACGCTATCTATCATAATTTTGCGTTGCAATACAGCCTGGTCAATAGAAGCAAACACAAATCCAGCAGAGCAGTGCCAGATGGGCTAATAGAGTTGAATGCCCAACCTAGTGGAGATATGAGATAGCTAATTTCTTAGGCAATATTATAAAATTAAAATTATCAAGAGGTTTCCGTGAAAGGCTGGTATATTTAACGCTCCATACTCACTACAGCCTCAGCACTGAGCCCGGCTGCTATCAAGAAACTTTACTTTCAACTCAATACATACTTTTACTTAGCTTTGTCCAGTTCAATAAGCAGAGCATCAACTGAAGAAAAAAAACGAATTTACCGTCCGTTAACTTTGCAGCTAGATTGCAGTTAATGTCTGCAAAGGCATAGTCCAATTCAGCTCTAGTCAACTTCCTAACAGCTAAAAGTATAGCCAGACGTCTCTTCGTTACATCCAAACGGATTCGAGCTCCTTTTCCCACCTTTTTACGATTCTTATAGACAGTAGTACGATCCTTGAAGGGCTTGAATCTCACTATAATCTGTTGGAATCTTCCTCGTCCTCTGTAACTGGACCACTTCTGTGTGCCCTGTCAATAGCATCTCCATCCACCCCACAACTTAATTTTTCAATGACTTCCTTCGTTTTTTGAAAGCAGATCTCTTTTGACCCAACTGGGGGTAGTTCCATACCGTGAAAGCGTAGACAGTTTCTACGACCATACTGTTCTTCGTCATCTATCCGACTCTCAAGTCTGTCCAAAACTGCCACTTTGCTTTCCAACGCTTCGATCCTTTCTTTCAAGTTGTTAGTTTCCATTTCTTACTCATCCAACTTTTTGCTAAACGATACAGACACATCATTAATCAGATCCTGAATAAAATCTTTGCTAGGCAAGTCTACAATTTGCTTACTCAACGATGCAAGAGCATCTTCTATCAGTTGCTTCACGTCATTTTGGCCTAGCGCCACATTCTTCGATCGCGTTTTTGCACCTCCTTCACTTTGAGTGGTCATGAATTTGAAACAATACGCATTCAATCATTCATGAGTGTGTCAGGCTTCAGCAGATATTCATGTAATTAACTTTCCCCGTCAACTCTGTCCAAAACACTCAGCAGCGGAGAAACACGTGTATGTCTGCCATTATGTCCGTGAAAACAGTCAGAAGGATAGCCGTATAGGATGAGTTGAGGGGTGGTAAAACGCGGCAATGTTGTGGGAAGGCTTGTAAATAGGAGGACATACTGAAGTCTTCCACGATTTCGAGGTTGATGGCCCGGGTAGTGAGGCAAGTAAACAAACAAATATAAGCTTTAATATGGTTACCTGTGCGGTCGTTAACAATAAGATGACCAGTGAAATCAACCCCAATATTAGAAAACCGACAAACGGACATATCTTTACGAAATTGAGGTAATTCTGGTGACGTGGGAAGCGTGTAATGGTGACCAGTAACTTGTTGACACTGTGTGCATTTGCAAAGGAGGCGACGGGCAGTAACACGTGCAGCAGGAACCCAAAAACGATTGCGGAGAGTAACGATAGTCCCACCAACACTGATGTGGTGCATGCAATGATGGCAGTCAAGAATCAGTGAGTCGTTAAAACGAGAATGCTGTGGCAGCAAAATCAAGGATGAGGTGAGGGCAAAACGTCCTTTGGCACAGATAAGTCCGTCCTCATCCAGAAATAAATTGAGCTTACGTACAATGGGTGGGGCGTGAGCTGGAACAGTGTTGCTAGTCGATAGAAAACCCATACTTGGTGAAAAAACTCTTGTAGTTGTGTGCAAATCCATTGAGTCTCTGCAAAATTAATTTCCGAAGTAGTAGGGGGCCCTTTGATTCCTGTGCGAAAGCAAAAGCGATGAACATAAACTGATGTTGCTAAAAGGTGTGAATAATGATTGAAGCAAGATAAGTCCATGATAGTGCAATTGTTTGGCGGTGAAGGCATAATTTGCTGGTCTGTGAGGGAAGCGGCAACTGTAGTAGAAAGAGAGGGCGATTTAGGCTAGAGTAGCCATGACGTAGCAGTAAGAATCCAATATGGGCCTTGAAACCATAGCGATGAATGAAGTAATGATTGTGCAGCACAACCACGGGTAACAAGATCAGATGGATTCTCTGAGGCGAAAAGGCAATTGATAGCTTCAACTTTTTTTGTACAAACGACTTCAGTGTACAATGGGATGAAAGCCAATGCAAAGAGATTTCTGAATTTATCCACAAACGAATGTGAACGGTGGAAAAATCTTTCTTGACAATTTCAAGGAGACTGGCACATAACTGAGAGCTGCGCAACATTGCACTCAACTCAAGTTGAGGAGTGATAAGAGTCTTTTTGCCGTGAGGGGACAGCTTAGATTTTGAACTAAGGAGAATACAGCGTGTTCCTTGGGTAACATAGCCCACAGAACCTATAACAGATTTACTAGCATCAGTACAAACATGCAAGTAGACGGGTTGATTCGAATCAAAGTTAGTCCAATTAGGAAATGGAAATTGAAAAACTGTAGAATGCTCTTTTTCAATTGCTAACCAGACTTTAACTGTTGAAAGGGGCAACAGCTGATCCCATCCGAATTTTGCATCCCATAGTTCAGCAAGAAAAAGACGGGCTGGAATTGTGACGGGCAAAACAAGGCCCAGTGGATCAAATAATGGACTGGAAATGCTTAAAACTTCACGTTTGGTGAGAACATCAGAGGATGAATCGAAAAATGTAGGCTGGAACGAAAGACAATCGGTAGAAGAATTCCACTGAAGACCAAGTAAAGAGTTAACATTTGACTTAGCTTGTAGGCCATGGGCTTTTATGAGCTCCAGCAAGATGGGTGAATTTGTTGACCATTGACGAAGAATGAAATGGCCCTCTTTCATGATTTTGCACGCTTTTTGATAATAAGCGGTGGCTTCAGCCTCGGTTTGGACACCGGAAAGGAGATTGTCTACGTAAAGTTTGTGCAATAAGTCAACGGCAATGGGGTCATTGTATTGTTGGAAATGTTCTTGTAGTATAGCACCGAGGGTCATGGGGCTGCTAGTATGGCCGAAAACGATTTTATTATACGTGTAGACGCAAATTTCTTTAGAGGGGTCATTATCTTTGTACCATAGAAAGCTCTGTCTGCTTCTTATAGCTGAATGTTGAGAAAGGCGCATTGAATATCAGCAACAAATGCATACTTGGGAAAACGAAAACGAATCAGAAGCTCTACTACGTTGTTTAGCAGATAGGGGCCAGTCTAAAGGCAGTCATTGAGACTACCTTTCCCAGTGTTAGCAGCAAAACAATTCTGAGAGGGGCTGTTTCAGAGTCTTTGAGAACAAAGAAATGGGGAAGATAATGGCACCCTTCCTCGGGCCATGGATGTTTTAGACCTTGGACCTCCGCTATGTAGCCATTTGACAAATGCTCAGCCATTACTTTATGGTAAGCGTCCATGAGGCCTAGTTTAGTAAAACGTGACGTAACTTGTTCTAAGCGTTGCTTACAGAGCTTCAAATTTGAGGGTAGGGGTGGATGGTATGGTTTCCATGGCAGGGGGGCGTAATAAGAACCATTGTGGAATTCAATCTTTTCACGATAAGAGGGCAAAAATTCATTCAATTGAATGACAGTGGATGATTGAGCAACGAATTGATCTTGCAAAAGTCGGTTCATTTGAGTGAGTAGTGATGTATTGTTAATTAGAGTTTCAAATGACAACGCAGAGTCCTTTTGGTAATATTCAGAAGTTGAAGAATGCAAATTGACTGTGTTTAAGGAAATGTCGAGTTCTTATGGTTCTGATTCATAACGCGGTTCGGAATTGAGTGACAAAGGACCAGATAAGACGTAGCAGAATTTTGAATCTTGAACAACGGGATGTGAACTTGTTGGCGACACATTGCCAAAAAAACAATATGCGGCGTCAGCTCCTACAAGAATATAAATGGTAAAGGAGTTATCCTTGAAATCATTTGCCAAGGGCAAATCTCCAACACGGGGGTGAGACAACACATCTTGAGAACAATGCTGTTGTAAGGGTTGAACGATTTCATCAGTAATAAGAACACGAACATTTTCGATACCTGTTGGGGTCTCGAGCCCAATGTCTGTTAACACGTAGCTATGTTCAGAAACCTTTGCTCCAAAACCATATACAGACAAAAATTCGTTTTTCTTGGGGGCTAAATCTAACTGAGATGCAACTGCCGTGAGAATTTAACTGTGCTGTGAACCTTCATCAAAAAATATTCTAGCCATGAGTTTCTTATTGGCGGAAATTGCGACAGCTTTAGCAGTTTTCAAGAGAATCGTAGTAGCTTCATGCATAGCGGCTGTAGTGGTTTGAGAAATATCATTGTTATCGCTACCAGTATAAACTATATCAGAAGAATCAACAGATTTTAATGAATCTACGTTATTATCTGCATTAGTGTCAAGTAAAGAAGGATGTTGTACAGCAAAGGCACTATTGGAAGCGGTAGTCTTTGATGACGTAGGAGCTGCGGCTGTGTTGTTAGGCGTGGATTGAGGCATAGGAGGTGGTGGGGGCTGCTTAGAAGAATGGGGATGTCGTTGAGGGTTGTGATTTTTGCTATTGCTGTGGATCTGGATGCCGTGAATGGCTGCGTGATGTTTCCCTCTGCATTTAATGCAGCGGCCTTTAGCATTACACTGTAATGCGCAATGCCTTGAATGTAAACAATTAAGGCAAAGATTGTTGCTAATTACAGCGGCAGTTTTATTGGCGGCGGACTGAGGGCAATGTTGAGTGGCATGTGAACCCTTACATATCTGGTAACAAACGTTAACGGGAGCTGCTAAAGTGCTGTACGTGGACGGGGGTTCGTATGCTGTAAGGGTTGCCTTGGGGGTAGTTGGCCAGTTTGTCACTGCTGCTTGCTCTTTACACGTAATGTACGTTTTAAGCCTTTCAATAAAACCTTTTAAATTAAAACTGACTTCTTTGCCACAATCCCCTATCCTGATAAGAACCTTGCCCAGGAGTTTGTCTTCAATAATGGGTACTATGAATGGAGCAAAAGCGGCAATATCGATGTTAAGGGATTCTAACCAACGTATATCACCCATTAATGCATTATAAAATTGACGTAAACTACTGGCAAGGAGAGTTGGTTTTTGCATCTTTAGTAATTTAGAACGTGGGCCCGAATAATTCTCCTTGGTAAACCAAAGTTCTCTTGTAGCATGGTCTGAAGTATGGAATAGTTCATATCTGAGGGAATAAGACCCTTGACAGTTGCCAGCGCTTCTCCCCTGAGTTGACCCATTAAATATGTAAATTTGGCTGCATTAAGCAAATCTGGAGATTTCCCCACTTGCGACTGGACTCATTCCCAGAACCCAAACCACTCCGTAATATTGCCGTTAAAGGTGGGGAGGTTTAGTTCTGGCGTTTTGACTGAGAAAACGTAGGTGAGAAAACGCATAGAGGGGGGCTCTGGCGTTGAAGCTTGTGACGAAAGGGCTGGTTTTCAAGTTTTGAAATGAACAACTCAAGCTTAGTGAGCTTACCTTTGCTTTTTATAATGACAGCGTCACCTTCATCCAGGAAATCGTTCTGTTCGGCCCCGTCTCTCATTTCTTCTAATGCCATAGCTTTTAATTCTCGTTCTAAGGTGCGCATTTCTTCGAACGTAGTGCGTAACAAATCTAATGATCCCTTCACAAGTGCAATTTCATCGTCTGTCAGCGTCGTTTTGGTGAAGTGAAAGGATGCTTCGTTGAAGATTGTTGTAAACGAATGGCGAAGTTGTTTTCTCTCTTGTACGCATGTATCGAACGAAGCTTTCTGTTTCAGCGGCATATTGATAATTAGAACAAGACTGGAAACTCAACTCCAATAACCCAATCCTGGTCATGCCACCAAATTTTGAATAATAGAAAGCAATTTTGTGAAATATGTACAAACTTATGACAAATATTTACAAAAGACAACTTCAAAGATCGTGATTAGATGTGTCATAGTACGTGAGTTGTTGCAAGTAAATGTTCAAAGCTAAACTAAAACAATAAATACAATCCATTAGGTCCCATACCCCAGACTTCTAGATCCCAGTACTTAACAATTGTGATAGAAACGTTTTTCTGAATTTATTGATGTATTTGCTGGAGAATCTGATTGCACAAAGGATGAATTACAAGGGCGTTTTTGCACCTCACTTTCCCCTCTTCATTTGTGCATTTTCCTGCATTACTGTGAAGGAGAGGAGCTTTAATCTATTGTTCAGCAGAAGGAAAGCATCATGTGAAAATCCCGGAAGGCCAGACTTGAATGGTTAGCAATTCTTTCTATCATACAGATTTACCTTTGTACAACCAGTCAATTGAAGTGCCTTTAGCTGTACATAAAGTCAATTGAAGTGCCTTAGAGGTGCTTGTTCGTCCACACGATAATTTATGTTGGCTTCACTGATGATAGTGAACGGCGAGCATGAAGTACACATCAGATAGGTCGGTTATCATCGTTGGATAGTACATACTTAAGGTAGATGTCCATAGGTCTGCATTTTCCTCTCCAGCAGAAAATGTTCTTGAGCTGCATTCTCACCGCGCTGCATTCTTTAACAGAGCTGCATTCCCGTCGCACAGCTTACTTCGGGAAGAAAAGTCAGTCTTTTGCTTACAAAAAGTCAGTTCTGCTCCAGAATCAAAAAACAAGTTTTGCTCTGTTTCTCTCTATCATACACGTGCTCAATGGAATAAGCGTTGCTCCAGTAAGTGCGCATCTTTTTCATAATATTGAAGTTTATAAGATAATATTCAGGTGCAGAATCGATGAAATTTAAGATAATGTATGAGTAATGCAAGGCTCTACTTTCATCAAAATTTTGAATTTCTGTGTATTTGAGCTATAGTGCTGCTTAAAGAGTAAATTTTTCTTTATCAATACAATATTTGCTATTAGACTTCAGTTTTACTTTGCTTTATAGCTACACAATGAAGATTTGAGTATAATCCTTTGATTTGTAGACGTAGCTACATCGTCAATAGCGAATTATGATTGAAAAAAAATAATCCAAGGCTCAAAACGAAAAAGTTCAAGACTGTTGAGGTACAGCAAAAAATTATGTATTCTAATGAAAAAGTGTGTACTTGCATAGAAAGGACTACGTGGTATATATTAGCTAAGAATTCATCTCATTTACCGCTGTATATATTCTTGACTTTGCAGTTGCACTATCTGTTAAAATAGTTGACAGTTATCTGCTAAAAGCCTGCCTTTCTTTGTTCACCAACATGTACCTGCGTTTTCAGTCATTGTAAAATACCATACGCTTTTGTTATGGACAATGTTTACAGCTTCCTGCAATCTGATTGAAAATGAAGCAGGGTAGGAGAAAGCTCACGAGCCAAGGTAAAATGAGTTGAACTTCACCCCCTGACCCCCTTCTCCTTTATCTTATCAAGCCTTTTATTTAAATGGTGGCCACAAATTGTAAATACTACGTAACGATTGACACAAGATCAGCTAAAACTCGAATAGTTCGAGAATATAGTGTTACAAGTTGTATATATGATTCCCCCACTTCTGTTCTAGCTTTAAACAAACAATGCTTCACATTTCTTTGCACGCAGGTAACTTGAGAGGCAAAACCTGCCTGTACACTTACTTTGGAGAGGCAAAGGCCTTAAATTACTATGAAATCTCCAGGTCAATAATTGGAGGGGGTAAATTCATGCAAAATTTTGCTAGGTGGAGGCTAACCTAAAGAACTTTCAATTTGAAAAGTATTTCTACCTGCAAATAACTAAAAATGTGGAAGCCATTTCCACTCATTTACAACTGTAAATGAGTGGAAAGCTCACATAGATACATCTGCAAAACTTATTTCCTACCTTATTTTTGCTAAGCCTTGAGTCCTAGCTAAAATAAAAGGCAAAATTCAGAATTTTAGTGTTTCCTTGTATCTGTACTACTCAGTTTCATATTTTCCAACCTCTTTTTATAATGATAATACATTTTGTTTACACTTTGCTTACACTTGGATGCCGTAATAGTTTATACTGGAGAGTAAAGCTAATAAATACCATCTAATAGAAAATTATATAACAATTTTACAATGTGACAGTTTCAGATACAAATAATACAATTGCAAAATCTACCAGACAACGTTTTATTGTTGTTTTATAAAGGTATAGGCTGTATATGGGCGAGGTGGCATAGGTTTGCAGGGTTCATACGCATCTTCTAAAATATTTTTTCCTGACTTTCCTGACTTTTTTCCTGAAAATGAAGGTATTGTTCCTGACTACAGATCAGAAATATATAATATTTTTCCTGACTAGCATGTGTTTAAAATGATGCCATTGGTCCATCTATTAAGAACAAGCAGTTTTTAATCTTTTGTTAATTTGGATAAGAAAAGGTAGATATCTGGCTGATTCCTTTCTCAAACAAGAAAACAAATATCATAAACTTGACAAGCCAAAAATGATCAATGTTTCAAGTAATTTCAATGGCTACCGAACAGTCACAATCACAGCTTCAACCTAAGCTCCAAAAGCACCTTGCATCATACATGCAAAGGCTTAAATGAAAGTCTGTAAAGCCGAATCTCTAATAGGTGGAAAATCTCGAGGCAGAAAAATGTCCTGATGTCTCGCTGGTTGCTCGAAACTCTCGAGGCGGAAAAACTAGCAACGAAAAGTAGAGATTGGTTCTACTTTCAGAGCGCGACATTTTTCTGCATAATAGCGATTCGGCTTTGTATCCTATAACATTCCCAAAAGAAAAACTTTTGACTTTTTAAAACCAAACTAATGAACTTCAAATGGTCTTTGAATAGCTATAGTAGCGAATGTTGGTTACTTCAAAGTGTTGAAGTAGCGAGAAACATAATTGAGAGACATTATTTGTAATCACTTGTGAATGAATGCAGGTGGAACAATGGGGCAATGCAATGGCCTCAAATGGTGAAATTTCTTGTAGTACATTATTTTTTTTAAGACACTTTCCAAGCCAGAAAGTGAAATTACTTTAGCGAAGCATACAAATAACTCACGAGTTCCATCACTTGAGTACTAACTATGAACGCTATGTATTGAAAATATGCTCAAAGAACTTTTCTAAGAAGTATGACATACTTCTTATCTTTGCTCGCTATGGCACCGAGTAATCTTTAAGCCAAGCATGCCCTAACTGAATCTCATTATAATCATGGTTGGTTTGCATCTAAAATTCTGGGCTATAATAGCATAGTCGTTTCAAATGGTCTGGCAATACTCTTCCGTTTGCAGATTATGAAACTCAGTCAATCTTTATGAAGGCAATAAATTTCCATGGAAAAAAGTATATAAGTCCATGCAATTTTCAAGTAAAAGAGTAGCACAGCTAGAAAAATTAGGGAAATACAGCCAGAAAGACAAATACTATTTAGGAAATGGAGAAAAATTATTGGGCAAGCCAAAATATGCCATTAAGACCAGTGTGAAACTATGAAGGGGCAGCCAAGAACAATTTAAAGTAGCTTGGCATTAAAAACAAAGTAAAGTACAAAGACAAATTCTCAAAGAAGAAAATCAGAAAGAGGAAGAGAAAATTAGAACAGAAGCGCCTCATGAAATAAAGTCGATCAACTTCTTCAAAGTTTGCAGCGCATTTCCGCTAGTGGTGAAGGAGCACTTTGCAAAACACTGATTTCCTCTGCCTGCTCTTCTGATTTTCTTTTGAGAGCATTTGCTTCCGAAATCATAACCTGAATATCCGTTCTTTTCTCTGCAGCCTTCACCATGGATACAAACTTTGTTTCTAGTTTGCTTTGCTCTTCTCCAGGATGGCAGTCTTTTCCTGCAACTCCTTCATTTCTTGATTGAGGATTTCCTTTGCTGATTCCTCTGGCTTCCTGGCCTAATTCGTTTTTATTTGGTCTACATGATCATGATACCTGCTCCTTGCATTTGCACAAGACCTCCTGAGCTCTTTCCCAATATCCAAAGCATGGGGCTTTTTGTAGCTTGAAAAAAGGTAATCTTTGATGAGCCTTTTACCTACAATTGACTTGTCGGTTATGTTGTCTTGAAGAACACCTGAACTTAAAGAAAACCCTCTTTCAACATCAGCCTGACCATGACTGAGACTGAGTATTATCGTGAGAAGAGATGATAACTCTTTGAATTTTGGTACTTTCACTATGTCGAAATAAAATTCATCCAAAGCAGGTAAAGTTGTAACATCAAGGGTCCAACAACGTCTCTCATGGATGAATATTGTGTTATGACTGTGTCAGCAATGCGGGCGGGAATCAACTTCAGCAACACCAATTGTTGAAGCAAACTTTTTAGCTTTTTCACAAGAGATGACTCTCTGCAGTTCACAACAGTTGTTGGGTTGAAAACCATTGAAAACCATAGCATTTCGCACCACTGCTGAGTCCAGTGGGCATCTTTCTTTCAGTTCGCCAAACATAGTTTTGATACATTTGACAAAACGTTCATAGAACTTATTTTGGCCTTCTTTGGTAAAAATCTTTCTTTGCCAAGTCCGGAGTGGGCTTTCGGCAACAAATCCAATAACAAGTCTTTTCTTGACCTCAGGTTGTTTTGGTAGATATTGGTCTGCAGCAATTTATAGCCGATAGAAGACTGTTCTAGCACTTCATCCCTGCAAATGATTTTCATTAGTGACCTAAAAGAGCCGTCAATATGGAACCATGGGGCAATTTGTTTGATATCTCGTTAGAAAGGGTTCAAGCAAAGACGCAACATAGGAGAACAAAACTCAGTTTGGCAGTTATTATGGGGTCCTAAATCACTAATCGCTCAGCTACTAAGCTCTTCCCACTTTTTGGCAAGGAACACCAAAACTTGAATAGGTTCTGCATGTTTGGCCACCTTGTTTCACAGACAAGCAAAGGGTATTGATCGCTTCTGGTGACAGTGAAGTAATCTGCACGATGTGCTGGAGTGTCATGCAAAACAGTATGTGCCCGTTCTAGAACACTCTTCAGTACCAAACAAGGTGTTTCAAGCACTGTTTTGAAGGCACCATGGAGGATATGCAATCCACAGGAGACAATATCTATCATACCAGGGGCAGATATCTCCTTCCGTTGCTCTACTAGCTTTGAGTAGAACTATTGGTTTACAGTGGGTCCACGCATGGACACTTGCAATGTTTTGCCGAATTGATGCTTGCAATGGAGTAATTGAAATGAAGAAGAAGCTCTTGATGTGCAGAATGCGCCATGAACCTGGAGTCCCAATAATGGGTCTTAACACGCTGACATTCAGTATCCCAGAACCTTACTACAATGTCAATTTGACACTCTTGTGTTGTCTTAGTAAGAATTTCATCAAATTCAACTACTACACACAGGGACTTACTCATTTCGAGTGCTAACAGATCCTCTATATAAGGAGCGATACCCCCCAATTAGTCAGATATTTGATTTTGTCCGCTCCACACTGAAAACTGCTCGCAATTTGACTGTCAGGAAAAATGGTTTTAAAGGTTTCACTGACATCCGTTGCAGAGTTATTTGAAAAAAATTTTCCAATAGTCAAAGCCCAAATAATGTCTGCTTCCACACATGGTAACCTTCCATGCCCTGAGTAATCGTTGTCTGGACATTTACAGTAGAAACTTGCCTTATTGAGCAAGCCAATGCAACTTCTATGACCTGTTCAGGTGCTTAGGGAGAACTAGAGGCATGATATTGTTTCTTGAAGAAATTCTGAACTTCAATCCACTCTTCTCTAGCTTTGCAATGCTTATTGCCTTTGGCATGTTTTTGTAGGGCCTCTGAACACATGTTTTGCAATGAGAGATCATTTGTCTTGCACCATTTGCATCCAAAATGAATATTATTATCAACCTTCTTAATTCAATCCGTAAATTCAGCATCTTCAAGCCATTTTTCAGAGAAGAATGTCTATTTTGGCATGTTTCTGAAATTTAGTTTAAGTGAAATGAAAGAATTGCAATCGTGAATAGACATAACAATTGGTCCAAAAAGTAGCCACAAAGCTACAACCTATATAATCACAAAGAAATATTCACAATTTTTAAACAATGCCCCATATTGCTAAATATGTCGCTTATGAAAATCAATGTCCATTCTCCATTGTCACAGCAGCAAGTACTGGCATTAACTGATCATTCAATTACATTCCAGATTGCATGTTTGCATTTCAAACTTGATAAATGAAATTTGACATTGATAGAACTCTACAGTTGGGCGCCACAGAATTCACTTGACTGATAAAGTTTCCTGACTTTTTCCTGACTTTTTTCAAGTTTCAACAAAATTTCCTGACATTTCATGACTTTTCCTGACTTTTCCTGACTGCCCTTGAAAACATACTTTCTTTCCTGATTTTTCCTGACCGTATGAACCCTGGTTTGCCCAGCAGCGAATGGGTACCTGGTGGCGATACTGAGATTATAAAGGTGGTGAGGAAAGGAACTGGCCACCCTAACTCAAATGCCGATGCCTCAAGATAAGTGTCCTCTCTAATAGACACTCCCCTATGTATGAAAGTATACAGGACTACCTTTGCTTTTTACTTTAGATTGTATTGCTGCTCTTAATCACATCAGGTGTACTGTTTCAGAACATGCTACCCCTGAATGATATTGAGTTTGTGCCGAAGGAAGCTGTCAATGCTTTGGGAAATGTGGGGATGTCTTTATCTATCATATTGTAATTCATTTCTTCCCTTGCAAATAAATCCCATAAGAAGAAGGGTGTTTTTGATAATTGACAGATAATTCATAGACTTCATCATGGGCACCCAAAGGTTCTGAACATGATCAGTTTTTTCTTCATTTTTAGCAAGCAAACCATCAAAA
This sequence comes from Cassiopea xamachana, assembly GCA_900291935.2. Taxonomy (NCBI): domain Eukaryota; kingdom Metazoa; phylum Cnidaria; class Scyphozoa; order Rhizostomeae; family Cassiopeidae; genus Cassiopea; species Cassiopea xamachana. The sequence continues at coordinate 11,908,975 of OLMO02000009.1, read as the reverse complement.
GGAGCATCATATTCTCTCAATAGAGTGCTAAGTACTCGTTTATGAACCCTGTTGATTTCTTTATTAGCATTTTTCCACATAAAATCCAAATGAGAGGAGAATGCCAGAAGTTTGACATAGCAAAAGAATTATAAAGCCCAGTATCAAATTCTATCACCTAAAATTCCTTAAGATTGTTGATCATGAAACATTTCTTGGAAACCGCAGTTCTATTATGAACTTTAGAGGAGCGACGATGAGAGATATTGTAACTCTTGTTAGTTCTTTAATGCGAAATAACCTAAAATAAAACAGTACATCTTGCATTCTAAAGTTCCTTAATAGTTTCCAAATTTTCACTGCACATATAATGCCATACTATAGTACTATGTGTGCGTGGAAAATGAAAGAACTACTAAGGAACTGTTAGAACTAGAATTTGATAAAAAGAGGTCCAAAAAATAAGGTAGTTTTGGACCTAGGCCTTGAGCTTCTTTCTGTTTAAAAAAGGCGTAATAAGATTTCCCATTATATATTTCTATTGAATAATTCGATTCTATACCACAGTCTATATATCTGTTGACAATTTTGTAGCCCATCAAAGAAATTTCATATACTATGGTAAACTTTTGGATGACAATAAAGAGGCTTTATCCTGTACTTTGCAATCTTTCAATAACAGGGTAAATTGTCACTCTCGTTTTGATTGATATCATTGTTTGAAAAACAAATGTACGAATCAAATCAGAAAACTGAAATTTGATGTATATCAGTTCCTTCCACGACGGTACCGAGAGTGATTCAATGATAACACTGGAGTGATTTGATAATAGTAGATCAACTTAATGTGTTCGTTATAGTCAACGAATACAATGCAAGCATAGGCTGACGAGCACCTCTAAGGGACTTCAATTGACTTCATGTGAAGTCCAAGACACTTCAATCAACTTCTTGTAAAAAGGTCAATTTGCATGATAGAAAGAATCGCTAACCGATTTGAATAGACTTATTCACTGTACGTAATAATTGACCGTTCCCATGATCAAGGGTTGCTTTGAAATGCAAGGATTATGCCAAGAAATATCTTTGCTCTTTACGGACTTTATGAAGGATCAATGTTACAATCGTGGTTGGAGGTTATCATAGGATTGTTGTTCATTATTGTCCTTGAGTCACCGAGTGCTGCAGCATGTCTTTTTGACAATTGAAGATAGAATTTCAGATGTACACATGTCTTTTTAGACAAGGACATTGGCGAAGCCAGATCTAAAAAGTTAGTTGTGTGAAAATGATTAAACTTGCTGCGCATGCGCAACGCAATTGTCACTGCACATTTTTAGTACACGTGCTACAAATATGACAGTTAGAAATATCAGTCATGAAATATGACAAGCTTTTAGACAAACTGAAATTTCACTATTGAATAACTGTCATTAGCAATGGTTGAAAGTTCAAATTACATCTCACTAAATGATATTCAATTACCAGTTGTGATTTCTATAAATTTCAACAAGCTGGGGCTCTAAGTGCAACCACGCCCACAATTTGGGTTTGGCTCAGATTCATAATGATAATTAAATGTAATCCTGATCTTGTATAGTCAGCAATTAGAAATGTATCAATAGTCATGCAGCAGTGCAAAATTGATCATAGCAATACAAAACGCGTTGTAGGCAAGATCAATACACTTTTAGATGCAATTCCATACAACAATTTGGGGGGGGGGGACTGAGCTCCCCAAAATGAACAGTAGTTTTAACAAGGGCGGTTCTGCTTCTTCTTTAGGTACCATGCCCATTGAGGACGTAGGTCATCATGGTCTTCCACTATTGCCTGTCTCTGTTCGTTTTCAACAATTTTGCCAACGTCAAATTCTGCTCAGAAGCTTGTCCATTCATCCATTTGCATAAACTGTCCAAGAATGTAATAAGTTGCCTGCCCCTGCTTCTTTTTCTATCAACGAACCCAGTAATGCACAAGTTCTCCATGCCATCTTTCCTCAGTATATGACCCAAAAATTCCAGTTGTCTGTTCCTTATGTTTTTTATCAAACTTTTGTGTGCCTGAACTTTCCTTAGCACCACTTTATTGAATATATGTTGAAGAAAGGAAATCCATATCATCCTTCTATACATCCAAATTTCACTTGCCTCTAATCGCCTTGTCAAAATGATCGCAAACCTACGCTAGGCTACATGGATCCACGTCTCTTTCTCTCTTTTATTGAACGGTGTAGCTTAGCTTGGGTTTGCGATCATTTTTTCACAATCATTTCACCTAAATACTGTCAATAATTTTCTTTCTACATTCCAACTAGGCATGGCAGGTCAGTAAACAATCAGGTAACATAGGACCAGTGGCAGATATTGATGGGGCAAGAGAGCAAAGCGCCACAAAGCTGCCATCTCAGCAAAACTAGTAGACGGAAGACTGATCACATATTTCAAAAATAAGACAGTCACTTTTGCTTGAGCCTCATTTTGCTAGGTCACCTTTCTCATATGAAAAACACATCTAGTATACTTGACAAATACTAGACTAGCTTCAACTATTTAACGCATTACAGTGCATCAAAAACTATATCTAAAATCACGTTCACTCTTAGGTCCCCAATAAGTGGGGGAATCCTAATAAGCAGGGGGTTGGAAAGTCATTCAGATGAAATAAGCTGGGAGGGTGGGAATAAGCGGGGAGTTTTGGAAGTTTGTACTGACTGTGCAATAACCAGCACAAATACAAAGTACTCCCATTACTATCTATGCAAGCAAATGCTTTCAGAATCTTGCCACATATATCTCATTTGTTACTTGGGTTACTCAACAGAAGTATCAACTTTATACAGCTTTCTCCTAGGAGAATTAAAATTTAATATGCGAGGAGACGCTTATTCGGGACCTAACAGTACAAACTAAAATAACTCCCAAAATAACAGTACAGAAACGACTCAGAATAAGGAAAATGGATAAAACAACATGTGTGATACAGTTAAAGTGCATAACTATGCATATTTTGCATAGTCTTTAACCCAACAATTTATACTTGTTGCATCTTCTGAATGTTTCTACACAACATTCAAATTATATTACTGCATAATGTTTTGAATATCTTGTCTCGAAGTGAGGTGGTCTCTATATAATGCTCCTGTTAAGTTGTCTCTAATCTCTTTTGGAATAGCATTGAAAAGAATCTTTTTACCAATTTTGCAGCGATAGTCAGTCTAAGTTCATCTGAAATTCGAAGGTGTCCGAGTCTAGTGTCATAGGAAAAATTGTATTCCACATTAGCTTCCTTACTAACAGAGTCAACAACGACTTTCATAAAAGCGCTGCATTTCCCATCTATTTTCGACAGCCCTTGCGTTTTCAAAGCTCATTTATGTTCTTCCACCCCTTGCAAGTAACCGGTATGATTGCAGTAAACAAATAGGTTTCATTGCCTTTACACATCCTCTTCTGTCTATGTTGCACGAACCACGAGTTACTTTCCTGCTCCTTTAGTTTGTTCCATACCAAAAACGCATCGAAAGATACAAAAGTCTGCTTCTCAATCGAAGAATCTTTGCCATGCCCATCTACCAAATGCTTTGGTAATTCAGCAAAAGTTCTACATCTGGAAATAGAAAGCAACTCCAATCACAAGAAAAGTGGAAAAGCATTTTCATATTTGACAGTATTGTGACAGCATTTCGATGCAATACTATGCCATGGTCATCAGAAGCTGAACAGGGAATTGGGCAGGGGGATATCAAACCCGAGCAGACGTGACAAAATAATAAACCTCTATGTGGAAAGCCAGTGACTTATTGAAATAGTTAGAGCCCTCTCTGCCCCTCTACTTGCTAGGATATTCCTCTTTCGGGAGGTCGCAGCCCCGAGCCCTTGGATGCATGGTTAGCAAGTCAACAAAAATTTCTACAATTCATTTAATTAGCTCCAAGTTGTTAAGCTTAATTAATTTTTTACTTTATACCGTTTTTTAGAAAATCATTGCAAACTTTTGATTTTTAAAATTGTTAACTGCAAATACTCAAACCGGTTCCATTAATTTACAGCCAAAACTCATATAGAGTCATATACATAAAGCTTCTTTCCTACCTTTTTTGTAGTTTAAGTCCTGAGTTCTAGCCAAAATGAAAGGTAAGAATCAAACTTTTGATGTTTCTTCTTGTCTGTACTACCTTTACGGCACTATATATCCATTGAAAATTAAGGAACTATTAAAGCTCATTTAGCACTACATTTTGATAAAAAGAGGCCCAAAAATACAGGCTGGGGGTATCACTCTCATAGGACTAACCTAGAGATAATTTCAGTTTAAAAGATAGCGTGTGCTGTTAATGGGATATTGCTCCAAAATGAGTTCAATATGAGGAAGGGGCAATCTTGCTCTCAAAAATCTTGATATCTATCTGACAAGATTATAAAAAATGTCCTAAACATCAACCAACACGCATTAAAACCCTTGAGCGCTTTCTCAATAGTAGGTAATACACCCCTCCATCACATACACAAACACACATAAATTTACTCTTTACATAATAAACATTGTATGTGTTTTTGTGCTGTCGGTCTATACTGATCAATATGTGTTGCTTTTTGTGCTTGTGCTTGCAAAAGGTATTAAGTGACAGGCTATGCCTTTCACTTGATACCTGTTGACAAAATGGGCATTGGAATATCGTTCTTGCAGACTGCCTTTGAAAAGCAATGCATCGCTGGTCAACGTTCACTATATTTCATATAAAAAATACTGAATATAGAGCTTGGATGAAGCATTCTTTCGAAATAGCAGAGGTAGATTTCTGTTCATAGTCAGAACGGCTAATTTTTTGGCGAAATTCATCCATCTTTCGTAATCTTCACTTCCTTTCCCTCTCACTGGGAGTAGATGACATTCATGTATGTGTTTTCTAGCGTCAAGATCATTTCTACTGTCAAGACCCGAACCCCCGTGCTACTGACGAAAGAACTGGAGAATGCAGAATTCAAGTCATTTTCTGTAATGAAACCGCCTTGAATCAAAATGTCTAAGTCTAATTTCTCATATCTGCGCATGCTCCAATCCATTAATCACTGTTGGCGATAATGCCTAGTGACCTCTTCACCTGTTGCCATTTTGAATTTTCATCGTTCTTCACAGTGGCGGCTCGTGGCATTTTTCGCTGGGGGGGGCAAGTCTTTGAAAACCTGGGTTTGGTCGAACATATCTTAGGGAGCCACAGCCAAAAAATGACATTGGATAGCATTACCTCCAGATAGTACAATAAACGTTTTCTTGTCAAATAAAATAGTACAATTATCTGGCTTCAGCCTGAAAGTTTTTAAATATTTTGTCGAATACAGCCTGACATGTTTCTTAAATATAAAGACTTCCAGTCGTAAAAATAACCCAGCTTAGGCAATTACGAAGGAGAAGAGACTCTATTGCTTAAATCTGCTTCTAAAATAACAACCATCAAGAGCTATTATTTTCTCTTCCGCTGTTTAGGGAAATGATCAATTCAGGCAGATAGTTTTTTTTAAAACAATTTTGTAATTGAATGTATTCATTCTATGAACACTAAATAGTATAAATTGTCTAGAATGATATACTATTGTCCCAAAATCCAAAGAGAATCTAGGTGATGTAAGCAGAAACTATCAAATACAATATGCTGGTTTGCAATTTTAAAAATGCATTGAGGCTCTTGAGCTAGTTAAAAAGGAATTTATCTCTTCTATTCTTGAGCAGGGTAAAAACATATTAATTACATTTTGATTGAAGTCAATTGAGAACCAAAGCATTGAGTCTATCCTCAGACAATGTGTTCCTCAAGAAAGTTTTACCTCTCTTTAGCAGTAGTGGCTGGTGAAACTTTTTCTTGGGGGGTGGAGGAAGTGTCCAATAGTTGGGCATGGTCCAAATATGTTTTGGTGAGCCACACCCTAAATACTGCCATGACTTTTTCTGACCTATAGTGGATAAAAAGGGTAGGGGAAGGAGGCATATTGCAATCATTTTGTCTCCTTAAGCATTCATTAAAAAAGTTAAAACCTATGCATCTTTCATGATAATACATTTAAGAGAATACTGTTAATGCAAGCAGATATAGGAAGTAGCAAAGTTTTTTCTACCAATGCTTTGATGTTCTTTCAATTTTAGAGGTCTTTGATTCGATAAATGAGGGGCTTAGCTCTGATATTTCTAAGTTGTGAAAAACATCAATTGCATTTTGTTTGATGCCTGATCTCAAGCAATTTTGGATAAAATATTCAATATGTTTTCAGACATTGGATTTCTCAATGTAACTTCTTACTCTCAAAGGACTAAACAAGTCCTGTTCATGCAAGATTTAAATAAAATTGTGATGATGACCCATAAAAACATTCCAGTCTCAGAGAAATTACAAGTTAGACTGGATTTTACAAGTTGGGGGTAATGGAACTGCTTAATGCTATAGAGGAAGTTGAATGTAGACAGCATCAAGGAAAGAAATTATTCACAGTATTTTCTACACCTGAAAACATGAAAAGAATCACTCTCAAAAGGTGGTTGAACTAAGATATCCAATGAATTCTACCCTGAAAAACATTGTGATAATACACCATAAAAAACTTCAATATCACTCATATTTCCTCTCAAAGGTTTCAAACATAAACTAAGAATGCTATTCAACTGGCTAACCAATTTGATGGGTATAGATTTTGCATCATCTTGTGGCATTCTGCAAACTAACTGAACCATTCAAAAACTTCCAGACAAAATAATCCTGAACACTAAATATTCTTCAAATGATGTGACAAATGAATTGTTTCAACTGCAATTAATCTCTGCAACATTTGAGTTATAAAATCAAGCGATGTACCTAAATTGCAAACTTCGCCGTGAATTGCAGAGTACTGCCATCTAAAAAGCACCATAGAACTTGATGTAGTCAATCGCCATTGATTGCTTTTGGAAACCGTCTTAATACAAGACCCTGTTGCAAGACCAGGCTATTAGGGCGTAGATGCTTCTCCTCCAATACTCTTTTTAATGACACAGGCGAAGAACTTTAACTACTTTCAACAACTCAGATTGCAATATTGACCAGTGAGTTCAGTGATCAGCAAGCATTACTGAAGATTGCAAGTAGTTTAATTGAGATCTTTTGCGCTAGGATGCTCACAGAGAACGTCCCTTGTATGTTTAGATTCATAGAAATAATAGGACTAGAATGCGAGGTCTATTGTTCTCACAATCACGGGATAGTTAATATGTGCGCAGGTAATATGGCGGCCCAGTGAAGGCAAGAAAGCGGATCATGTAAATGTATCTTTTTGCCAAATCCGTGGTATTGCGACAGTGCAATCATGTTTAACTGCGATGAGAACAAACTGTCACCAAAAGGCAATGTTTCGTTTTTGTATCTACTTCAATATATGGAAAATAACGGAAATCTACCAGCTTTTACATGTTCTAGTCAAATTTGTATCAGGCGCTAATGCAGTTTTGTACCTCCTTCATGTCTACCATGTTGGCAATTACTAAACATGGAGTGTGTGTGGGTATAATCGCACCATGTTTGGTCAATTTCATAATGGCAGACATGGAGGAGGTGCAAAAGTGCATTAGCGCCTTTTTATCATAACAATATAGTTGAAAGACCTTAAGAAAACCAATATTTCACATTTAATATGCGATCTACATTTGATTCAGCCTTTGCTGAAAAAGAACTGAATGGAAATATTATGAGCTGGCTCGATGTATTCACCCTAATTACTTGAATATAAAAACTTTGTGGAAGCACAGAATTTGGCTTAAACTGGAAGCTACTAAAAGAGCTATATACCTCAGTCTTGCTATTAATCTTTTTGTTTCAAAATTTCCAAGTGTAACTGACATGTGGTAATAACTTTAAAGTTTATATAAATTGGATCTTTCACTGTCGACTGCAATTTGAACGATACTCAACTTTTTTATTCATTGTAGAGCAAGATAGTTGTTGTAAGTCTATTTCTTCTAGATGGTTTATTGTTTGTAATCATTCCTTCAGTATACACTCTACTAAACTGATGGAAAAAGAGTGTCAGATAGTGTTGCACTATCTCCTTGATAATAAAAGTAACATGGTCATCTATCAGATTATTACCAAGGATATGAGTCTCCTTGGAGTGATTTTGAATAGATAGAAATGTGGTGTTTCTGGTTTCTTTGAGTACAGACATTGTAATAGCAAGTTTGTCTTGCTTGTTTGTCTAGATGACCATTTGCAGAGTGATCTTCTAGCCAGTTTGTCAACACAAGTCACTACCTTGTAGACTGAATAAGATGGCAACAACAGATTTCCATATTTTTTGCAAGTTAGAAGAGACTTTGCACCTGTATGGGTCATTCCATGTCAAATCAGTACAGTCATGTAACCCACCATCTCAGAATTTGCTCATTTTTGGTACACATGAACATATCTATGAGGTATAAAAATTCCCCAAATTTCAGCTCAATATCATTGTTAGTTCCAGAATTACAGCATTTTGAAGTTGGCATTTTCAAAGGCAAACATGTCTATGTGGCCGCCATTTTACCACACCTGTTCATATAAATTTATCTCTAAATTTTGATAGAGTTGTCAAATTCATCTGAAATTTTAAACGCAAAGGTAAATGAAGATGCTGACTTTAAATATGCTATCAGTTTATTGTTGCATGATCACTAAAGGTGACATTTGTGGGTGTGAAGCCTGAAAAATCAATTTCCCAAAAATTGGAAATTTCACCTCCAAAATGAAGATGTAGATGATGTGATAGGAAGATTCTAGATTCATATTCGAAATCAGCACATCTAGAAACCTTGAAATTTGGCAAATTTTTAAATTGTATATGCAAGACAACCAGACTGCATCATTTAAATTAAAGATGCTCATTTCTATTAGTTTTTGCAATATGATTATGATGACTGAGTATCATTAAGCGGTGGTATTTGACTTCACTAGGTGATTTGTATACCTATGGCTTTATTTTTCTATCTATACTACCTGGGTTGTAGAAGAGGAGGGTCAGGGTGAAGGTGGAGCCCCCTTTTACTTATTTGGGGAGGGTGAGGGTAGGCCCAGCCCTCTTAACTTTCTGGATAATTCTGAATTCAGTAGGTGATTTGTATACATATGGTTTTATGTTTCAATCTATACTACCAGGGTTGTAGAAGAGGAGGGTCTGGGGTGATGGTGGGGCCCCCTTTTATTTATTTGGGGAGGGCGGGCACATTATCCCTCTTTGATTGGCTGAAGGGCTTAACACGTGATTGTTTTAGAAGCTTTTGTGATGGTAGCTCCTATCTACTTTGAAATGTGAGGTATAAAATGTTCCTAAATTTGGAACATTACCGACCAGTTTGTACCTTTTCAGTTTGGGAATGAGGCTATTGCACAATGGCATTTTGAAGTAGTGTGACATGTTGCTAAATCGCTGAATTGCTCATTTCTCCCATTGGTCCATAAAACAAAGGGTGACGTAGAGAAGGTTTCTCTATCCAGTACGAGATTTTATTTCAGGTAGAGGCTTACTTTCGCGGATTTTAACTTAAGTAATCAAGTATACAGAAGTCACCCGTATTGAAGTTGTTGCAGATCCACTTTTTACCAATTTGTTGTTTTTTTTGTGAGTATCCGGAAGAGCCAGAGGATAGGCCACCTGCAATCGCTAGTGTTAGATTTCCTTAACAAGGGGTCAGTTTTATCAAGTATGTAAGAGAGGGGAGACCTCTAGAAAGGGTCTTC
>OLMO02000009.1:11859425-11869607 GCA_900291935.2 Cassiopea xamachana | reverse complement strand
GTGATAGACAAGCTGAATAGTGATTTGACGAGCATAATCCCAATGTAATAACTGATTGGATATAACGTCCTTCTGCGTCCGCAAAAAACACCTGGTATCTTAGAGGTGGTTATTCTGAGAAGGACTGAAATAAGCAGCGATAGGGCTTTATTAGCATTGTCCATGAGAAGTAAATACTGGTGACAGTTTTTGATAATTCCCGTTTTATTTCAGCCAGCTATTTAGGATTGAAAATCTGACCAGTGCTCAAGCCCTAGTAGCCCTGGTCTGGATCCGCCACTGCGTAGCTGAGCCATCACCAATACAGTGGAATGTTATTCGTAGTCTCTCGCTTTCAGTTAGGCCAGACAAAAGTCACCAGGTCAAGGTAGTACCCAGTCTTTCGTCAAATTACTGCATCACGCATTCTGCAAAGTGCATGATACCACGTGTCTAAGGGATGATGTTCCGAGCTTTGATTGGTGAATTAGCTATGGATTTGCCCAATTAAAGCACTCTAATTTGCTATGACATCATTTTAGTCTCGCAGTTTTAAAAAGTGCATGACCATTCGTGATTATAATAATAATGACTTGCGAATGTTGCAACGGATCGAATCCAACCCATATTCAGCACTAACTCAGAGCATACAAGGTCAAATTAAGTCATCAGTAGGGACAAAAGTAAACAGCTATTTGTTAACAAATATAAGCCTTATTGTAGCTTCTTTTTGCAGAACAATTTGTTGACGGAATTTTCAAATAAAATTGATATTCCAGAACAGCATTAGTCATGCAGTGCATGACAAGCATGTCCTCTAGCTTCGCCACTGCTTTAGACAGTCCTAGTCCTGTACACAGTCATGTCGCCACTGCATCTTTTGAAGAGAGAGAACTATTTATGGCTTCAGATAAGTAAGCAACTTTGTATTCACTGTTTACAGCTGAATGTGCATTAGGCCACACTTTTAACAAAGTTGTTTTTATGTTAGTTGTATGCATCGACTCAGGGATATCAGCCATGGCGGCAACGCCAAATTGCTATATATAGTACATCAAATTGCTTCACATGATACACTAAGTTGAAATATGTTATAGAAATTGGGATAGAACTAATAAATTAGTGAGTAACCCCATAAAAACACTTACTAAGTATGCATGATAGACCATAATTGGTCAATTTCATAATGGTGGACATATAATAACTAACTAGCCATTATCGCCAGCCGTAGTTAGTGGACTGGAGCATACGCAGAGATGAGAAATTAGACTTAGACATGTTCATTCAAGGCAGTTACATTACAGACAATGCATTGAATTCTGCACTCTCCAGTTCTTTCGTCATTAGCACGCGGGAAAGACATTTGATCGGCTTCTGTCGACTTGACAGTTTAATGAAAGGACTCGGGTTACATAATGCAGAGTTAAAACAATTAGATAACATAGGACCAATGGCTAGGCACTGGCACAACAGCCAAACTTCCGCACAGAATTGTATGACCGCGTCACGAAGGAGAACTTGCGACCAGCGTCTTCTGCATACCCCCTATCTTTCGGCCCTTTTTTACCAGCCTCAGATTAGGGTATGATTCCCCAGGAGATGATTTTTCAGCGCCAAATGAAGTACTTATTACTCTATCGGAGAAATATTTTGTTTCCATCGTGTAAGAGAGAAACGCGGTAAGTTTAAACTTTGACTAAATTTTCAAACTTTTATAAAACAACCTATATGCATCAACTTCAACCATATTTCGCCACCTTCACGAAGTTCAATGCTTTAGCTTTCGATTAAAGTCATTCCCGGCATTATTTGGACTCTGCCATGCGATTTAAATCTTCGTACAAAACTTGCACGTCTTGCGCTTCCAAGAATTAGGCCAGTAGTGAGCCATAGTATACAGCCTTCATTTTGGGTTTTATCCGATGCCCCTGTTGTCTAGGACCACCCACCGGTTTATTTGGCACTTGAGAGTACTATTTATGATTTCATTGTATTGCCAATGTACCTTGCTTGTAAATTTGCTTTAGTTCCAACCATAACGTAATTTTTGCCCATTCCCCCCATTTACCCCCACAACGCATATTTTTTTGAACAGACACCCTCATATTCAAATTCTGTCGGTCAGACTCCCCCGTTTCGCCAAGTTTCAGCACAATTTGAATACTTTCCATTTTTCCACTATTGGGATCTGAAGGTTTAAGGCCGCAACTTTGCACCTAAATCCTTACTGTAAAATTTGAGAACTTTCAATGGCATAACTTCTCTCATATAAAAGATAATTCAACGGGGTAAGCTTTTTCTTGAACCATTTTCATTTCTTAATTAGAAAACACTAAGTTGATCTTTATCTTTGACAAAAAAAATTTTGTGCCATTGCCTACAATGGCGGATATTTAAGGGGCAAGAGGGCAAAGCACCCCTAAGCTGCCATCAAGTCTGCAAATTCTCGGCAATACTAGTAGATGAAAGACTGATCACATATTTTAAAAATAAGACAATCACTTTTGCTTGAGCCTCATTTTGCTAGGTCACCTTTCTCGTATGAAAAGCACATCTAGTATACTTGACAAATATTAGACTACTTTGAACTATTTAACGTGTTACAGTGCATCAAAAACTATATCTAAAATCACGTCCACTCTTAGGTTCCGAATAAGTGGGGGAATCCTAATAAGCAGAGGGTTGGAAAATTCATTAAGATGAAATAAGCGGGGGGGAATAAGCGGGGAGTTTCGGAAGTTTGTACTGACTGTACAGTAACAAGCACAAATACAGAATACTCCCATTACTATCTATGTAAGCAAATGCTTTCGGAATCTTGCCACATATATCTGCTTTGTTATTTGGGCTACTCAACAGAAGTACCAACTTTATACAGCTTTCTCCTAGGAGAATTAAAAAGTCAATATGCGAGGAGACGCTAATTCGGGAGCTAACAGTACAAGGTAAAATAACTCCAAACACAACAGTACAGAAACGACTCAGAATAAGAAAATGGATAAAACATCATGTGTGATAAAGTTTAAGTGCGTAACTGTACATATTTTGCTGGAGGAACAAACCATGGTGCAACCCAGAGCTTCTCAGTTACTGAACACGACAGTTGATATCATTACTGCTTCTGTACTGAACTACATTTAGTGTGTATTTTTCTTTTATTATAATATATGTCATATGTACATCTTCTTTTTTAAATTTAGTGCATCATTGTACGCCAGCCAAATATATATTACCTATTTAGTGAGATTTGTATTTTTAGAGTTCGACTATGATATGGTGTTTAGGACCTCCCTTCAATTTCTTGAGCTTTAGAGTCCCGATAATACGTTAGAGGAAAACGAGATTCCCCTTCTACACCAGTCTTCTATGCAGGATTCCATATAGGAAGCTATGAATGAAATATGACATTAAATAGCAGTGAACATTATGGTTTACTATAGAGTTAATTAATGCACTGTTAAAGAGTACTATATAGTCATGCATAACAAAATTTCTCATATAACGTAATATCGAAAGAGTGCAAATCATGAAGATATCAAAAATATCTTTAAATGCAGAGGAATAGTCGAAAGGGGCACCGGGAGCTACACCCCTTCTCCAAACGAAGAAAAGTTAGTTAACTATGCCTGCATCCCCAAAATTTGATCACATTTTCGATGTATATGTTCTCTTGAGATGCGAACGCATAGCACGATGGAAATATCGCTTTAACTGGGTTAGAACCATTTTCTACTTGAAAACATGTATTCGTGAAATGTACCACTATGGCTATTTCTAATTATATTAAAATAGTACTTCAAAGGACGTGTTAAAATAGTGAGCCTCTTTCCCCATGAGCACCCATAGAGCTTGATATGAAGGTGAAAATCCCTAACATCATTGGATGAAGTATCTTCGTGCGAAATAGCAGCGGTAGATTTCTGCTTAAAGCCAGAACGGCTACTTTCTTGGCGAAATTCATCCATGTTTCCTAATCTTCACTTCCTTTCCCTCTCACCGGGTTAGATTACATTCATGTATGTGTTTGTGTTGTCTAGCGTCAAGACCATTTTTACTGTCAAATGTGTCAAATGTCTTACCCCCGTGCTACAGACGAAAGAACTAGGGAGCACAGAAGTCAATTCATTGTCTGTAATGAAACTGCCTTGAATGAATTTCTCATCTCTGCGCATGCTCCAGTCCACTAACTACGGCTGGCGATAATGGCTAGTTGATAACTAACCTTAGCAGAACATCCAAACTCTTCCAATGCACAGACCTAAGTCCACAAAACCCTTCACAACCTTAACACCCAAGCCCTAAAAATCTCTTAAGAAACCTGAGACCCAAACCCTTGTGTTGTCAAATTTCATCAGATCTGTTTAACTGATATTCTCATATTTCCACCACATTGCAGAAGAAACAGATATTTTGAGGAAAAGAGGAGACATGTAGATACTTGGAAGAAGTAGAGGAGGGTGATTGAGGAAGCATACATTGAAAACTCTTGCATGCCCCTGGACAGGACTTGCTGTCTTTGCCATGACAAACCATGTGAAAATGGCCCACAAAAAGCAATGACAAGATGCATGGACTGTGGACCAAATGTGTTCATGTGTCTAAGTTGCTGTGCCCAATCTCACCGGAAACGAAATAAATTTCATTTTCTTGAAACATGGGAGGTATGCCTCGTTTGGTAACACCTTGTTCATACTTCATTAATTTGTATACAAGCTAGCTAGTGATTTAGCCACATTTAATGGGGGAGAAGGAAATAATTTGACAGTTACTTAAAGGTTGATAGTAGGTTTTTATTTTAATAGAATGGAACTTTTTTGCCATTGGATAGAAAATTCCTAATTGAATTGGATAGTGAACACAACCAAGCATGCTGTTCAGTCTCAACCAGAATGATCAAAGTAATAAATTCACACAATAAGAGTTTAAAAAACTTTCTTGTCATCATCTTTCCTTTCCTGAATTTTGTGAGAAATGTAAAGTAGATTGTATCAGAATCTTAGAAACGTCATCTGTCTTCACCATACTATTTCCTGGCCATTTCATTTTACTACAAAATATCCTTTGCTTCATTGCTTTGCTTCCCATCAAGACCTTTTTTAGCAGAATACATGTTTATGAATTATCTACTAGGACAACAGTTTGAGTCAGTCATTGAGCTGTGTGCATGTAAGCCAGATGTGTTCTTTATTGTCAAGCAACGACTTTGGCCATCAACACCATCATTTCCCAGAATTGCATTTGAATTCAAGTTCATGGACCTGCTTGAAAGTTTCTTCTTTGAAAGCCAAGTCTCAGTGAGCTCCTTTTGTGCAAGTATGACTCTACTTGCCCCACCATTGCAAAGGATCAATGTTAATGTATGTTGTCATCCTCTAGCTTGTAAAACTCATTCCATAGAACTATACAGTTTCTCTAACCCTACACATGTTGTTGTAGTATGGTTTTGAAATGTGGAAGAATTGCATTTTTCTTTTGGCAATGTTTTCTGAAAAAGAGAAGATTAGTACTGCATCAAAGATAGGTGAAGTGTGTCTCTTCAAATGTAGCCTGTTAATTGTAGGATAAAGACATGCTCAAGGTGCTTCAAGGTGAGAGTCTCATCTAGAAGATGAGAGTGCTCCTTCTTTGGACTTATATAAATGTTAAACCTAGATTATATCTTAAAGCTATCCAATATAAACCTTTATGAATGTCGGTAGATGAGGAAAACTATAGCTCTGTAGGAAAGACTGCAATGCAGATAAAGGAAGAGGTTTGGAAGATGTATCCCAGTAAAAACTGTTGACACCACATCATTAACTTTCACATATAATACATCTCCCAACAATACAAAAGTAGATATGCCCATTTTGAGGAACTACACAATTTCATAAGTACAAATCTATAGCTTTGATTTACAACTGCACAAGCTTTGACAAGTAAACCCTTATTTTATGATTTGAGTGGTTGCAAACTAATTTATAAGTAAACTTTTTCCGACTAAAAGTCAGTCTATAACTCATAGACATAAACATAAATGATTATTTTTAACCACAGGTTTCCCATTGACAATGCAGCTCTTCTGGAAAAATGGCTTTTTGCAGTGAAGAGAGATACGTTTTCCCCTACAAAAAGATCCTTCATTTGCAGTGATCACTTTTTGGAAAGTCATTTCAGTTACCCTTCTACCCTCCCTCTGTCAGCAACTTTGAAGAAACGAAAATTGAAACAAAATGCAGTTCCATCAACTTTTGACTTCCCAGCACAAATAAAAAAACAGCAAGTGAAGGAGCGGAATCCAAACAAGAGGGTATCTCAGGCTCCACACCCACACTTACTTTCAGAACATTCTTCACCAAAGAAACCTAAGTTTGATCATACATATGCCTCTAATGCATCTGCCACAAAACTTAAAGATGAATTTACCAAAAGGTTAAAAAAGAAAAATCTTATAATTTATTACTTGCGCCATAAGAGCTTGAGAAGGGAGAAAACAATAAAAAGGCTTAATGATTAGAATTGAAAATGCAAAGCTTGTTTCCAAAGAAAGTTGTATGGCATTAATTAACAACTTTGGTCATTTGACATCACAATTAACTAACAATGAATACAGAAATAACAGAGGGCTCTGGATCTCGGTATGCTACAGAAATAAAGGAGTTTGCTATATCCCTTCATTTCTATAGTCCAAAAGCTTACATGTTTTCGAGAAAAAATCTGTCACTTCCCTATCCTTCAACTATTCGCGCATGGTCAGATGGAAATGAATGTGAGCCAGGATTTCTATAGAAACCACTATCATACGTTGCAGACCTAGTAAAAGATGGTCAGATGGATTTCACACTAATTATTGATGAAATGAGCATCAAACAGGAGACAAAGTGGGATCCAAAACACCAAAAATTTGTAGGGACAGTTGATTATGGAAACATAAAAGCTGAGGATACTGATAATTTTGCCACCAATGTCCTTGTGATTATGATAGGTAGTTTAAAAAAGCCTTTACGTATTCCACTGGGATACTTTTTAACTCACAAGTTAAATAGTGATGTGCTTTGTCAACTGATAAAAGAGTCCATTAAGATGCTCCATGAGGTTGGTGCACATGTACATGCAGTCATATTTGATGGTGCATCCAAAAATGTGGGTATGGCTGAAAAACTTGGGTGCAATATAAAAAATCTTTATGGCTCTTGTCCTCACCCATGTCACCATGACAGAAGGGTTCATGTTATTTTTGACATCTGTATTATGATCAAACTGGCAAGGAATACTTTTAGAGACTTAAAAATATTTTGTACAACTTTCAATGAGAAAATTTCTTGGCGACACATTCTTCTTCTATATCAAACTCAGCAAAAAGACATCCTACATCTTGGAAAGGAACCTAAGTCTCAACATGTTAAGTGGCAAAACCACAAAATGAAGGTCAAATTTGCCACACAATTATTTAGCCATTCTGTTTCTGCAGCAATAACATTTCTGAGGAATATAAAGCTGACAGGATTTGAAGACAGCAAGCCAACACGTGACTTTATCCTCTTAATGAATGATGTATTTGATGCATTGAACTCAAAGAGCAAATTTGGCAAAAATACCAAACAGCCAATAAATCCCAGCACCTTTTATGAAATTGAAGGCAGGCTTCATGAAGCCATTGAAGTTCTACAATGTCTGAAAGACACAAATGGCATGCCCTTGACTGAAGGTCCCCGGAAAACTTTTGTCATTGGCTTTTGCATTTCAGCTTATTTTATTCTGTCAATAAGCAGAACTCTTCTTGAAAGGGGAGAATCACCATTCAACTTTATTTTGACTTATCGGTCTTCACAAGATCCCATTGAAATGTACTTCTCCAAGATTCATAGCCGCTTTGGATGGAACAATAATCCTACAGCACTGCAAATCAAATATGCATTGAGATCACTATTATTAAAAAATAAGATTGAATCACCCAGCACTGCAAACTGTGTACCTGTTTCAGAGCAGGAATGCAGTGCTACTGGTACTGGAAAAGTGGACACAGCAGTATGTGATTTGTTGATGTCATCAAACTTATGGTGTGCTGATGTGCTACACTATATATCTGGATTTGTTTTGTTACATACAAAATTTTGGAATCAATTGACTGTCCAGAATGTGCTGCAGCACTGTACACCAAAATTCAGATACATCAATTTCTTATGTCCATACGGGTCATTCCATGTCAAATCAGTACAGTCATGTAACCCACCATCTCAGAATTTGCTCATTTTTGGTACACATGAACATATCCATGAGGTATGAAAATTCCCCAAATTTCAGCTCAATATCATTGTTAGTTCCAGAATTACAGCATTTTGAAGTTGGCATTTTCAAAGGCAAACATGTCTATGTGGCCGCCATTTTACCACACCTGTTCATATAAATTTATCTCTAAATTTTGATAGAGTTGTCAAATTCATCTGAAATTTTAAACACAAAGGTAAATGAAGATGCTGACTTTAAATATGCTATCAGTTTATTGTTGCATGATCACTAAAGGTGACATTTGTGGGTGTGAAGCCCAGTGGTGAAGCTAGGATGGAAAAGTTAGTCCTGCCTTTTTGGAATGAAAGGAAAACACATAAGAGGGGATCTCAAAAATTTTCGTAACCCTGCTGTTTTGAAACACTCTATGGAAAGTACCCATTTTCAGATACTTAAAATTGACATACATCTCCTACAAGTATAATGTAAATTGCATGATTTCACTTTTACATTGAAGATAGATTTTAACACCATTTTTATTGACTTAAGTCCCCTTCTAAATCACAGATTGGTGTTTTCAGAACTGCTGTAAAACATATACTATATAGAATTAAATCATATATTTCACTGTTAAAAAAACATTTGGAGATAAAAATTGGATCCTATAAATATCAAATTGTAATTGCCAGGCAAATTAGTCCTCAATGGAAACTCCAATTGAGTAAAGCTATCAGCTGATGCTTTATATTCCAACAAGTGTTTGCAAAAAGTACCTTCAGTATGCTTAAATATGATTTAACTCTTCCTTGCCATTCTAAAGCCTTGAGGTTCATAACATCTTTGCAGGCTTTTATTGTAAGGCAGAACAGTGAGACTCAGTAGCTTCTCTTAAAACCAATATTCAGAAGCAAAGTATGATTATCATAAACAATGAGGAAAATTCTATTCTGCAAATGTATTTCATAAACCAACAACCAAGGAAAAGTGGAATCTATCAGAACTAACATCAAAAAGTGTCAGAAACCTCTCAACTATTTCTCCTTCCCTATCCCAACAAATGATGATACTGAGCTGCTCCTTAGTAGAAACATCGGTTGTTTCATCTACCTGAATGCTCAAGAATCTACAATTTTCAATTTCCTTGTCAACCTGATCTTGGATGACAGAATCTATGCATTCAATGAGATCATTTTGAATCTCTGAATAAACGCCAGTGAAAACACCAGAATGTATCATTTCACCTTCTGTCAACTCCCTATGGAGATGACGTTCAAAGGCAGATCATATTTTGCAAAGCATTCATGTAGCTCTCTATAATTTCCCTTATTAAGGCTATCGTTCGATTCATCGTGACCCCTAAAGGCTAATTCTTGTTTGCTTAAGAATAAAACAGTTTCAGAAATTGTTTTAAGCGTCTCCCTGTTCTGCCTTACCTGCTCAGTATGGCGCTGCACCTCTTCTCTTCTCGCTCTTGAGCATAGAATATCGACCCTTTCTGTCGCATCAAATGTCTTCCATTTCTTATAGGCCTCCAAATGGCAGTTCGATCGCTCATGTTTTCTGCAATCGGAAAGAAAACTACGCATATTGGCATATCCTTTTCTTGTCCACGTTTGTGATTTTTCTGGAGGAAACAAAAGGCACGGCCAGCAAAACAATCTTTGTAAGTTTCTTGAGCCACAAAGCCATTCCTTCTTCATATACCAATCATACTGAAATCGGCGATTGGGAGTTCTAGCCCTTAGTTTTGGCTGGGGCTTCTTTTGCTGCAAGATCTCTTTCTGCTCACCAACAGTTCTTGCACTGAATGATTTCTCTATAAGTTCACAAATAATGTCTTCAGGTCCTCGGCTAGTTTCTACAGCCATTGCGAAAACTTAGGACTACTGTCCACAGCTACAACGTAAAATCAAACCGAGGTTTTGACGTTAGAAGTTTCCTACATTTCCAGGAATAAAATGTTCCAGAAAAATGCCCTTTACCGACCTACTATCT
>OLMO02000009.1:11836758-11846758 GCA_900291935.2 Cassiopea xamachana | reverse complement strand
TGGTGTCTAGGTCACCAAATTTGTTATGGGTGGATTGAATCTATTCTGGATTCTGGATATTAGCTTATTTCGTTGTTTGTGCGTGTTGTGGCAAATAGTTTCAATCGCTAGGTTGTCATTCTTGGCACTGCAAGGAAAGACTAGACAATAATATCAATGGCCCCAATGTAGCAATCAACATTCCATTGGAATCCAACAGTCGCTTGCTGGTAAAGTGCTGCTGTGACAAGGTTTGCAAAAATATGAGAGGTTTAAAATTACGTGAGCCAAGTTGCAGAATCACCAAGGATTTTGATGACACAGAGCTATTTGAAGAGATTTTGGAAGATTTGAATTCCGATCAAGACCCGAACAACTATATGATGCTAACGGATGTCTTTCATTTAAGACCAAGTGCTTGTTTACCAAAGACTAGGAGTCGATGGAAACTTATCGAATATACAATTACTTCAGAGACACTTATGGAATTATTGACGATCCTGTGAACACTGAAATCAAAGATAGATATAAGGACAGCAGTGTTAGAGTTCTAAAAAGGGACCTGAGAAATCTTAAGACCATCAACATTCCTGTACATGAAATACAATATGTTCTCCAGCTAATATGTGGTAGAGTTGCTAATCCCAAATCTACTGGCATCTCCACTGCTTTTACAGATCATGACAAGTTCATCTCCAAAAGCTTTTGGAGATATGTTAAGCGCACAATACAAAATAAACCACCACTTCTTCCATCTTTCTCACTTGATTCTTGCAATAAATACTGTTTGAGTTTATTCTCAGCAAAAGCACCTAACAGGAGTTTTCGCATTCCTTCTTGGATCCCTGCGTTTACCATCCCATCCATCCATTTAATTTACAGCCCCCATCTTATCAAGGAATAACCTCAATTATTCAGCGTATGAAGCCTTCTAGTTCTCCGTCTCCACTAGACAGAATTTCTATAATATGTTTTTAAATGCTGCCCATATCTTCGATATATTTTAATGGAATGATTAAAAACATTTGGTCTTGTGGTTGTATACCTTCTGAATGGAAGAAGGCTTGCACCATCTTGATCCATAAGAAAGGGGATACAAACAATTATATTGCAGTCAGTTGGCCTTAAAATCTTCATATCCTGCCATCGTGATTCCATATTTGACTTCCTCAAGATAAATGGTTTTGTTGAAATTAAAATTCATAAAGGCTTTACTCATAAGGTATCTGGTACACTAGAACACTCTGCCATGGTCAGAAATATCATAAACAAAGTTTGAATTAAACAAAGGTCTTTAGTTATTACTTCATTGGATTTAAAGAATACTTTTGGGGAGTACATCATAATTTGATTTCATCCTTTCTTACCTACCATCATGTACCTGAAAGCATCACATCTTTATTCTCAGGTCTTTATACAAATTTCAAAACATTTGTTGTCACAGTTCATTACAGATCTCCAGCTATCCCTGTCTGCAGGGGAGTCTTGAAAGGTGATTGCCTCAGCCCTTGTTGTCAATGGGCACATATGACTATGAGTGGGTATGTGCGTATCTCATTCGATTCATGCAAGTTCCTTCGTCCGAGTTCCGCCCAGGAATGTTTTGAGTGGTAGTCAACTGATCAGTGGATTACTCACTGCTTTTCTCCGCTTTTTGTTTCTGAAAACAATATAATAGTCTAAGTTTTTGCCAATCAGATATAAACGTCATTGTTCTCAGTTTTCTGCCACTTTTCGAACGACTGTCAACATGTGAAGACGTGTTTTCGAACAGTTAAATTTGAAGAGTACCTATTTGGAACAAAAGTTAAATGACCTTTTTGCCATATGAAGTTAATAGAAGCTCATAAGAAATACATCGTAAGTATCGGAGAAACCGCATTAAGAAGTCTAATTTCCGCATTTGGTTGTGCAAGTGGTATGTTGCTCGTGATGTACACACCATTTTTATATGATTCGTGGGTCGGCCATCTTGTTGAGGGCTTGAGTGTTATCGGATTGTGAATTATTGTGACATCTATCCTTGTTTCTATAATTACTTTAAAGAGAACTATGGAACAGTCAAAAGCCAAGTTGATAAGGAACCTGTCCAAAAGCATAAAGAGTACACTACCCATTCATTAAATAAGGCTTTAAAACGACTGAAGTTTGTTGCTGCTCCGCTAAACGACATAAGATATATCTTTCTCCTGTTGCGATCTCATCTACCTCCCAAGTCAGCTTCCCCTTCCATTTCAACTGAAGACTATGATAAGCATAGTTCTAACAATTTTGGGGGCTTTGTAAAATGGGTTGTTGTCAAACCATTCTAGATTTTGCCCTCCTTCTCCAGAGACATGTCCACAGGGTGGAAATACCAAGGAATAATTTCACCTGATTCACTAGATCGCCAATTTTCCATACCAAGCCAGTTTCCTTCTTTACCACAACCTACTTTCTCATTCATCTGTGAGCCCCATCTTATGAGAAGGTCATAAGAGGCATCCGTAGGATGAAAGCTCTTGGTAGTCCTCTGATCCATTAGATCAGATTTCAGCTGTAAGCTTTAAACGATGTCCCTTTGTCCGCACAGTGATCATAAGAATCTTATGTACAGTTTGGAGATCAGGTAATATTTCACACGAATGGAAAAAAACTTGTACAATTCTTGTCCAGAAGAAAGGCAGTAGTGATGACCTTGAAACTTTAGGCCTATTACTTTAGAAACTCGCCCTGTGGAAATTTCAATGCATGCTTACGAGATTCTATCTGCTCTTTCCTCACACAAATAAACTTATTGAGCAAAATATACAAAAATGATTCACTCATGGCATCTCTGGTGTGCTGGAGCGCACTTCTATGATGGCCTATGTAATTAACAAAGATCGGTTAAAACAGCGATTGGTAATAGCAACCCTACTTGACCTCAAGCATGCATTTGGAGCGGTCCATCCCAATCTGATTAGAAGTGTCCTTGCATACCATCACATCCCGCATTCAATCCAAAGTCTTATTTCCAACCTATGTACGGATTTCCACTTGTATATTATTTCTGACAACTTCTCAACTCCTGCTCTTCCCATTAATCGTGGTGTAATTCAAGGAGATTGCCTTAGTCTTCTGAAATTCAACTGATGCTTTAATACATATATTCAGTTTATTAAACAGGAAAACTGCAAACAGTTTGACCTTTCACCACATAATGAAAATGACCATGTATTCCATCCTGTCCACTGGTTTCAATTTGCGGGTGATGCAGATGTTGTTACTACAAATGAATGTGAAAATCAGCTTCTACTACATTGCCTCTCAAGGTGGTGCCAGTGGGCCAATATGGTAATCCATGTGGATAAATACACTACCTTTGGGATTAAAAAGTTTTGATCTCGTGCTCATCAGTTCCAGCCTAAACTCTTGATCAATTCAGAGGTAGTTCCTAGGGTAAATAAAGGTGAATCATGCAAATACCTTAGACGTTTTTTCAACTTTCATGTAGGCAACTAGGACCATAAGGATGTTCCATCTACCCATCTTGCCATGCTTAATAGCATAGACTCTTTGACTATTCATCCCATAAATAGATTACTTTTGTATGACCGATGTATTCTTTCAAAACTCTTGTGGAACTTAACAATTACAGATTTAGGCAAGACGTGGATTTCTGAAAATTTTTACAACATTATCACAAAATAATACCGTCAATGGCTAGATCTCCCCAAAGCTTCAACTTTAAGTTGTATTATTCCTTCACACGAAAGGTTTGGACAGGCCTTTTGGTTACTTTCTATTAAATTCCAGCAATGTCAAACAACACTACGTTCTTCGCTTAAGTCATTCTGCGATGAAACTATAACAAAATTATGGAAAAGTACCAACTTTAAACAAACAGTCAATATGATGTTTACAAAACACAAAAGGTTTTAAATCCATTCGCAAATGAACACACCAGTAGACTTCAATCTCACTTATCATCACAGGGAATCATCATAACTTTCCTCCTTGGTCATTCCTTAGAAAAGCTAAATTCATTGTGGCCTAAAGCAAAAAGCAATCTACCCATTGTGGATTTGCATGGCAGGCCACTGTTTTGTATACAATGGGATTAGCCAGTCAGCGCTCTAGTTCTATTAACTCTATGGTTCGTACCATAGTTTCTTTTCGCAATTGTTTCATTGTATGTGGTTTATTGTTCCCCCTTATAATACCCAATCTAAATGGGGCATGCTTATTGTGTCAGTGGCTTAAAGTGGCATCAAAAATGTCTTCAAGTTTTCCAGGTCAACTGGCAAGTTTGTGCTAACTCTAAGCATGATCGAACACTCTCTTCACTGAAGTTTCAATAATCTCTATATTTGATTTTTTGAGGGGCAGTTTAACATATTGTGTCTTAAGGATGGTATAAATCATATGATGAAAATCACTACATCCAGTCTCAAAAGTTTGGCTTGCAAAGTTATGGTGTTTCATAGTAGTAAGCATCAGATCAATGTATCTGCCTATCTGTAATTTAAAACAGGTTGGCGTCTTTATCATGCTGTGAAGGCCATTGTTTTCGATATGTGAGGACAGTGTATAATCTAAAGCATCTAAATTAAAATCCACAAATATTAGTAGACTTGGTAGCAATGTAATGTAACCATCAATAATCCGTTGTATTTGACTTATCAAATAATTTTCACTCTGCAACGATGGTCGGTATATTGGGAGTAATAGCCACTTGCACTTCCTCAGGCTAAGCTCAATGGGTATAACCTGCAGTCCCATTATTAATTGTACTTTTTTGAGTTCCCTTGAGGGAATTTGCTCATTAAGTAAAACTATAAGCCAACCCAATTCCCATTATCATCGAGGCGATATTGGGGTGCAAACCCCTTTATTGGAGAGAGTTAGTCTTAGCGAAACTGCTATCTAACTTATTTTCAGCAAAGATCAAAACATCAACATTCTTGTCAATAAAATTTGGTAATTGTGGCAGAAACTTTGTACTTTTGCGTTCAGTTTGTTGACTTTTTGTTGAAGACCTTGCTTGTCTCTCCATGTAATGATGCTTGAAAAAACAAGGTCAGTGCCTGATGATTCTGCGTTTGCCATTCTGACAAGCTCCTGCAAGTTGTCAATCATTTTCTTTTGTGATTTTAAATAATTTGTCCCACAGTGAATAATAACAACATCAGGTTACTTCTGCAGAGTTGGCTTGACATGATCTAGAATATCACGGGTTGTAGCTCCAGGATTTATAAACTGTCCTGTTGCGCTTCTTTGCAAGCCAACGTCCTTGCATATATTTAGTATGGAGTCACCAATAACAATGAATTTCTTTCTTTCTTTAGCATCAACCTGAACGACATCTCTGTTGTTGTAATTTCCCATTTGGCTTTTTTCCATCTAGTTTCTGAGCCATCTCCCTTAGCTCTGAATTCTTCTTTGTTTCGTATCCCTGCTTAGGTAGTTTCTTTTCATTCTTGTTTTCATTTTTGTCATTTATTCCCATTGGTGCTTTGTTTACTACTTGGTGGATGGATTTAGGCCAAGCAATAAGTTGCTCAATAATTCGCTGTTTATTTTCCAATTGGCGTTGGAGTGAAATTATGCGATGCTCCAAACTACGAAGAAGTCGCTTAAAGTAATTGTCTTCATCATCTGGTGTTCCTGATCTTGTTTTCACTAATTCTTCAAATGTATAGCGCTGAAAAAATTCTTCAAATGTATAGCGCTGAAATGTAGAAATTGGTTTTGCAGTGCCTGTAGACCGTCTTTTTTAGTAGTTTCATGAAAATCCGTATGGGTATATGCGTATACAGTATTGTAATGAAGTATAACCATTGGCGTGTAGGTAATACGGTAAGACACTTTTTTATTTACCACTGTGTATAAGGCCTCGCTTTTTTGCTGCATCAATACCATTCTTGTTGATTTCTCGATTCCAGCCATGCTCAGTATAGCAGACATCGCAGATATTATTGAGATATTGGCCCATATGTTTCTTCTACAATCTTTATAAAGCGTTGAGCACGTTCTTCACGTTAGCTTCTTCAGTACTCATGACTATGTCGATGAAATTCTTGTAAGATATTGGTGCAAAGTGGAAATTGGAAGACCACTTGAAAATCACGTCCGTCTTATCATGAAGTAGCAAGCTTAGTCAATAGAAGCTTAAGTTTCTTCTGCTATACCCCACACTCAAAGGACCGTCGGCACACCACTAATGTACAGTTCTAAATTTATCTTTAGAAAAGATTCTGAATTGCAGGAGCTTGATTTACAAGTTTACCAGGGTCAAGATATGCCTGCGAAATCTGGTTATCTGTGTTGGCTTCAGTATCCTTCACAATGGCAGTGGAATATGAACAAATGAATACTGGTTTTTATGACACCTTAGCATTCTGCAAAATTGTGTCAGGAATGTGCCAGCCACTATTCTATACAACAAATTAAATGGCCAGTGTAGGGGCCTGGTTATCAACTAGAAAGCCATTGCCTGAAAGTATACTTACTGATGTATTCCCTGTAAAAACTCGAATTTATTGTTATATACCTTTGCATAAGAAAATGGTTTATAGGAAAGTAGCACTCACCTGCGCAAAAAGGGAAAGCTCAGTAGGGTAGTCCGAGGAAATTCTAGGTCACTGTAGTAAAATGGGTCACTTCTGTTTTTATTAGTTTTCCACAACTATGCTCCCCATTTCTGTTCTTAGATACCTTTTTAGATCACGTCAGCAATTCTTTTAGCAGGCAGTAGTAGTTGATTCTTTTCTGTTGTCAAAAATAACTAACTTTGAGGAACAACTGGGGAAGGAGCATAACATAGTTAATTAATGCCATAATTTGAACGTCATGTCGAACTATGATAAAATATGATTTGAAACATGTTTTGTGGTGGACATTGAAGACGAATACAGCTATTACCAGAGGATAACAATCTTGCCCACTCATTGATTCACTTCCTTTCGTATAATGATTTTAAACTTTGTATCAACTAGAAAACCGTTGGTTATCACTGTAGATGCTGAGTGCGCATTTCATAGTTTGCTGGTGAACAAACTCCACCATTAAGTGGCGATGACAATGAAGGATCAGACCGACCAGCAAGGAAATGACGATGAAAGCAGGGAGTATTGGCACAAAGCATGGGTGGAAGAAAATTATTCTATACAAAAGATGAGGATAAGCATTCAGCACAAAGAAGACTTAGAGAGCTAAATTATATATTGTTTACAGATTCTTCAATTAGCAAAAGTGAGATAGATGATGAAGATATTGATTGGATGCCATAACTACAAAAATGTAATAAATGGTATAGCATAAGAAACATAATTCACAGGGATGTAGGATGCATTAACAGAATTGGAGCACAAGCATTCAGGAGCACCCTCACAAGCAAAAGAGGGCAAGTGTATAGGCTTAAAAGAGGTGCCTTACGTAGGATTCCTTGAAAAGTGGGGGCATGTGCCCCATGTGTGCTCCCACTTTCTATATCCATGATATTACAGTTACAATATATTTTAGTAGTATTTGGTTCAATTTGAACAGCGTTTACACAGAAAATGGTGTTCATGCTAACCAACAGCATGATCCACAGCATGATCCAATGCGTAGCCAATGGGTGATGATGTAATACCTGAAAATATAAATATTGTTTAAAAGAAACAAAATATATATCAATCGATAGATCTTGTCCTGCTGCTTCTAACAATCCCCATATGAATGAAGTAAAGTACTACAATAGTTAGTAATGTAGCGGAATTTGTGAGATTTCTTTCAAAAATGACGTCATCAATTTGGACTACTTCCAGTGAAAATTGCAAGTGGCCCATCTCAGATTTAGAATCTCCATGGTCGATTTGCCAGGAGTTTGCAATGAAACGCTAGGTGAGGTATTGAGTTAGACATTTCCAAAAAAATCCCTCTCTATAAGGCTGAATTCGAAATTTAACTCTAATTCCAGCCAACATTAAAGCTAAAATTGAAGCCAAGTCAGAATGGCAATGCTTTTCTTGTATCTGTGCCATTCTTGTGGCACTAAATCTGCAGTATTTCAGGAGCTATTAAAGAACTTTTAGCACTGCAATTTGATCAATAGAGGTACAAGAAGATGACATTTTGGAATGAGGCATTGTGCTAGGTTGCTTATAAAAATTTGTATGCTCTATAATAAGCTTCAAATTAAAATATGAGGCATATCTGTACCATTCTGCATTCTTGGGCTTGCTTGCTCTTTTATATGCTTTTTGTGAAACATTGATACACTCCCTCCTTGATAGTTTTCAAAGTTACTTGTTTCGTTAAGAGATAAAATTTTTTGGTATAAGATGTCAAAACCTTTTATACCAATCTATTTCTTTCTAGCACTATTTCTGGATTGTCTCTCATCGACAATGGTTTGTTAGTAGGTGTTTGTGAATTTATTCCTCAGCTTTGTCACCTCGCAATAGGGAATTGCTGATGCATACGAACATATTGCACGCTCGCTTTCCCATTAGAACCATATTCAGATTGAGTCTATGTCCCACTTCATTCTGAGCTTTATTATTTCTAGGCAGTGTACCTAAACATGCTCAAGTCTGAAAGTCTACAGCTGAGTTTCTCACAATAAATCTAGACATAAATGTAGAGAGTGTGAGAGCCCAAATGATATTTTGGCGTAACTGGCATTGAATGTGGTTAAAAGGTACGAAGGGACCCAATACATTTGAGGCTGAAGGAGCCCTGAAGAGACTTTCACGAAACGTATCCTTTTGCATTACTTGTGTTAGAACTAAGATTGGGTGCCCATCTTGATAAGTTCCTAAAAGAACTGAGTATACCAACTACTGCAATGTGCGCCATTTGGAGAAAAATCATTGAACCCACCGAAGACAATATTGCGATGTCTCATATGGTTATGTGGGGTGGTTGTCATTTACTGTTTATTGGCGTTTAAGTTTATTGTTTGTGCATTGTCTTTGTTGCCTGTTCCCCAGGGGCGTTATATATCTATAATGTGGTGTCTTATTTATTATTCCTTTTAATATGATTGATTTGTACTTATAGAATGAAAGTTTAAGTTAGTTGATACTGAGATTTTAAGAGATTTGAGCTTAATTAGTGTATTTGTACTACAACACTTTCTACAGAATGATAATATGCATCTTATCACATGTATGCGCATCTACCTATATATTTTGGTTAACCTTTTGGTCACTATCCATTTCATACTCTGACGACATTTGGACGAAAAAAGCTTTCAGCATGTCAAAAGAATTTTGCCCCTTTTAAGCGCTCTAGTAAAGATTTGAACTGCGATAACTTTTGTTTGTGGACATTTGAGATTTAATTAGTGAATAGCTTCTAGAGTCGTAATTTTATGTTTTGAAAAACGAAGTCTAAGCAAATGTGTGCTGGCACAGAATAATTTTGTTGCAACTAAAATGTTTGTAGAAAGATCTAATCACATTCGTTTTCAGCAGCTAAAGCTGTATTGAATAGAACGCTCTAATCCAAAAAAGATATTGACTTGCCCATCCTTACTAACTTAGCATTGCTGTTGATTATTTCAACAAAATAGTACAATGGCAACAACTGGTATCTAATATCTGAAATTTTTATATCATTTTCTAGGACACTATCATGCCCAAAGTGCAGTGGAAGTTTCATTACAATTCAGTCGATGCAAGCTAATATGGAGTTAGAAAATTGAATTTTTGTACCCTATTTTTCAATGTATAATCTAAATTAACATTATTTTACCAATGTTATTCTATGTTAATAGGAAAATGTATTTAAACATAGCGGAATTTAAACAGTATTCGCTTTTTCCAGGGGGTATGCTGTTGTGGTTTTAGGCGATGTTTCAGGTTGCTTTATTGTAGATCAAGACCTTCTTCACTGCTTTTCTGTACTTGGTCATTATATATCAATTTATGTGTGCATAGTTCTTCTTTGGAATTTAAGTTCTTTGTTTAATTTCATTACTTTGGTCAGATTTGCAAACCTTAGTTAGGCATTTAGGCCTAGTTCAAGAAACTACCGTAACATCCAGAACATGATCCCCACGAATATAAGC
>OLMO02000009.1:11825494-11836718 GCA_900291935.2 Cassiopea xamachana | reverse complement strand
CCCCCCCCCCCCCCCCCCCATATAACGTTAGAACTTGAATTTGAAATACAATTCACATAGTTAGGATTCAACTGAAAACATCGTTTCCTGAAGTAGCGTAAATAGAAGACATATAAATCCTCACATGGGTCTTCCTTTAACCATAGCCATTCAAAGTAGCTATGCTTTAACAAACCTTCCCCTAGACTTATTCTCCAATAAGCGCCCATAGTTGATGCGTTAAAATGTATGAAACTCTTTTTTTATTGTATTTGATAAAGTTACTAAAGAAATAACATTCACTAGTCCATGGAAATTCGCATATAGCTTTCAACTGGAGTATGACCAACGATAAGAAAACTTTCTAAGCCCCCTCGGTTAAAATTGCCTATTCACCAAGCCCCCATGCCAAAATTCAGAAGTAGATGTACTAGAATGGGTGTAGTTCAAGGATTCACAACATGCAGCTAAAGAAATATATAACTAGAAATGAGGTAATGGCCTTCAGAAAGTTCTGTATACACTATATAGTCAAATGCTGCTAGCACGGCATTTGAAGTCCAACAAAAGAAAAATACCCAACTTGAAAGCCTCTAAATCAGCGCAATACAGTAAGGAAGAAAAAGGAATCGATCTCACAGGATTGAGTTTATACTTCTTAGATTCAATTTTTGCCTATAGCCGCGAAGAAACCTTTAGCAAACAGGGACACAATGGGTATTTCCACAGCCTTTGTCATTTGGGACACCAGCTATACATCGTTTCCCACCTCCAGGTTTATTCACTGAATAATTAGTGTCCTTCTGATCACTGCAAGTCCTCTTTTTTGTGTACGAACCCAGTGGGTTCTACTTTTTACGTCGCAGAACCAATGTCTGTTCGCACTCAACCTCATGAAAAAAAAAACCTTCAATGCTAGTTACAGCGCTCTGGAGGCACATATTTCATTTCTGATTTTTGAGTATTGCTTAACTTTTTACTGTTATCACCTTTTGCAACAATTGACAAAAGTCGTAATTTGTTGCATAAGCACTTTAAGCACGTCTAAGCACATCACTTTTGTCCTTCTTCCTCCCTAGCACCTTGCATGTACATGAAATTTATATTGCTCCCATATGTCCATCCATATGCTTTCTGGAACAGTAGAACTCATTCCAGTGCCTTCAGCTACGACCTTATGTAGTTAAATTTGCTCTCTTGTGACGATTTACGCATTATCTTTTGTTATTAATCTATCTTATTGGACGCAGAATGCTGAATTTTTCTGACATATTGAGTCATTTATTAGCCTAAAAGCCTTTCAAACTATAGCCCCTTCATATGTACGCCTCTAGCTACAGGCCCATCAGAAATACTTACAAACTTCTATAAGCCCAGGACCTCTTTTTGGGAGTTGACTATATACCGCTTAAAAAGGTAGACTATTAGTTTTAGAGAGCATTTGCAACTTATATGTTATTTTCTCTTTAGTACAAAATATAAGGGTCTCCGATTGCAAATGTTTGAAAATTTTCCACCCATTGCCATTTATTAAACCCAACTAGCTAAGTAATTTTGAAGAAAACCCAACCCCCAATATTATTCACATTCCAACCCATCTAAATATTTCAAAGTTTCAATAAGAATAAGTAAATAAAATACATTGGCTTTGTCAATACGCATCAATCTTAGCGAGTGATGAAATCAAAACAAACAATACAAGGTAGTAACAAATTCAAACATGCATTTATGGAGACATTCTAAAAGGAAGTTGGTTAATCTAAAAAGTTTTGGTAAATCATGATGAAAATGTATAACTTATACTTGTGCAATATTGGCAACTAATTGCATTAGTTTTGAAATGTTTAAGTCCCCATGTTATCTATTGATCGACCACTCATATGTTAAAAAACCCCCAAATTTATGCCTTTTTAGCAAAATGTCAACACCCTCCTTATTATAGCCCACCCTAGCTTTCGCTGTCCCAAAGCACTGTCTTGTAGAAAATTTTTTGTGTCTTATAGCCATTAGCAAAGAACAAGAACTCATGAATTACCATAGGAGGCATTCACAACGAACGCCCACACTTGTGGGAGATGGACCTCCAGTGAAAAAGGCAAACACTGACAAAAAACAAGAGTGAACAGAGACTTTCATGGCAAAACAATGCTGATAATGCTCAATTCAGAGTAGAACAACGTTTAAAACATGGGTTTGCCATGGAATAACTGATTGTATACTATTGTTACTATTACAGCTTATAAAGCGTATTAAGCTGCATGTATTGGAAACGCGTAAACTAACGCTATTCTCAATGAGAGTCATTGACTAAACTAGCAGAATTAGTGCAATAGTATGGATACACCATGTTTTCTCAATGAATTTCACTCATGTCCTCGAAATTGTTCTCAACCAATGTTTTTCTCGTTGTAAACGGCCTAATGGGCCTAAGTATGCAAACACTGAAAAAACAACAATGCCCAAAGCTTTTCACGGCAAAACAATGTTGATAATACTCAATTCAGCGTAGAACCATGTTTAGAACATGGTAATGCCATGCAATATACTTATTTCTAACGATTACAACTGTGTCCACACTATTGTCACTATTACAGCTTATAAACCGTCTTAAGCTCCATGTATTGGAAAGGCGTAACCTAACGCTATTCTCATGGGGAATTATTGTCTAAACAACTAGAATTCATGCAAAGGTACGGATACATGTTTTCTCAATGAATTTCACTCATTTCCTCGAAATATTTCTACAACACTGTTTTTCTCATTGTAAGCGGCCTAATGGGCCTAAGTATGGTAGCACTGAAAAAAGCAAGAATTGACAGAGTCTTCAGGGCAAAACAATGTTGATAATGCTCAATTTAGCGTAGAACCACGTTTAGAACATGGTGTTACCATTGAATATACGTATTTCCAAAGATTATAACTGTGTGCACACTATTGTCACTATTACAGCTAATAAAACGTTTTAATCTACATGTATTGACATCGCGGACACTAACGCTATTATCATAGGGAAATATTGGCTAACCTACTAGAATCAGTGCAAACGTACGGGTAAAACATGTTTTCTCAATGAATTTCACTCATGTCCTTGAAACTTTCCTCCAATAATGCTTTCTCTCATTGTAAACAGCCTAATGGGCCTAAGTATGCAAACACTGAACAAACAAGAATGGACAGAGCTTTTCATGGCATAGCAATGTTGATAATGCTCAATTCAGCGTAGAAACACGTTTAGAACATGGTTTTGCCATGGAATATACGTATTTCCAACGATTATAACTGTGTGCACACTATTGTCACTATTACAGTTTATACATCGTCTTAAGCTGCACGTATTGAAAACACGTAAACTAACGCTATTCTTAATGGGAAGCATTGACTAACCTACTAGAATTAGTGCAAAAGTATGGATACACCATGTTTTCTCAATGAACTTCACTCATGTCCTCGAACCATTTCTCAAACAATGTTTCTCTCATTGTAAACGGCCTATTGGACCCAAGTATGCAAACACTGACAAAACAAGAATAGACAGAGCTTCTCATGGCAAAACAATGTTGACAATACTCAATTAAGCGTAGAATCACGATTAGAACCTGGTTTTGCCATTGAATATACGTATTTCCAAAGAATATAACTGTGTGCACACTATTGTCACTATTTCAGCTGATAAAGCGTTTTACTCTGCATGTATTGACAACGCGTAAACTAACGCTATTGTCATTGGGACACATTGACTAGCCTACTAGAATTAGTGCAAAAGTATGAATGAAGCATGTTTTCTCAATGACATTCAATTATGTCCTCGAAAATTTTCGCCAACAATGTTTTCTCATTGTAAACAGCCTAATGGGCCTAAGTATGCAAACACTGAAAAACTAAGAATGGACAGAGCTTTTCATGGCATAACAATGTTGATACTGCTCAATTCACCGTAGACATACGTTTAGAACATGGGTTTGCCATGTAATATACGTATTTCCAAAGATTATAACTGTGTGCATACTATTGTCACTATTACTGGTTATAATGCGTTTTAATCTGCATGTATTGAAAACACGTAAACTAACGCTATTCTAATGGGGAAACATTGACTTGCCTACTAGAATCAGTGCAAAGGTACGAATAAAACATATGTTCTCAATTTTCTCAATCAACGCTTTTGTCATTGTAAACGGCCTAATGGACCTACGTATACAAACACTGAAAAAAGCAAGAATTGACAGAGTTTTCATGGAGAAACACTGTTGATAATGCTCAATTATGCGTAGAAACACGTTTAGAACATGGTTTCGCCATGGAATATACGTATTTCCAAAGATTATAACTGTGTGTACACTATTGTCACTATTACAGCATATAAAGTGTTTTAATCTGCATGTTTTGAAAGCACGTAAACCAACGGTATTGTCATGGAGAAGCATTGACTAACCTACTAGAATTAGTGCAAATGTATGGATAAACCATGTTTTCTCAATGAATTTCACTCATGTCCTCGAAACTTGTCTCCAACAATGTTTTTCTCATTGTAAACGGCCTAATGGGCCTAAGTATGCAATCACTGAAAAATGCAAGAATTGACGGAGTTTTCATGGAGATGCACTGTTTATAATTCTCAAATCAGCGTAGAAACATGCTTAGAACATGGTTGTTGCAATGAAATATGCGCATTTCCACAGATTATAACTGTTTGCACACTATTGTCACTACTACAGCTCAACTGCGTCTTAAGCTGCATGTATTCAAATCGCGTAAACTAACACTATTCTCTCCGGGAAGCATTGACTAAGCTACTAGAAACAGTGCTAAAGTATCGATAACCCATGTTTTCTCAATGAAATTCACTTATGTCAACGAAATTTTTCTCCAACAATGCTTTTCTCATTGAAAACGTGCTAATGGGCCTAAGTATGCAATCACTAACAAAAGCAAGAATTGACAGAGTTCTCATGGAGAAACACTGTTCATAATGCTCAATTCAGCGTAGAAACACGTTTAGAACATGGTTATTACCATGGAATATACGTGTTTCCAAAGATTATAACTATGTGCACACTACTGTCACTACTACAACTGACAAAGCGCTTTAATCTGCATGTATCTAAAACGCGTAAACTAACGCTATTATCATGGGGAAACATTGACTAATCTACTGGACTCAGTGCAAAGGTACGGATAACACATGTGTTCTCAATGATTTTCACTCATGTCCTCGACACTGTCCTCCAACATTATTTTTCTCGTTGTAAACGGCCTAATGGGCCTAGGTATGCAAACACGGTAAAATACAAGAATGGCCAGAGCTTTTCATTGCAAAACAATGGTGGTAATGCTCAATTCAGAGAATAACTACGGGTAGAACCTTGTTCTGCCATAAAATATACATATTTCCACAGATTATAGCTGTGTGCACACTATTGTCTCTATTACAGGTTATACAGCGGTTTAATCTGCATGTAATGAAAGCGCTTACACTAACGCTATTATCATGGGGAAAAATTGACTAACCTACTAGAATCAGTGCTAAAGCACGGATTAAACATCATTTCTCAATAAATTTCACTCATATCCTCGAAATATTTCTACACCAATGTTTTTCTCATTGTAAGCGGCCTAATGGGCCTAAGTATGCAAACACTGAAAAAACAAGAATGGACAGAGCTTCTCATGGCAAAACAAAGTTGATAATGCTCAATTCAGCGTAGAATTACGTTTAGAAACTGGTTTTGGCATTGAATATACGTATTTCCAAAGATTATAACTGTGTGCACACTACTGTCACTACTACAACTGATAAAGCGCTTTAATCTGCATGTATCGAAAACGCGTAAACTAACGCTATTATCATGGGGAAACATTGACTAATCTACTGGAGTCAGTGCAAAAGTACGGATAAAACATGTTCACTTCCCCGAACTTTTTCTCCAACAATGTTTTTCTCATTATAAGCGGCCTAATGGGCTAAGTATGCAAACACTGACAAAAGCAAGAATTGACAGAGTTTTCATGGAGAAACACTGTTTAGAATGCTCAGTTCAGCGTAGAAACACGGTTAGAACATGGTTTTTGCAATGCAATATACGCATTTCCAAAAATTATAACTGTTTGCACACTATTGTCACTACTACAGCCCATACAGCGTTTTAAGCTGCATGTATTGAAATCGCGTACACTAACGCTTTTCTCATGGGGAAGCATTGACTAAAGTACTAGAATTAGTGCGAAAGTATGGATAAACCATGTTTTCTCAATGAAATTCACTTTTGTCCTCGAAATTTTTCTCTAACATTGTTTTTCGCAGTGTAAACGGCCTAATGAGCCTAAGTATGCAAACACTGAAAAAAGCAAGAATTGACAGAGTTTTCATGGGAAAACAATGTTGAAAAGGCTCAACTCACCGTAAAAGCACGTTTAGAGCATAGTTTTCCATGCACCATACGTATTTCCAAAGATTATAACTGTTTGCACGCTATTATCACTACTACAGCTCAAAAAGCGTCTTAAGCTGCATGTATTCAAATCGCGTAAACTAACGCTATTCTCACGGGGAAGCATTGACTACTCTACTAGAATTAGTGCGAAAGTATGGATAAACTATGTTTTCTCAAAGAAATTCACTTATGTCAACGAAATTTTTCTCCAACAATGCTTCTTTCAATGTAAGCTGTCTAATCGGCCTAAGTATGCAAACACTGAAAAAACAAGAATGGATAGAGCTTTTCATGGTAAAACAAAGTTGATAATGCTCAATTCAGCGTAGAGTTACGTTTAGAAACTGGTTTTGGCATTGAATATACGTATTTCCAAAGATTATAACTATGTGCACACTACTTTTTTTTTTCATGCACGTTATTAATACAAACATTACTACATTGACAGAACGATGCCACTGGGCGCAATATCAATGTCATACCCAGTGACCATTACATATAAGGCGCAATTCACACCAAGAGCGAAATAGATGCAATCACTAGATAATGAGATAATGAGATAATGTAATGGCTACACTTCAAAGCAGCCACTTAAACGCCGTTACACAAATAGTTTCCTGGCTACACCACTCGCTCTTGGTGTGAACGCAATCCTGACAAGAAAATTACAAATATATTAAATGCATAAAAAAAGACAACATAAAAAATACAAATATGCAACAATAATGAATACTAGGATACTAAATGGACCAATGTTTTGGAAACTTTTTACTTAGCATCATCAATATGTCAATCAAAGCGACCTATCTCTCGTATGAAGCAAATGGTTCCCTGTAATATCTCTCTATTGGAATCAGCCGGTAAATCCTTACATCCATACAATAATATATGCAATAAAAGTTCATTTGAGGGATTAGTAATACCTAAAGGTCTTATTAAGGCTAGAGTTTTATCGAGAAGGCTTCTTCTCTGAGTAGCAAAAGAGGGGCAGAGCAGCAAGAAGTGTTCCACACTCTCAACACCGTCATTCGATGGGCACATTGCATCTATTGCATCTCTGAAATTGTGTTGAAATTTATGAAGATTTAATTTGCTCAAGTTAACTCGTAACTGAGTTAGGTAGGACAAACCAACTGGCTCGTAAATACCATAAACAGACTTTGCAGTGGGGCGGACTAGGACTAGCAGTTTTGCCTTGAAGCTTGCAATGGTGGGTGAGGCCTTAATTGAATGGTCCAGTTTGTTCCATTCCATCAAGCAGGATGGGTAGAAGCTGGATTTAAACCTCTCCGCTCTAGGTCTTAGTTGTCCAATGACATCCTGATTACGAAGTGAGTATTCAGACTGGTGTAGAGGTGGTATTAGATGTCTTGTGTAATCAGGTGTAAGGTTATTAGTTATTTTATAGAATAAAGTTAAACGTCTACACCACCTACGGTTGTCTAGGGATTCCCATCCAAGCTCATTATAAAGTTTTTCTCGAGAAGTCCCTCGCCAAGCACCAGTGACAGCTAAAGCAGCAGAATATTGAACCGACTCAAGTTTTTCCATCCAGGTTGACAAATAGCTGCTGAAAAAGAGGTCATTTGTTTTGCTGGGTTTATGATAAATGACATCACCATAATCAAGATGAGATCTAACATATGACTTATATATTTGACACAGGGCATTCCTTGGTAAGTATTTTGACAGCATTCTCAATAAGCCAATACCTTTCCTGGTTTTAGAGATGGTTGCTTTGATATGAGGTACAAATGAAAGCTTTGAATCTAGTTTTAAACCTAGGTGCTTATGAGTAGTAACTTTATCCACTGCCACACCATTAAAGATGATATCAGGGTGTTGGCCTTGCACTTTTCTTGTTGAAAACCTAAGCTCAACAGCACGCTTGGATAGATCAGGGTTAAATGACATTCTCCAGGTTATAGCCCACATCCGAATAACTTCCAAATCGTGATTAAGATCTGACGCTGCTTCATTGAGGTCATCAACTACTCTAAATATGGAAGTATCGTCAGCAAAAAGTTTAACATTGCATTTTAATTCATCAGTTAAATCATTTATATAAATTAGGAAAAGCAATGGTCCCTGAGGCACCCCTGCTGATATTTCTTTCCAGTTGGAGCACTTGCCATTCAAAACAGTTCTCTGTTTGCGCTTAGAGAGAAAACTTTTAAGCAGGGCAAGGAATGGCCCAGAAACGCCATATAGTTGAAGTTTGTATATAAGGCCGTCATGCCATACTCGATCAAAAGCTTTAGAAAGGTCAAGAAATACAGATCGGACATCTTGAGGTGGATTGCAGTCAAAGGCCTGGAATATACAATTAGTTATGGACA
Source organism: Cassiopea xamachana (assembly GCA_900291935.2). NCBI lineage: Eukaryota > Metazoa > Cnidaria > Scyphozoa > Rhizostomeae > Cassiopeidae > Cassiopea > Cassiopea xamachana. The sequence continues at coordinate 11,827,969 of OLMO02000009.1, read as the reverse complement.
GTAATTGATTGATCGTGGAATCATCAGGACGGAATCCAGATTGGTTAGGGTTTAAGAGACCACAAGAGACAATATGATTATATATGGCATTATTTATTAGCTTTTCAAATATTTTACCAAAAATGGGCAATAAAGAGATAGGACGATAACTTTTTAACTGGTTTTTCTGATCTCTCTTGTGGATAGGAACAATGTTTGCAAGTTTCCAGATATCAGGAAACACACCAGTTCTTATACAATTTGTGAATATCAATTTAAGTGGGTAAATTAATGCAGTATCACTCAGCCTTATCATTCTTACGGAGATTTCATCACAGCCGTGAGCTTTGCTGGGGTTGAGTGATCTAATAATAGATAATATCCCTTCATCTGAGATGTTGATGTCAGCTATTACTGTAGTTGTCTTAGGAGTTAGAGTAGGGATGACGCTACCAGTATCAATTGTTGAGCATTGACTCGCAAAATAATCATTGAATAATTGCGCTTTTTCAGAAAAATCGGTTACAAATATACCGTTCTCCAAAAGGGGTGGTATTGAAGGAACCTTGTTTTTATTGAGGACTTCATTTATTAATGACCAGTAGGCTCTTGTACTAGTCTTCTGTGCTAGAGATTTACCAACATTCAAAAGGTAGCTTTTTTGGCATTCTCTATCATATTTGCTCCATCAACTATCATTTTTTCCAAAACATCAGGTTTTTCAATTGAGTGGCCCTTCTTAACTGCATTCCTATAAATCCGGTTTTTTTTCCTTAGGAAGTTTTTGATACTGCGTGTCATCCATGGTACTTCATTAGGCCTAATCTTTTTGACTTTATTTGGAATGAAATTAGAATAAATGTTAAGCAAGGTTTCATTCAAAAGCTTGACCTGCTCATTTGAGCATTTTAGGCTACCTAGATGTTTTTGCCAATTAAACATTTCAATGCTTTGTTTTATATTGTCTGAGTCAGATTTGTCATAAAACCAGATTCGTCTGGTGTAAGGGGGTTGTTTAACATTGGAGATTGATAGTTTTCCATACACTATCTGGTGGTGGCACTGCTCGTGCAATGTCGGGTGAACACCACTATCAACAAAAAGATTGGGCTGATCAGTAAATATGAGATCAATGCATGATTTTGAGTTATTCATAAAATGAGTAGGTTCAGAAATCAATTGGTGTAAACCCAGGTCTGATGTTAAAGGTTCAAATAATTTTCCTTCTGTATTTTCAATGTCATCTGCCCACCATTGGGTTGAGCGGCAGTTAAAGTCACCGGTTATCACAATACAGTAGGGGGTTTCTAATTGCATCTTTGAGATTAATAACTCAAAGTTGTCAGTGAATGATTTAAATTCATCCTGGTCTTGATTTGGAGCTCTATAGACGACAGTAAAAAAATATTTCCTCTTGTTTATATGGATTTCACACACAACACACTCCGGTAGAGTAGACAGATCATATCGCTGATTCATGGGAATTGAATCCTTAACATACAAGGCAACACCACCCCTTTTGACATTCAATGGGTGGTTACTTTTTATAAAAGAGTAACCATCCAGTTGGAGTCTACTTTCATCATCACTATCATCAAGGTGAGTCTCAACCACACTAATAAGATCATATTTATAAATGGAATTATAGGCCTCAAGTAAAGATAGACGAAGAAAATCATATGAAGTAATACTGTTCAGGTTCCAGCAGCAGAAGTTGAATGTGTCAGGGCCTGGATTTGATTCAACATCACCACAGAGCATAATTATCATATATAGCCACCAACAAAAAAATAATTTGTTCACATGTTATGCATCTTCTGAAAGTATATAGGCTAGGTAGGCGGTAGGTAAAATGAAGCAATTGTTTCAGAGATTTAACAATTTTGAAAATAGTGGGAACAGCAAAATGACATAGGTAGGAGAGAAAATGCAGAAAGGAAGGCGGGAGTTTCAAGGTATGCACTGCAATAAAGTGGGATGTTATTGCGAGAGGAAGAAGCAACATGGAAAGCAGAGTGAAAAGGTAACAAAGGAAGCACATGTTGATAGCTGCAACAATGCAGGAATACAATTGAGGGATGCTTCTTGTTTGTGAATGGGAGAATACAGTTGCACGGAAACACCCTATTGCTGCTCGCCACCTATTCATTTCAACTGGCATTATCATGAAGACACCTTCTCGATATTCCTATGGGACGAGGTTTAACGCTATATTCAATAAGTTCCAATTGTAAAGAACTCAAACTACATGGTTGAAAACTAAATGAAGTACATATAGTAATAACAAATTTAAAAGACATAAAGCAAATAGGAATAGAAGAAGAAAACGAATACAACTCAAACATCCTATGTACGCTATACGCACTTTTTAGGGGAAATGGCCTTAAAATAATTGCACATGACCCTTATATGCAGAATGACAAAGAGATCTATCATTTTACTAGGATGTCTTGGCAATAATGAAATGTGTGGGTCGATGTGCAGTAGTGCATTAAT
>OLMO02000009.1:11804125-11825394 GCA_900291935.2 Cassiopea xamachana | reverse complement strand
TGAGAATCAATGAAAGGGGAGATCTCCGGTTGCTGTTGACAAAAATTGAGCCAGACATTGAATATTTAGTCTCACAGCATCAAGCTTAAGGATCTCATTAAACCATATTAACCCGTGTCAGTTTTAGGTAACGATAAATAAAATGCACTATTCATACTTTTTATGCTTCGATTCCAAATTTTTATTTTTGTTGCTTGATATTCAGTTTCATATGTCAAATTGAATATTGTTTAATATGCTGAAAACGAAGCTTAAAATGTGAGTTTAAAACAAGCTAGTTCTAAGAGATTTTGTATTGAATACTTCATTTATTAATTGTATGAGTACATTTTGTATAGAACTTTTCACTTTTATGATTTATGTCACAAATCATACAGCCAGTTTAAAAAAAGGAATTTCAATCCATTACATTGCTTTGCCTGTCTTATGTAATGTATTTACTTTCGGGATCAATGTGTATCAATGATGGGGGACTTTTTGATCAAATGTTAGTGGGCGGTGAGAAATTATACTTTTCCAGAACATACAAAAATGGGCGGTACGTGGGAAAAGGTTGAAAGACACTGATCTAGATGGTATGAACTCCAAACACTTTTCTGGGGGCAAGCCCTAACACCCTCAGTTCTAGCTTCCTCAAGCCAATTCTTTTACCAAAGAGTCACCGTTTTACTGAACTAGCCATAAAGGAAGTGCATTCCAGTGTTTTACATGACAGAGTAATTGTGACACTTGCAGAAGTACAATGAAACTTTTGGATACCAAAGGCAAAACAAGCTATCAGACGTGTCATAAGATCTTGTAATTATTGTTTTAGAAGCAGAATAAACCATTTGAAAGTACCACTGCATCCATACCGGAAAAAAAAGTGAGACCAGCAAGGTCATTTAAAACTGTCAGATATGACTTTGCCAGACCGATCTATATAAAGAACAAAAAGAAGCCATATATTGCACTGTTTACTTGTGCAGTCACTACAGCTGTACATCTCGAGCTTGTCCCTGATATGACTGCAGTAGAGTGTAGAATCGCATTGCCATGATTTATCAGTCAGAGGAGCTGCAAATCTTACTATCAGTGACAATAGGAAAACCTTTAAAAGCACAGGAAGGTATCTGAAAATGATGAGAGAAATGGAAATCTACAAGGGTATCTAGCATCAAAACGCATTAAATGGTCTTTCAATGTTGCTAAGGCACCTTGGCAAGAAGGGTTTGTTGAAAGAATGGTTGGGATTGCAAAATCTTCATCATACCGCACCCTGAAAGCTACAAGCTAGATTTCACAGATGTTGAGACTCAGAATATTAACTCAAGTAGATGGTCTGATGAACAATCGACTACTGAATTATCACAGTGAGGACTTAGAGAATGAGACAATGACACCTAACCATATGATTTATGGAAATGCTTTGCCTAATAATGCTTGTGACTTATATTCGGCTGATGATAATGAAGATGATTGTTCAATTGCATGCAGCAAAAGAATGCGGTATTTATCAACTGTGATAAATCATTGGTGGAAAAGGTGAACTAGAGAATACCAACAAAGCTTGCTAGAATATCAGTGGCAGAAATCAATTTAAGCTAGAATACCTGAAATGGGGGAGATTGTTCTTATCGTCGATAGCACTGTAAACAGAAGAAGCTGGTGCTTGGGAAAAGTTACACCCCTATTGAAAGGAAGAGATGAGACAATAAGAGCTGTGAAATTGTATGTTTTAAGTCAAGGCCAATTATTAGAAATAGACAGACCATTGCAAGGAGTTGCTTCTTTGGAATTGAAAGGACCTTTGCAAGAAGTTTCTGTGAATAATTCTGATGTTCAAGTGAAGTGCAGACCAAAAGAATTGCTACAGTTGCTGGGGAAGAGGCTCAGGAACTACAAATTGATTTATTGAATCAAGAAGATTAATTTCTTGATTGGGGGCATGTGGAAAAGATCTAGGAACTTTGAACTAAAAAGGGACAGTTGGTCCGACATTCAATATTCTAGGCTTGAGTTGAAGGAAACAAGCATGCTGTTCACTTCGTTTTGTTATGTTGATGTAGAATTTTTAAAAAGATTAAAACCACACAAGTTTTCTCTCAATCTGCTGAACTCATAAGGTTGGGGTATTTCCAACAGAGAATTCTAAGCTGTTGTTGGCTAGTGTACCGACCGGCAAATACTGTATTGAAAGGTGGCCTATTTATACATAGGTAAAAGGAGATCTAATTAATGCAAACTCATTATAAAATAACAAAGAACCTAAATTAACAATAAAAGTCTGCAGCCACATGGGCTTGATCTCCAAGATCCTACATCAAAAGGTAAAATATCTCTTAATTCAAGCTAACTCTGGAACAGCCTACAAAGTGAGACACTACAGCAAAACTCCATCTCCATTTTCATAAACAGCAAGCAATTGACTGTGGATCTTCCTGTGATTGGCTGTAGCTGGGGACAAGTAGCAAGGCTTCACATGCTGTCCCTGATTTCGACTGATTGCTACACCATGCGCAATGCCCCCAAACCTGGGTGGTAAAAGAATAGCCCCTCGGCCTAAACATGGAGACCTTTAAAATCACATCTTTCAATGCTGAAGGAATTAGAGGTGCCAAATGAGACATCCTCTTGAACCTACAAGTCGACATCCTATGTCTCCAAGAGACTCACAAGGACATGATGCCCCCAAAGATATGAGGCATGCACCTGATTGTTCACCACGAACAACCAAAGCATGGAAGTGCCATATACGCCTGAGACAAATCTATCATCACAGCATCTCTGGACTTGTCTTTTGAGGATATGGAGATACTAAGAGTGGAAACATCACAAATTACCATCACGTCAGTTTACAAGCCTCCCACAAAACCAGTTGCCTGGCCTCAAATTGCAAACCCTGAGAACAGACCCATCATCACTATCGGCGACTTTGACAGCCACAGCACTTTATGGGGATATGACCAAAATGACAGCAATGGGGACACCATAGAAAACTGGGCAGCCTCCAATGATTATACTATCCTCCATGACCCAAAAGACAAACCCACATTCATGAGTGCACTCTGGAAAAAAGGATACAATCCTGATTTAGCTTTCATGTCAACTCAATACTTAAGCAGCTTTGAAAGGACTGTAGAGGATCTGATCCCAAAATCTCAATACAGACCTGTCACTCTGAGTACCAAAGCAGCAGTGAAAGCCATGGAATCCAATCAAATCCCCCGTTTCAACTTCAGAAAGGCCAAGTGGGAAAACTTCACCAAGGACCTAGATAATAAGATTGCATCCATTGAAGTAGACCCAAAAAATTACGAGGCCTTCTAGAAGCTAGTATGGGAAGTAGCAAAGAAAAAAATTCCAAGAGGTTGCAGAAAATCATACATTCCATGCCTAAACAACGAGAGCAAAGAGATTTATGAGATGCACATTGACACATACAACAAAGACCCATTCAGCAATAAAACCGTTCAACTAGGAGAAGATCTCATCTTACTGCTAGTAAATGAAAGATCAGAACTATGGAAGAATTGATTACTTCCACTGATATGACTCATAACAGTAAAAAGGCCTGGAAAATCATAAAGAAGCTAAACTCTGAAAAACGCACTCAGGCCAGAGTAGCTGCAGTCACACCAAACCAAGTGGCAAACCACTTGGTACAGGATGGAAAACCACCCACCAAAGAAAAGGGACACCAAAAGAGACTGAAGACCAAAATGGACCAAGCCATTGCTGAATGAGATGACCAGTTTGACGAATTCTCACTCTCAAAACTGAGAAACGCCCTTACCTTTATGAAAACCAGAAAGGCATGCGGCCTTGACAGGATTACAACAGAGATGATCCAACACTTTGGACTGACAAGCATGTCTTGGATCCTAAATGTTTTCAAAAAGTGTACCAATACAAACAAAATACCAACAGGATGGAGAAAAGCTAGAGTTGTGGCGCTGCTAAAACCGGGCAAAGACCCAGTAACAAGTAAAAGCTACCGGCACATCTCACTGCTTTACATCTTATACAAGCTGTATGAATGTATGATCATGGCCCGCATTGCACCCATAATGGAAGAAGAACTCACTCAGACCAGGACGCTCAACATGTGGCCAGCTTCTGAACCTTACTCGATATATAGGAGACAGGTATAAAGGGAAACAGACCACAGGAACCGTCTTTGTTGACCTAATGGCAGCTTTTGATACTGTGAACCACAAAGCTCTACTCCTAAAAGTGGCAAAAATGATAAGGAATAAAAAGATTGTCTCTATCATACAGTCCCTGCTCGAAAATAGACGATTCTTCGTTGAACTGGATGGACGAAAGAGCAGATGGCGGAACCAGAAGAATGGCCTACCACAAGGGTCAGTGGTCGCCCCTACTTTTTTTAATATATACACTAATGACTAACCGAAATTCGACCACATCCGCCAGTTCATCTATGCAGATGACCTCTGTCTAGCAACGCAGTGAACATCGTTCACTACTACGGAAACGAGACTGACAGAAGCACTTGAAGGCCTAACTAACTATTATGCTAGTAACATTCTGAATGCTAACCTGGCGAAAACACAGGCGTGCGCCTTTCATCTGAACCACCACATTGCTGACAAACAACTCAATATCACCTGGAATGGCCAAGTCCTCGAAAATGACCATTTCCCAAAATACCTGGGAGTGACCCTCGACCGAACCCTGTCATTTGCAAAGCATGCACAGAATGTGAAGGCAAAAGTTGCTGCTAGAAATAATATCCTTGGAAAGCTGGTGAACTCCACCTGGGGAGCACATCCTAAAACATTGCGGACGACAACTCTGGCTCTCAGCCACTCGACAGCCGGATATGCCTCACCTGTACGGGCTAGATCATGCCATGCAAAAAAGATCGACCCTGAAGTAAACAATGCGTGCCGAATAGTAACTGGACAGCTGAGACCTACACAACTACCACTCCTATATAGAACAGCCGGGATCGCCCCACCTCAAACTTGGAGGGAGATGCAGGCAAGGACGCATAAGCACTCGCAGGAGAACAACAAACGACACCTGATGTTTGATCACAAATACCCCCGGAGCAGACTTAAATCCAGGAAATGCTTCAGGACTGTGGAAAGTCTGGACCCTAATTTATCGGCATTCTGGTGTCTGAAAGCCTGGAATGAGCTGGAAACCTACCCAAATGAGGCAATCCAGCTTCAAATAGAGGAATTACCGACTGGAACAGATCTTCAAAGAAAAGACTGGGTGTCTCTCAACAGAGCAAGAGCCAAAGTAGGAAGGATGGCCAGTACCCTACACAAGTGGAAACTCACAACTTCCAGCGAAATTACGTGTGGCCACCCCAACCAAACAGTCAACCACATTCTCTCAGAATGCCCACAGGGTTCCCACTACACCGATGAAGCTCTCCGAGAATGCAACGAGATAGCCCAAGTTTGGATAACCCATTGGCGTGATAAGATATGATGATCATGATGATGCTGTAGCTGCCCCTGCTAATACAGTTGAACCTCAATATGTCAAACTGCCAGGGGAAACAAGAATTTGTTTGACTCATTCAGGTTTCGATTTATCAAGGTTTACATATATGGAAGTTGAACTTTGCTTCCAAATGCCCCCAGAGCACAATGGACCAAGAGGTGGACACTCAAGTAGAAACTAGACTACTATAGTCTATATGCCTTGTAGTAACACCTTTCAATCTACTAACGCCAAGTTTTGGGATTGCCCTAGTCCACTTGGTTCATTGGATTTTTTCGTAAATCCATGTGGCAATAAAAAGATTTTCATGAAAATCCAAGTCAATTAATTTTGAAGATTGAGTTTAACTTTAATGAAAAAAGAAATTAGGCGTGTGTGCTGTGTGCCAGTGCATTGTTCCTGACTGCATAAATCAAATAAAATAGATTTAGTAATAACCAAATAGGGAAATTAGATCCCAGATTCTCAGTTTTTGGGAATGTCATTTCGTTTTTATTAGTCAATCACTCTTCAAATGAGCTCTCAACTACCATTCTGGACCATTCTAACCAAAAATATGTCTAATTGTCCGCTAAAACACTGCTTTGGCCTACTGTTAAGGTTGCCAGATGCCCTTAGATGCCTATTGGCGATTTGAAAGAGGTAAACAAAACTTGCAAAAGCTTTACCTTATTTTCTAAATGTATATGTCTCAAGAACTCCACTTAGGGCCACACAGACAATGTGGACACCTAGCTAGTCCCAAGCCTGTATAAAGGAGGAGAGTTTAGTGCAGGAAGGCATCTGGCCAGTAAAAAGAGCCACCAAATTTAGACTGTGATATATGGGCAATGACTACCTTATCAAGGGCAGATAAGGCTAGATAAAAGAAGCTAGCTTAGAGAACAAAAGCCAGGAATCTGCTACAAATCTTAGGCCTAAAAATAGCCAAACTAAATGAGGAAAGCATGACAGGAAAAGTATAGAGTTGGTAAAGATGATGGAAAGAAGAGGCATAAATATTAAGTGCGTTCATGAGACAAAATCAAAGGACACCAAGGCTAATAAGATTGGAGATGTATATAGGCTCTTCCAGCCTGGAATTCAAAATAAAAGAAATGGAGTTGGCGTAATCTTAGACAATGAGCTAAAAGAAAATGTGATAGGTGTGAAAAGAGTGCCTGATAGAGTGATGTCCTTGGGAGTGTCAATTGGAAAAGAGGTTTGCAAGATTTTATCAGCATATGCACCACAGGTTGGTTGTGCAGGGTTCATACGCATCTTGCCAAATATTTTATCCTGACTTTTCCCGACTTATTTCCTGAAAATGAAGGTGTTTTTCCTGACTACAGATCAGAAATATATAATATTTTTCCTGACCAGCAGATGTTAAAAATGATGCCACTGACCCATCTGTTAAAAACAGGTAGTTGAATATCTTTTGTTAATTTGGGTAAGAAAAAGTAGATCTCTCGTTACTTCCTTTCTCAAACAAGAAAACAAATATAAGCTTGACAAGCCAAAAATCCTCAATATTTCATATAACTTTAATGACTACCAAACAGTCACAATTACATCATCAGCTTAAACTCTGAAAACACCTTGCATCCTACATGCAAAGGCCTAAGTGAAACTCTGTAAAGCCAAATCTCTGATATGGAGAAAATTTCGAAGTAAAAGATTTCCTGATGTCTGATTGGTTGCTCGAAACTGTCAAGGTGGAAAATACTAGTAGCGAAGAGTAGAGAATGGTTCTACTTTCGAAGCGCGACATTTTTCTGCCTAATAGAGATTCGGCTTAATATCCTATAGCATCCCTAAAAGAAAAACTGTTGACTTTCTTAAACCAAGCTAATGAACTGCAAATGATATTTGAATAGGTAAAGTAGTAGATATTGGTTACTTCAAAGTATTGAAATAGCAAGAAACATAATTAGGAGACAATATTTTTAACCACTGGTTAATGCAGGTGGAACCAAGGGGCCATGCAATGGTCCCAAATGTTGAAAGTTCTTGTAGTTCATTACTGTGTTAAGAGACTTTCCAAGCCAGAAAGTGAAATTGCTATAGCGAAGCATACAAATAACTCACGAATTACATTACTTGAGTAACAACTATGGACGCTATGTATTGAACATATGTTCATAGAACTTTTCTAAGAATAATGACATACATCTTATCTTTGCTCGCAATGGCATTGAGTAATCTTTAAGCCAAGCATGCCCTACCTGAAATCTAGTATAATCACGATGGAATTTCATATAAAATTCTGGGCTGTAATAGCACAGTCGTTTTAAATGGTTTAAATGGTCGTGTTCCATTTAGGGATTGTGAAACTCACTCAATCTTTAAGAAGGCAATAAAATTCCATGGACAAAAACAAAAAGCAGATAATTCCCTGCAAATTTCATGTAAAAGAGTAGCACAGCTAGAAAAATTTAGCAAGTAGAGCCAGTAAGACCAATACTATTTAGAGAATGGAGAAAAATATTGGGCAAGCCAAAATATGCCATTAAGACCAGCGTGACACTATGAAGGGACAGTCAAGAGCCATTTAAAGGAGCTTGAAATTAAAAACAAAGTAAACTACAAAATCAAATTGTCAAAGGAGAAAATCAGAAAAAAGGAGAGAAAATTAGAACAGAAACGCCCCATCAAATAAAGTTCATCAACTTTTTCAAAGTGTGCAGCGCTTTTCCGCTACTCATGAAAGAGCACTTTCCACAACACTGATTTCCCCTGCTTGCTCTTCTGATTTTCTGTTAAGAGCATTTGCATCCAAAATCATAACCTGAATATCCTTTCTTTTCTCTGTAGCCTTCATCATTGATACAGACTTTGTTTCTAGATTTGCTTTGCTCTTTTCCAGGATGGCTATCTTTTCCTGCAGCACCTTCATTTCTTGATCGAGGATTTCCTTTGCTGTTTCCTTTGACTCCCTAGCTTTCCTCGTTTTCATTTGGTCTAGATAATCATGATACCTGCTCCTTGCCTTAGCACAAGAAATCCTGAGCTCTTTCCCAATATCCACAGTATGTGGCTTTTTGTTGCTTGACAAAAGGTAATCGTTGATGAGCCTTTTAGTAACAATTGACTTGTCGGCTATGTTGTCTTGAAGAACACCTGAATTTAAGGAAAACCTTCTTTCAACATCAGCCTGACCATGACTGAGACTGAGTATTATCTTGAGAAGAGATGACAACTTGAAATTTGGTACATTCAATCTGTCGAAATAAAATTCATCAAAAGCAGGTAAAGTCGTAACATCAAGGGTTCCAACAGCGTCTCTCATGGATGAATATTGTGTTATAATTGTGTCAGCAATGCGGGAGGGAATCAACGTTAGCAACACCAAATGTTAAAGCAAACTTTTTAGCTTTTTCACCAGAGATGACTCTCTGCAGTTCACAACAGTTGTTGGGTTAAAAACCACAGCATTGCGCACCACTGCTGAGTCCAGTGGGTATCTTTCTTTCAGTTTGCCAACCATAGTTTTGATACATTTGACAACACTTTCATAGAACTCATCTTTAGCCTTCTTTGGTAACAAATCTTTCTTTATTAAGTTACGAAGTGCGCCTTCGGCAACAAATCCAATAGAAAAGTCATTGCTTGACTTCAGGTTGCTCTCACAGATATTGATCAGCAGCAATTTATAGTCACTGGAACACTGTTCTACCACTTCATCCCTAACAATGATTTTCATTAGTGACCTAAAAAGAGCTGTCAAATCTCTGTATAAATTTGGGACCATGGGGCAATTTTTTTGATATTTCGTTAGAAAGGGTTCTAGCAAAGATGCTACATAGGAGAAAAAACTCAGTTTGGCAGTCATTAAGGGGTTCTCAATTGCCAATCGAGCAATTTCAAAGCTCTTCCCACTTGGTTGCTGTCTTTTTGGCAAGGAAAGCCAAAACTGGAATAGTTGCTGCATGTTTGGCCACACTGACAAAAGCCTCTCTGCTGGTTTTGTCTTCTACCCACCTTGTTTCACAGAAAAACAAGGGGTATTGATCACTTCCAGTGAAAGTGAAATAATTTGCATGACGTGCTGGAGTGTCGTGCAAAACAGTATGTGCCCCTTTTAGAATACTCTTCAGTGCCCAACCAGTGGCTTCAAGTCCTGTTTTGAAGGCACCATGGATGATATGCAAACCACAGGAGCCAATATCTATCATACCAGGGGCAGATATCTCCTTCCGTTGCTCTACTAGCTTTGAGTAGAACTTATGGTTTACAGTGGGTCCATCCATGGATACTTGCTACATTTTTGCGGAATTGATGCTTGCAATGGAGTCATTGAAATGAAGAAGGTCTTGATGTGCAGGATGGCCCATAAACCTGGAGTCCCAGTAACGGGTCTTAACACGCTGATACTCTGTATCCCAGAACCTTACAACAATGTCCATTTGGTACTCTTGCGTTGTCCTATTAAGACTTTCATCAAATTCAACTACAACACAAGGGGATTTGCTCACTTCGAGAGCTAGCAGATCCTTTATGTAAGGAGCGATAACCCAGTTAGTCAGATATTTGGTCTTGTCTGCTCCACACTGAAAACTGCTCGCACTTTGACTGTCAGGAAACATGGTTCTAAAGGTTTCACTGATATCCTTTGCAGAGTTATTTGAAAAATCTTTCTGTGCAATAGTCAAAGCCCAAATAATTTCTGCTTTCCGGACATGGCAACCTTCCATGCCTTCATTAATCGTTGTCTGGACTTTTACAGGAGAAAATTGCCTTGTTGAGCAAGCCAATGCAACATCTATGACCTGTTCAGGTGTTTGGGGAGAACTAGAGGTATGATTTTGTTTCTTGAAGAAATTCTGAACTTCAATCCACTCTTCTCTAGCTTTGCAATGCTTCTTGCCTTTGGCATGTTTTTGTAGTGCCTCTGAACACATGTTTCCCACTGATAGATCATTATTCTTGCACCGCTTGCATCCAAAATGAATATTATTATCAACCTTCTTAATCCAATCCTTAAATTCAGCATCTTCAAGCCATTTATCAGAGAAGAATGTCTGTTTTGGCATGTTCCTGAAATCTAATTCAAGTGAAATGAAACAAGTATATGGAAACCAGTCCTAATCAGAAAGTCATCCGATATTCAAAATTCATTATTATCACTATTTAATGAAGAACTCACCCAAGACAGCACAAAGTGATGAACTTGCTTAAACCCAATTATTTGGTTTCAGATGTTGAAACTACAAATCTGTATACCCTTCACAATAACTGTACATGTCTGTAGTTGATCACAATGATTTGTTGACTTCCAAGTAATTAGTCACTACTGTTCTATTGCATACCACATATTTGCATATTTTCTATAGACGCACACTTTTTCTTACTGGCTTCGTACTGTCGCGCTTATCGCTTACTATTTATTCTGTCACTTAACAATAGCTACAACTATAGCTGCAATTGTTAATTTACGACAACTATTTACAAAACAAATATTTACAATGGTGTAAATATAATCTAAAATATGATATGATTTATCATAAGAAATCTAAATTAACATAAATGGTTTCCTATAGGTTTGTCGTGTTCTTAATACTGTAGCTTTGCAACTATATTGTGGGACTTGTAGCCTTTTTCCTGATCAAATCCTTTAACATGTACAAAGCAACATATCTCCAATATATTGTACGTAGAATAGTTCTCACATCGAATACAATTTTTAAGAAGAAAATTTAACCAAGTATGGATATAAGGCATCTATTGTGCGACGTATAAAGCCAATGTTTAATTTCAGTTGACTTTCAGTCGATTAATCGACTGGATCAGTCAAACATTAGACCATAATGCAACTTGTTTTTAGACGTCGCATTTAATTAAAATTTCAGTCTATTTAAATTGACCTTTATTCTACAACAAATCTTCCAAATCCGCTGTTTTGATTGACATTTTCGAATTACAGATTGCACTTTCACATTCCAAATTGTATGTTTGCATTTCAAACTCGATAAATGAAATTTGACATTGATATAACTCTACAATTGATTGCTGCAGAATTCACTTAACTGATAAAATTTCCTGACTTTTTCCTGACTTTCTTCATGTTTCAACGAAATTTCCTGACATTTCATGACTTTTCCTGACTACCCTTAAAAGCATACTTTCTCTCCTGATTTTTCCTGACCGTATGAACCCTGTTCTGATGAAGAAGAGAAGCAGGCTTTTTGGAAAGAAATGGTACAGGTAATGCAGGGTAGAGATAAGATCTGGATTGGAGGAGACCTAAATGGACATGTAGGAGAGGGCAAAAGGGAAAATGAGGAATGCATGGGTAATTGTGGAATGGGAATCGGTAATAAGGAGAAAGAATAATTAGTTTTGCAAAGGCTGAACGCCTAGAAAGTGTGAATACCTACTTCAAGAAAGAAATTAATAAACTAATAACATACAGCAGCAACCAACACAAAACACAGATTGATTACCTTGTGTCGAAGGCCAGACCTAAAGAGTGTTAAGGATCGCAAAGTGATACCAGAGGATTATGTGGTAAAACAGCACAGACCAAGATCTCGAGCATGACAACAGAAAAGAAGACAGATTGAATAGAAAAAGGAAGCCTTCTACATAGAAATGAAAGAGCAATTGAAGAAACAAAAAGAGGCTAACTGGAGCGAGACAAGTAAATTTCTGAGAGAGTGTGAAGAAAGATTACTTGGAGCAACAAGTGATAAGGTGATGGTAGAAAAGGAAAATTGGTGATGGAATGAGGAAGTGCTAGAGGCAATCAAATAGGAGAAAGAGAAAAAGGGGGAAAATGTACATTGGGAACAGAAGGAAGCAAGAAAGAGTTCATACAAGCAAATAAACTGGCAAAGAAAGCAGCAGCAAAGGCAAAATGGAGTGTGAGTGAATACAGCAATCAGAATAGCTAAGTGCAGAAGGAAAAAGTCAGAAGATGTGTCACAAATTAGGCGCATTAAAAAAAAGATGGAGAATTGCTGTTAGATGAAGATAGAATCAAAGAATGATGGCAGCAGTACTTAGAAGAAGTGTTAGTTGTGGAGAATTATGGGATCCAAAGAGAATTGCAGCAAAGAGATGTAAGGGATAGTAGTGAAGAGGAGGTGAGAGAGGTAATGAGAAAAATGATAAAGCAGTAGGACAAGACATTACTCCCATTAAGGCCATGATGTGTCTAGGTAGAGAAGGAATTGAGTGGCTAACCAAACTATTTGTAAGAGTGTGGGTAACAGAAAAGATGCCGGATGAATGAAGAAACAGTGTGTTAGTTCATATCTCCAAGAATAAAGGAGATGTACAAGAATACAAAAATTATAGTGGAATAAAGTTAATGTCACACATCATGAAATCACTGAAGATGATTACTGATAGAAGGCTAAGGGAGGAGGTAGGAGTATCTAGAGAGCAATTTGGAATTATGCCAAGAAGAAGCACAACAGATCCAACAGGCAGTTCGTATAAAAATACAGCGAGCGAATAAGGCAGTTAACAGAAAAATAAAGAGAAAGGAATACAAACCTACAGCTTATGTTTATAGACCTAGAAAAAGCATAGGACAGAATACCGAGAAGTGAAGTATGGAATTGTTTACAGTCATCAAGGATATGTAGAAAGCAATTGAAACCCAAAGGAGAACACCTGCAGGCATAAGTGAGAGCTTTAACATTACAGTGGGAGTGCATCAAGGATCAGCTCTCAGTCCATTTATCTTCACCATTGTAATGGACACCCTAACAGATAATGTCAGAAAGAAGGCGCCAGAGAACATGATATTTGCAGATGATGTGGCTTTATGTGGAAAGGACAACTGGTAGGCGATAAACTGTGCCTAAAATCAGTCCTAGGCCCCTTTGGGAGCAAAACGGGAAGAAGAGAAAGACAAAGAACAAGAAGATGATGATGATGATGGAAAAAATTGATGTGATAACATTTGATAAAAAAATAAATAGCCAAACGAAGCACAAATGCTTGAGATATTAGATGCAATATAAAAATACCGTGGCTTCCATTGCTCTCTTCTATGCTCTCGCACCTTTCTTGCATGCCTCTGCTTTTCTTCAAGTCTATGTTTCTCTGAGGCAGCCTCCTCAACCTGATATTTAAGGAAGTAAGTTACCTTGTAGTCATTTTATACTAAAGTATATATGTTGGGCATTGTCATGAGCTACTTACGCAAAAGAATTTAAGAAATATTAAACATGCTCTACAATTGAGATTTTGGACATAAACGTCCAGCTAGGGTGTCCAATCTGGATATATCTGATATACAGAAAATTTTCCAATTTGAAGATAATTTTCCAATTTTGAAGAATGTGATATTTGGATATTATTTCCATAACTATCTGGGTAATGTCAAGGCATTTGTCACTAATTCAGAGCAAGGCACCAAAAGTTAATTTTGCTATGAAGAATGCTGCAGCAGAGTGCCTTTAAGTGCCTAATTGCTGTCCCACTCCTAATTAAGTTTTGAAAGCATTACAACCCCTCACTCTTATTAGAAGAGCCCACTTATTAGCCTATGCACAAAAAAATTTAAAAATGTGTCCCAAACAGAAATTTTGAACAAATCTTCTTGTCCACTAGCAATATTTTTGTGCTGCTTACATTCTCACGAATGTAGACGCCTGATTTATGAACATAGAGTGCTTCATAGCAGCACTATCTTAGATTTCATAGCATTTTTTCTATCCTTACGGATTATTTTGATCCATCCACTTAGTACTATCTTCCAGTGTTTCCAACCCCCTGCTTATTCCAACCCCCGTCAATTAGGCACTTAAAAGTAGTCTCACAGTTCTTAGATTTAGGCAATATTTTGCGGTCTTACCAAAAAGACAGCTGGAAAACACAACTGCAATGAACAAATTGTACAATTTAATAAAGCGCTTCAAAAGCCAAATTGTCCTCCAAAACTGAAGATGTGTTCTCCAAAAAAAAGTTATAGATTCTGCTACATTTCATGTTCAACTGGATTCAAGAGGAGGGATGATGAAAAACATGTTCTACAACTCTCATAATTTCAGTATCAAGAGCAATATCGTTGACACATCATTAGAAGATGAACTGAGAACTCTTTATCAAACCCTGCAGCACAGTTGAAGCAAAGCAGAAACCAAACATTTTACAAATCTACTCTTTATTGAAGAGAAAAAGGATCTCTATCAATCAGGACAACAACATCCAACATTCCATCTTCTGTTGCATTATCTCATCAATTCTAGTAAACGATGCAACTTATGTCTCAAGGAAAAAATCTTCGTAATCTGCCAACCAGATATTTCCACCCTGAATAAATGCAATGCACTAACATCATCATGTCGCAATAGAAACAAATAGCTGCTATGCAATACTTGACAATTGACTTTGGCTAATGTATTATAACTAGCTTTAATTATGCGAAGTTCTCTATATTTAATGGTGGAAACATATATACTTAAATTATTCCCTGATTAGTGGGCAACCACGAAACAGGCTTGTAGGGATGAAATGGTAGCTAAATTGCCGTTTCCTTCTGTTACTGTATGTATGCGTGTGTGTGTGCGTGCAAGTAAACACATACATACATACATACATACATACATACATACATACATACATACATACATACATACATACATACATACATACATACATACATACATACATACATACATTCATACATACATACATACATACATACATACATACATACATACATACATACATACATACATACATGACAGCTGCACAACAGCGGCCTTCATATTGCAAGTTTAACATTCAATGAATCCACACTCTTCAAGAAAATCAAATAAGTGGGATAGAAGTATTTATAAATTGGTTGAAATTATATTATAGTAAATCAAAAACGTAATGAGACACTAGGGTTGGTCTGTTATAGATTCTAAAAGTGCAACTAGCATAAATAATAAAACCCGTAAAGGAAAATGAGAGCGTACTTCCCATGTGAATGCCTCTTATCACAAGGTATCAAAGAAAAAATGTGAGAATTGGTCTGTTTATGCTAGCAACAGTACAAATATATTAATGTGTTTCACAAATGCTGTATGAAGATCTGTTTTTCCAATTTGCTGTTCTACTACAGCTTTGCATCTTTTAGATAGAAATCTTTGTTACTGTGTGAGGTAATGATGAGGATAGCAGTCAAAAGATTATGAGAAACTTCCTGAATAAACCTGGCTTCTTTAAATCAGGTCATTCTTGTTTTTGAAAAGGGCAATCTTAGGTCTGAAGCATCCTCCACAAGAGGCCTAGTATTAGCTCTTTCTTAAACAAATACCATTGTGTAGCTTAGCTCTTCATATATGGTGATAAAAACGATAGGTCCTTCATCACAATACTCGAGAATGACAATAGAATGGGATTGAAATGCAATTCTAATACTACCGCAAGTGTGCGGCTGCCTTCAAATAAGTGTTGACATAGAACATCAATTAACAGGGATTAAGTAGTACACCATTGTTTACTTGAAGAGTTCCAGTGAGAACATGAACTCCTTTTGTCTACACAAGATTGGGTTTTGAGTTTTGATGTAAACAGATTCCAAAACATTTAAATGAAAAGACGATCTTGTTTACCCAATGATCTGAATATTATTGTCTTCATATGTTTTGGCGTAGTCTGGATTTATAATTAGCTGTTGTTCTTGTTAGGAAACTTTGTCTATCTGACGTAGCCATAATGTTAGGCATGTTCTCTAATGTAAACAATCATGTCCCTAATTTTAGGCACATAAATTATAATCAAAATACCAAAAATGAAGCTAGACGACAGCTAATGATTGTCCCTTAACACACCCCCTCAATCTGGAGTTGGTGTATAGCCTTGCTGTGGCTTATTTTACTCAAAAATTTTGCAAAAATGTCAGCAAGATTGTTCTGTGTTTCTATGTATTCATAGTCAATTTCTGTTTGTTGTCTGATGAAATGGAAATGTACATCAATGTGCTTTGTTCGATGGTGCTGTTTAGATGTCTCTCTTGTCAATGCACCTTGATTGTCACAATAGATAGTTGACTGCTTCGGTTGAGTAACTCCCATTGATGTGCAAAAAGATCGTAGATAGATCATTTCTTTAGTAGCTTCAGCTATCGACATATATTTTGCCTCGCATGATGCAAGTGATACCATTTGTTGCTTTCTTGTTTTCTATGCTATTGGCGTTCTACCGAGTGTGAATACATAGCCTGATGAAGATCGTCGATCCTTCACATTGCCGGCCCAGTCTGAGTCACAATAACCTTGCAAATATCCAGTTGATGATTTATATAATAATGAGAAGTATTTGGTACCTTTGATATAGCGAAATACACGTTTGAGTGCAGCAGTATGTTCTGCTCCAGGCTTTTCTAGGTACTGTGATAATTTGGAAATTATCCAACTATTGTCTGGTCTTGTTGCAATAGAAGGTATACTAAACTCCCAATAGCTTGACGGTATGGAAAATTGACACGATCCTTATCTGACACTTCAGCAAATCCAAGTCATTTTTGTGCTGGCGTACTTGCTGGTTTGCATTCTGACATATTGAATATTTTCAAGATATCTTCTGCATATCTTTCTTGACTCATCTTGTAATACCCGTCTTTTGCTTTTCTGAAATCAATTCCTAAGAACCACTCAAGCTCTCCTCTATCATCCATTTAAAATTTTTTGTGGAGAAGTTCTTTCGTCTTTGCAATGAGATTGAGACTGTTGCTTGCAAGTATAATATCATCCACCCAAAATAGAATGATAAGTTGATAATTTTCAGGTGTGATATGACTATAAATACAAGATCCATTTTCATTGGTTGTAAATTCTTGCAATTTTAGAAACTCTGTGAGTGTTTTGTGCTTGTTCCTTCCAATTTGGTTTAGGCCATATAGTGACTTGTGAAGATGACAAGTAAGTTGTGTGCCATCTTTGCCAGTTTGCTTGTAGGCAGGGGGTTGTTGCAGGAATATCTTTGTCGAATGGTGCATTCAAATATGCTCCTTTCACATCCATTTGGAGGAGGTAAAGGCTGTCATTGACTGCCTTCTGCAACAGTACTCTTATTGAAGTGAATCGAGTTGTTGGTGAGAATGTTTCATCATAGTCTACTCCATGACTCCATGAACTTGCTAAAGGGTACTCCTGTGAGTACCCTTTAGCAACATATCTGGTTATGTATTGCACTCTGCCAGGTTCCATTCCTTGTTTGATGGTAAATAGCCGACAACCTTTTGTTTCTTTACGATCTTGAGGTAATGGGGTAAGGTCCCATGTTTCGTTTGCATTGAGTGTATTTATTTCAATGTCCATAGCTGCTTCCCATTTTTCAGCGTATGGAGAAGCAATGGCTTCCCCGTAGAAATGAGGGATTCCTGGAATGGCAGCATATGCATAATCAATGCTTGTACTTGCAGTCATGTAATACTCTGCTAAATGACGTGGTACATGAACTTCATGCTGTGGTCTGCGTTCATTTTCTGATTGTAGTTCATTATCACTATGTTCATTTGACTGATACTGGTCTCTTTCAGCTGCATTTGTTTCGAAATTTTGCTTGCTTTTTATGTGCCCTTGCAATTTCTCTGGTAGTTTGCAAGGGTAATATGTTTCATCAAGTTCTTGTTGTCGGAAATATACGCTGCGAGAAGCTGCAATGGAATTCTTTAACTGATTGAAAACGCAATATCTTGTATTTATTGGATTAATTCCAAGAAAAATACCGTCAGTACCTCTTGCATCCAATTTACCTTTTGTGCTTTCCTTGTACAGTACACATTGAACTCCGAAAGGATATAAATTCTTCATATCAGGTTTCCTTCCAGTGAATAACTCATATGCAGTACTTTTTGCGCGACATTGATAACTGTGATTCCTTAAATAATGTGTGTATCTCACTGCATATGGCCAAAAGTTTTTTGAAATGTTAGCATCAGAGCGTAAACATCTTGCCATTTCCATCAAGCTGCACCAATTGCGTTCTGATTTTCCATTGTGGAAAGGGGAATAGGGTGCAGTTGATGTCTGTTTAATGCCATTGTCGACAAGAATCTTTTGAAATAATTTACTCATGTACTCTGCCCCATTATCGCTGTGTAGTTCTCTGATCTTTCCAATGGGTGAAACATTGGCTATAAGGTTCCTTAAAGCTGTTTTTGCCTCGTATTTAGATCTCAAGAAGTAAACAAATATCATACTTGAGTACTCGTCCACAAAATTTATGATGCAATTGTACCACTCTCATGATCTTGGGTTGATAGGGCCGCATATGTCGGAATGTATTCGTTCTAAGGGTTGCGTAGCATGTACAGGATTTTCACCAGTTGTTTTTGGCAGTTTGGTCATTGTGTTTCTCTGACATGTTAAGCATTGCTCTTTGTTGTTTTTTGTGTAATAGACATGCCTTGTGTAACAGATTGGAGATTCAAAATATCATCGTAATTCATATGGCCTAGAGTGGTGTGCGATTCTTGCAATGTTTTTGTTGTACCTGCCACTGTAGTATCATTTTGTAGAAAACACAATTGTCCCTTTCATTCAAAATTGAAACTCGTTCCTGCTGAGATCAGCTTTCAAGCTCCATTTTTGAACGTGACTTCTGCTCCATTATCTATTGCTGGGCGTACAGAAAACAGGCTTGTTGGAAATGTTGGTGCTAGAAGTACATGCTGTAATGTAATATTCCTTGATGCGCCATTGGAATCTAAAACTGTAAACTTTGCTGTTGCGAGTTTGTTACTGTGGTGCCCATCAGCAAGTTCAATGCAATATTTGTCTGGCTCAAATTCATCATCAAAGCAAACAAAATGTTTTTCATTGTTAATAATATGGCATGTTGCCCCACAGTCGATTAGTAATCCTTTGCTGCATGTACTTACTGCGTTGGCACATGTTAGGAATGAAATATCCGCTGCACCTACTGAAGACGCTTTGGCTATAGAATGTTTTCTATTGAAAGATGCTTTCTACGTGAACCTGTTGTTGACAAAATTGGCATTGTAGCTTTGATGTTGAGCGGCAATCCTGTGATTTGTGCCCCATTTTGCCACACAATAAACACTGAACTGTCCCTTCTTGATTGTATGATTGCACTCTTGTGGGCTTCCGAGTTTTGCTAGCCATGGCAGATGATTGCTCTTGATTACTACGTATAGCCTCTGTATTAGAGTAGTTATTTAAAGCTGCCTTGAATGCTGATAGAGTTTTATACCTGTCTAACTGCGTGTCAACAACAACAAATGGCTTGTAAAATTCAGGTAAACCTTTTAATATTATTGCTAAAACTATGTTATCTGTTATTGCCTCACCTGCTTTTCGTAGGCCTGTTGCAGCATGTTCGGCATGTATGAGATAGTCCATTGTATCTTCTTCAACACCCATTTTTAGTGCTGTGAGTTTTTTGTATAGGGAGAGAATTCTTGGCTTTTCGGTACTACCATAGTGCTGTGTAAGTATCCAGAGGGCTTCTCTGCCATTATTAGCTGTATCATGCATTACCAATTAAAGGGATCATTTGTCTAGCACTTGTACTAACTTGGCATATGTCCTTCTGTTATTGTCCGCAAAGTGTTCTCCTTCTTGAATTCCAGCAATGGCTTCGTATAGGCCCTTGTCAATAGTGTAGAGATAATTTGTGAATCTGGTTTCCCAAATTTGAAAGATTGAAACATGTGTGCGATCTGGGCCCATAACCCGTTAGGAAACCTTGTCTATCCAACGTAGCCATAAGGTTAGGCATGTTCTCTAATGTAATTAATCATGTCCCTAATTTTATGTACACAAATTATAATCATAATAGCAAAAACAAAGCTAGATGACAGCTAATGATTGTCCCTTAACAGTCCTATGACCGCTCACAATTACTTTTAGACTTGTTGTTTTACATATACGATGTGGCTGTCCTCTTGCAGCATTAATTTTCTACCTGATGCTCGTGGGGGCATGTTTTTATTTTGCCCGCTAATCTCTGTGTAGTACATCCTACAAACTGAGCTTCACATCGGCATGAAAATTCATAAATGACACAACTTTTTTGAGTCGTAGGAAGATTATCTTCTCTAGCAGATGGTAGCATAACTTTAGTATTGTAAACCACAGGGGCCTTCACAGCATAGAAACAATATGTAATGGCTTTACTAATCTGATTGTCAAACTTTGATGAAATGATACCAATCCTGGGCAATCTTAGGTATACCGGGCATTTCTCTGGACTAAATGTTTTTGCTGCAAAGTTGGCTAATTTTGTTTGATACAAGAAAGGAGAACATCTGCTTGATATCCATTTTCAATGAGCAGCTGTTTTCTATTACCAAGCTATGAGCCCAATTTAGTTTTAGCGCAAATCTTAAGTGCCCTATGAACTAAAGATGTAATACGGCTAATATTTCTTGTCTTTGGGCTAAAGGATTTCCAAAGGATGTATTGCCTAGTAAACGTTAGTTTCCTGTAAATGCGGGTAAGAAATCCAGTGCCACCTTTCTCTACCAAAACATCTAGGAAATTGAAGGAATGGTTTTCCTCCTTCTCTACTTTGAATGTTAGAGCTGAATGTAGCCAGTTCAGTCTTCCTTGAATGTGGTCACAATCCAGCTCGGAAGCAAAGATGACAAAACTATTGTCCAAATACCAACAGAAGACACCTGGTTTTACGGTGTTGTCGAAAAAGTCTACATTCATGAAATCCAATAAAGATGTTTGAAATGGGCAGCACATTGGGTTCTAACTGGTCAAACTTGGGGCCACCTAGAAGCATCTCATCATGTGTAATCGCATTTGGCTACAAAGTCAAAACAATGTTGCTGCTTTTGGGCTCTGTTGACGTTTTTAGTAACAACCTATGACTTACACACACACACACACACACACACACAC
>OLMO02000009.1:11793742-11804025 GCA_900291935.2 Cassiopea xamachana | reverse complement strand
TATATATATATATATATATATATATATATATATATATATATATATATATATATATATTATAGTGTAATGATGAATTCCACAATATAGTGCTCAATACCTGGGTGGTAGAGCTGTATAAAGTAATAAAGTGAATATATGTGTATACATTATGGTGGCTGCAAACTTGCTGTCGAATATTGCAATCACATAAAATAATGTTATTTGTTTGTACTCTGGCTCCATCTATCCTTGCACTATATGACTCTATATTCCTGCTAATGATTTACACTTTGGTGGCTAATAGAAAGGGGTTGGAATAGTGGGGGGCTGGAAAAGTCCCCAAAAACCAAATTAGTGGAGGGTTGGAATGAGTAGTGTGTTTGAAAAATGACCAAAAGTGTTATAGAAAGGCAAAGATTTTTTGACAAAGATTCAAATGAAAGTCACATTTCCACAGACTCTACAGAAAGAAGCAACACATAACAGTATTGTGAAATTTAAAAAAGGGAACATGTGAAATGTGTGTTGTAAGGCCGCAGAGAAATCTTCATGGTCATTATGCAATTCTGAGTGCACTCTGGTAGCCAAATGTACGATCATCTGGATGCCTTGGTGCACAAGTGATGTTAACCTTCAATTGACTGGAGCTAAAGTATTTTCCAAGTTCAATTTATGACAAGCCTATTACCACCTTGAGCTTAATGGGGAAAAATGATATATAACAACTGTCAGTTCACATATAAGTATATATCACTACAAAACGAAATGCAAGAGTAGAAAGGTTCATCAGCCATTAGCAAAAGCAATGAAGACTGTGTCATTTGAAGGGAAGGCTTGGCAGCAAAAGGTCAATTAGTTTTTGCTAGAATATCGTACCCCTCCACACTAAACTACTTGAAAGTAGGACATCAATTTCTAATGAAGCACACATTTAGTAAAAGCCATAAGCCATTATGGAGCAATTGAAATCACGTGCGACATCTACACAGTCATAATCATAAAATCACAAGTGAGGAAGCCAAAGGTCAAAACTGCCTGCAAACAAGAGGATCAAGTAGAATATACGAGGTCACAATTCCGCAATATTTGCTGATTTGTGCATGCGCTCATATTTTTGGAAGAAAAAAACCACATCACTGCATGCGAACCATAAGCTCTTGATTAAAAAGTCTTGATTTTGCGATAGGTTGGATTTATTATGGGATTAAAGCAGCCAATATTGATAGCTCTTGAAAGAAGAAAGTCTATCCTTGCAAAGTGCAAAATGACAGCTTACTTGTACAGTAAGAGCCTGCCTAAAAACGAGTATAATATAGAAGTTTTGTGAGAGGACAACTGTTCTATGCAAAATGTCAAGAGAAAATCAGAGCTTTGCATTTGTTAAGAGGCATATGAGTAAGTTTCATACTTTATGCTTGATAGATAGTTTCAAATTTTAATATATTGACTCTAATATCGTTTAGTGCTAGTCTTCTGTCCATGTGATCAAGATCAGATCCTTCATCATTGGTGCAAGTCTAGAGTACTTGTCAAACTTGTTCATGATTGTGCTAAAACTTTTCATTCCACTAAAATAAATAGGAGCAGGCATGGCAGTGGATTCTCTCTAGTTGGCCATCTGTCAACAAAATGCTCTGAGCAACCTCCCATTTTTGAATTCAGTATATTTAAATCGCTTTGATCCTAATATAATACTACAGTTTCCGTGGTTTTGAAGTGTACAGCCGTAAAAACAGAAAGTCAAAATTATTCCTACATGGCTGAATTTCATAATGTAGTTTGTTCATTCATGTTAGCTAAATGAAAAATTTGAGCACTTAAGACCGGTCAAGCAAGAAGGTTTTGACCTCGATCACATTGAAAAAGGCTAGCAGTAAAGGATATTAGAGTCAAATATATTTAGATTTAGAAATGAAAACAATTATAAAGTAAAATATACAACACTTACTTAGATGGCTCTTCCTACATCCAACACTATCATTTCTTTTGACATTGTGTATAGAACAGTTGCCCTTACGCCAAACTTCTAGATTATATTCGAAGTTTTAGCAGTATTTCACTGCATAAGTTGTAGCCATTTTCGTAATTTGTAAAGATAAGCCCCCTTCTTGCAAGAACCACCCAATATTGCCTACTTTCAACTCATAATAAATCCAACCAGTCGAGAAACTGAAAGTTTATAATCAAGAGCATATGGCTGGCATACAGTGATCTGGTTTGTTTCTTCTCAAAATATGAGGGCATGCACAAATCAACACATTGCGGAACTGCGAATTCCTGTATTGTATGAATACCTGACAGATAAGAACAACATTTATCCTTGAACATTATTACCACAACATATAAGCGAATGGAAAAATTATTTTAAAAAGGGGGAAGTAATCCAATGAAGCCCCAGTCCTGGTTAGGGGGATTATAATTGTATGAATTTGTTTTGGGATTAATTTGCTTTCTCCTCAATATGCGTTCCTCACTTTGAGTGTGAGCCCAAAAGTACTATATTAAGCATAATTCCTTCCTAATTCCTGTGTCGAATGCTGTTTTAAAATCAATGAAAACTTGACACAGATCCAAGCATTGTTCAATGCAACTTGAAGTTGCCATACCAAAAAAATTCATGTCAACCCTCTTCTACAACTGAGACCCTGGGGGGCCTAGTTTGTGACATAGTATTGAATAGGATCAAGAATTATTCTGCATAATATCTCACCAGCTGTGCATTGCAAAGGCAATAATTCTGCAATATTCTGCAATATTCTTCTCTCCACAAATTTACAAGCAAATTTTTGAAGCACTGCATTAATGCGGGTCCACCACAATTAAAGATCTCTGGACTTAGGCTATCTATGCCAGAATATTTACCAGTATTTAGCTTAGCCTGGGCAGTTTCTACCTCTTCTAGAGCAGGAATAGCTGACAGTAATTCCTTAATGGGAATAGATGGAATAAAATGGATGAGTCTTCGTCAACAGAAGATGGGTATTTGAGAAGTTCATCAAAAATTGTTTGTCATCTGTCCAAGATTTCAACTATATCAGGCAATAGCGTCAAGTTATCCATTGAACAAATTGGCATCACCTGAGAACAAGCAGTTCCGTAAACATCTTTAAGAAGTGTGTAAGGTAGTTTAGAATCATGCCTAACAGAAACTTTCTGTAATTCATCATCCTGTCAGTCCTCAAAAAGTCATGTATTGGATGTAGCACTGTTGAACACTATGTTTCCCCAAAGAGAATGCATCATTCTGTACCCTAGTGGCATTGTCTTAAAATAATAAATTTAGGGCTTTTCTCTTCTCATCCAGCATGACCTCAACCTAACTGTTGTTCTTATCAAACCAGTCTTTGTGTGTTCTCCTCTTGAACCAATTTATTTCCAGGCTAATATCATATATGATGATTTTAGAGCATCCTAGGAAAAGCCTCTTGCTTTGGCTCAAGATGCTAAAACATTCAGATATTTACCACAGCACGAAAAAGCGGCAACATTATTTTGACATACTTAACAGCTTTTTTCCGTCCGATAATCATCAGAGTATGAGAACGTCGGATAATAACCTAACGGTTAACTGAAATACATATCTAGATACAGTTAATGTGTGAAGATGCGTCTAATTGGCCCCAAGCGTGACCATTTAGGACCTAGTAACATAGTTTACTTAAAGAGTCCCAATGAGAAAACAAACTCTTTTTCTCTACACAAGACTGGGTTTTGAGTCTTGATGTAATCAGGTTCCAAAAAGCTTAACTGAAAGCAAGATCGCCTTTTTATTTATGTGTTTTGGAATCTGCTTACATCAAGACTCAAAACACAGTATTGTGTAGACAAAAAGAGTTTGCTTTCTCATTGGGACTCTTTAAAGAGCACATGAAATGAAATTTTTTTCGCCTTGTATATCACAAACAGACACAAAAAAAGACATATTTGATGTTTATAAGTAAATATGATCACGAAAGTAACTTTAAATCAGTGTTGAAGAGCGCGATTTTGCCGTTGCTGGTGGCTCTGCTAAAACACGGCCAAAGGCACGTGATTTCTCACATGTGACGTCAGATTGTTTGTTGTGCTACCGGCAAAACAATACAGGAACATGTCGACTGCGATGGAGTTGAACCTGGGAGAAAGCAAGAAGGAGGAAAATACTGTGTTGCTGGCGGCCCAAACGAACAGAGCTGCAGGAATGCTAGTTACCCTCTTGGTATTACGATGCATCAATTTCCCAAGGATGAAAAACTACGACAAGAGTGGGTCAGGTTTGTTAGACGGCATAGGCCCAACTGCAAAGCGCAAAGCAAATATGCAGTTCTGCTCTCCTCATTTCGATTAATCCAGCTTTTCGAGGCCGATCATAGCTGGCAAAAATCTCCGCTGCAAGAGATGTCCCATTCCAGGAGCTGTTCCAACAAGGGATTCTGTCATTCTTTATTCGCCGCAAAAGTTATCACAACGTGACAAAAGACAGGTAACTACATAATACATATTTGCATACTTGACAAGGGAGTGTTTCTCTGAAAACCTTAGGGTATGTGACAACAGATCAAACTTGACTGCAACTCTAATCTAGAGATTTGTTGATATACTAATACAAATTCCAGAATTCAGCTCAAATATAATATGAATTTTTAATACTGTCTTGTTCAGTGCTTTAGAATATATATATATATATATATATATATATATATATATATATATATATATATATATATATATATATATATATATATATATATATATATATATATATATATATATATATATATATATATATATATATATATATATCTATAGCCTTCAGTTATAGCAGTTGAGCAGTTCATCTTCATCTTTTCTGAATATGCTCAAATACCTTGGTTTTGATGAAACACCTAGCTTATACATTGCCAGGAGTGAAATAAACATTACAATTTGCACAGCAAGTACATTAATTTAATACTGTGGTAGGAATAAGACATAGACAAATCCAGAATTGATGAGCTTTTGATTACCTTTCCTATGATATTGTTGATAATTTTATTGTTTTACAATTGCATTTCCTTTTAGTAAGTAATGTCGGGGAAAGGCCGCAGGGCCTATAACAAAGCCCCAAAAAAGGAAAAACTGAGAAAATGAGGGGAAGTTCAAGTAGAAAGGGAGACAAGGTCAAGTTTGTTGATGTTAGATTTAAAAGATGACAAATTGTATAAGTCCTTGATTAATGAGATGTTTAAAAAAACATATTGTTTAAATGAAAATTTGAAAAAAATGATTAATTGTTCACAGTTCCAGTACTATATTTATAGGCATATTTTGGCCAGTCTGCATTTCAATGAGAATCTGCATAGGGAAAAGGAACTATCAAAGGATGATAGGACATATACCAAGATTGTTTGGCAAAAATTGAAAATGGGTGAAGAAGCTATCAAAGAAAGGGCTATCCCACAAACATATGGTAAGAATAGAACTAATGAAAACGTGCTGACAGTATACACTTTGTAAATACCACTCATATTCCAATTTGGAATTCACCTGAGAAACACAAATTCTAAATTACATATTTTTCTAGGCTATGTTAATGAACTAAGGGACGGGCATTTGAAGAAAACCCAGCAGTTACTTTCAAATATTATTTGAAGAAATCTTGTCCTATCAGCCTGAACCAATGGAGGGACAATTCAGTGAGAAAAAGCAAGACTGAGACATTGCAGCTATATGCAAAGAAGAAGATAAAACAGAGATAATATATTGTTTCCAACATGTAAAGTTGCAAATTCATGAAGTCTCTCGTGCATATTCCTTCTGGGAAAGTTAACTGGATTCTAAGCTGAAAGCTAAGTAGCATGCAACTTTAATGTTTCAACCAATTCTTTTTACAATAATATGCAATTACTCTTGACTAGGTCAACAAGTAAGATTAGAAAATAACTTGTTTACGTGTCCAAAGCAATATGAATTCATAGTAACTTTGAATAGATCAGTTTTGGTACATTTTTAAAGACTAACGAAGAAGTGGTATTTAGCTATACATGATTCCAGTTTTACATAAAGGTGCAAAAAGTTCTCAGGTTGTACAAGTCTTCTTTCCACCATTTGCTCTAATAATTAACTATCTCAGCATGTTTATTTCTTTGGTAGTACAAGACCAAGAGACATTGCAAGATGCAATTCCCAACACTTGACAAGGGAGCACAGGTGATACCATGAAACCAAAAAAAAGCAGAGCCCAACCAGTATGTACACCTTGCCAAAAGCCAAGATGAGGACACAAAAAGGGGAATTCCAGTTAATAGATTTCTTTCCAGTATCAAAATCTTGACAGTTATTCTGTCATGACATGCTACCTGTTAAAAAGGGCGAAGGTTTCATTTTCCAATTTTCGATAAGGGAATGCCCTGCTGTGTGCACATGATGAAAGGAATGATGCTTTCATTGTCCCAAGAGATAAGTTAATTTTGGGCTCATTCAAGCTTTCAGTTGTTGCAAAACCCCTTGCATTACATGTAGGATACTTTCTCCATAAGAATGTATATACACATGTTGGTACTCCCTCAGTATTGTCCCAA
The DNA here is from genome assembly GCA_900291935.2 of Cassiopea xamachana. Taxonomy (NCBI): domain Eukaryota; kingdom Metazoa; phylum Cnidaria; class Scyphozoa; order Rhizostomeae; family Cassiopeidae; genus Cassiopea; species Cassiopea xamachana. The sequence goes on along the minus strand of OLMO02000009.1, from coordinate 11,797,507 downwards.
CCAAAGTAGCCAAAAAACCATCAAGCAATCCATCGATTTGCCACTGCACGTAGAAACCTGTAAACAAACAAATTGTATATATTCTACAGTTTCAAAATTTAGATAAAGTGACGCCCAGTGTATAGACAAACACTGAAGCTATCTTGGTAGAATATTTCGGTTTCTGAGGTGTAGTAAAGGTAAATTTGACAACCAGAAAAAAGTGCTGGTGAAGAGACTTACTCATTCTCTGATTGACCATGCTTCTTCTAATAATTCTTTCCTTGTCTGTCTTCTTGTAAAGTAACCACCATGTTTAACATAGTCATATTCACAAGAGCTACATGGTCTTCCTGCTGGGTTATTCAAGCATGAGTGTCAGTCAATCCGTCGAAAACGACTTTTCCATAAGCTTCGGCAACTTCATGGCAACATCGAAACTCTCGAGATCCAACTAACGGTTTTAGACGAGAATGGGAGCAAATACACCAAGTTTCCAATGGATTAACCCTCTCGTATCTGTTTTCTAGTTCCTGCCGTGTAAGCCCATCCACATCCTTGTTCTCATCAGCTACGGCCTGGTTTTGTCCTCTAATGCCATCATTTTTGGGAACCAGTGGTTCATTCAAGTACGGCTCATAGATACTAGGGACAGCAGCTTCTTCTATTTCCTCGTCACAATCATTACTGCCATAATACTCGTGATCACTCTCAGAATCAATCGCTGACATAGTGGCCTATATGAACTCGACAACAAGATCGTGATTTGTAACAAACAATCTGACGTCACATGCAAGAATAAAGCTCGGCCCAGTCTCCAATCGAAAGAGCCACCAATTAGTGCCAGTAACAAGTGACAATTAACTATTTCCAATCATTTGCCGAAAATTTAAATATGAAATTCATTATCAGCGTATTCAAATTGCCCACTTTGGACATATTTTGTTTTCATTTCATGTGCTCTTTAAGTAAACTATGTTAATAGGTCCTAATTGGTCACACTTGGGGCCAATTAGACGCATCCTAACACATTAACTGCATCTGGATATATATTTTGGTTAACATTTAGGTAATTATCCGACGTTTTCATACTCTGATGAGTGTCGGATGAAAAAAGCTGTTAAGTATGTCAAAATAATGGTGCCACTTTTTCGTCGTGTGGTAAAGTTCTGTAGTATCAACAGACTATTTACACTCAGAAATTTAAGGTTTCATCCAGAATCTTTAAACTTTGGTTGATAAAGACCCTAAATATACCTCTAACAAGAGAATGGTCGGGCCAACATTCTGCTCCCTGCATTTCACGAAAGACGCTCATGTCACGTCTGTCACATTTCCGCATAATAACAGTCAATGCGATGGCAACATCTTGTATAAGGCTGCATCCAGGTGGATTTCATATCTGTACTTCTGATGGAAAAATGCATTTCCTATAACCAGATTTAATTCAATACACATTTGCAGTAACAGAAAGCCATTAAAGTCACATCTCCCAGCTCTAAGTCTCCCCAAAGCATTCCATGTGTCATCTCTTTTCCAACTCAAGCATTTCAATCATCAAGAAGGACAACTTTATCTTCGCAGGATATAGTACAAACTACGTCCTTTACGGATTAATAAAAAGCAAGTTTGCATCATCAGTCGCAGTCATTGTAGGAGCAAAAGCGCTGAAAAAAGTAATGGAATGGTTCTGTATCAAAGGCAATCTCATAGTCAGTATCCTACCACTATCAGTCAGAAACTGTTCCAACTTTGACACAATCCCTTTGTGAAATGCAAAAGCAATGCCCCTTCCTTTTTAAAACTCTTGGGCTTACCACTCCAAAAGAATGTATATGCACCAGTTTCGTCTGTAAAACTACCATCTTAAATAAGTAATGCACGGTCAGATAATGAGCTAAAAGTAGTTTTAACATAGATAAGCAGAAAGAAAGAAGAAGAAATACCCTAATTAGTCATGTGCTTCACCAAATAGGAGCCAACCCACCCCATACTTAGTAACAGCAATCCAATATTTCAGGTAACTGACTCTGTACAGTAAAAAGTCAGCAAACAGAACAGGATATACTTTTGTGCATATGAGAAGGTACAAATAGTTAATATGTATTCAAAATCCATCTACTGTACTGCAAAGTTTAGTCTATCATCCATTGAAAATTAAGCTTAGCAGGTGTATAGGTTGATCTACAGATTCCCCATTATCATCTATTTGACAATACCGCTTAATATGCTAGCATAAAACTAGAGTGTCCAAATGCTGCTCAAGTGTATGCAATATCTAACAATAGTTAAGGCACAGAAACCATGAGAGATTAAGATCTCTTTCTATCTATAGGGAATATCTGGTTCCAAGTATTGATAGAATGAAAATAAAATATTTGAATATTTGGAAAACAAATTATGGGGGAAGATGAAAGGATTTGAGAATGTTGAAACATACCCTTGCAAATTCTAGCAGACGCTGGTCTGGTCTTCTACGGCTGTCTGTGGGGCACTGCACACCTTGAAATGATTTTGGCAAAAAGTTATTATGGAATACAATAAGTACACTACAACTATAAAACTCACTAATGGTAGGCAGTGTAGAACCTACAGCCAAAGCCAATTCTTGGAAACAAACTACACAATAACAGAATTAAAAAGTTTAAATATGGAAAAAACTCTGGACCAATCCAAGCGCTTTTTCGGGAGCAACACTAATTAGTATATCCATATATGCTATGATTCATGCCTGGTGGTACCTACCTGTGTACAATGCTCATGTGGGGAGTTTTTATTTCACATGGGGCTAATGTAAATGTCTTTCTGTGAATTGACACGATGTGCTTAAGCCCATCGTGTTGTTTAGTTAATTTTGTATATTACGTATGTTTTGTTTATATCGATTGGCATTCCCCTTCTTGCACCACGCTTGTGGGGATTCCTCTCGCTGTTGTTTACGTTGTTTTTACGGAATCGCTGTAATTAGAAAGATTACCGCATCGCTATTTTCTAGGCTATACTCGTAGTGTAAATATAGAACATTATGTATTTTCCTAAAATGTTTTGCTGTATCATCGATTTAGTTAATTAACAAATAGTATAAATAAGGTTTGCATTCTAGTAGTAGGTAGTTAGAGATTTTCTCGGCTACTCTAGGTAAATCTAGATTGTGCTAGGCAGAGAGGGCCTAGGTTTCAGAAGAATACGGGGTTTGCGTATTGCTTCTGGTTAGATTTTAGTTGCCAGTTTAGGCTAACTGAATAGTTTTCGTATAGAGTTTGAATATTAATTAAGTTGTTTGCGGATATAAATTCTGCCTATTTCTGTCAAACGCTCGGGTCCGTGACAGAATGACGTCATTTATTCAAACTTAAATGGTAGCAGAAAGACAATGAACCTCTAGTGTAGTAGCCACAGTGGAGAGTTTCTAGACAGACAGTCAAATTGATACTGCGCAGTGTAGATTGTTGATTGTGTGCTTCAGAGCTTTGCGGCCTAACCAGTCCTGGGATTTTGCTTGTAATTTACTTGCAGTGCACCCTCTGTCAGACAGTCAAAAACCACTCAAAAATATATCATGGCTGATTTGCACATTTTGTGCTGTTGCAATATGCATGTTGTCAAGAAATGAAAGTTTACAAATCTGTAGCTTACACAATTTTGAAAAAATCTGACTCAACTTAAGGCACTTTCTTAGGATTTTGACAAAACATTAGGGAAAGCATCGGAAAGGAATTTTCCTTGTTTTGCAAGAATGGGCAGCAAATCTTCCGAAAATGTGACAGAAACTTTACTTTTGGCATT
>OLMO02000009.1:11758985-11790911 GCA_900291935.2 Cassiopea xamachana | reverse complement strand
GACGAAAAAAAGCTTTCAGTATGTCAAAATTATGTTGCCGCTTTTTCGTGCTGTGGTAAATTTCTGCAGTATCAACAGACTATTTATCAGGTATTAGTTGCAAAAATGCTAATCTACTGAACATAATGTCTGAATAATCAGCAGCAAAAGAGAGCATCACCACCAGTAACTTTTACTAATCATCTCAATAGCCTGTATATAACAAGAAGAGCATATATGCAGTCAGAAGTGGACGAGAGGACTAGGAGAGACCTAAAATCAAAAGTATGAACAGCAGAGTAGCACTACACACCAGACGAATTGGTGCGCTACAAAAGAGAGGAACATGAGAAGTGGTTAGAATCAGCAGAATCAGTATCCAAGGGTGGATGAGCAAATTTTTGTTTGTCGTGGTACTGCATTAATTAGAGTTTCAGCCAGTAGGCTGACCAAAGCGGGGTTGAATGTCAATCTGCAAGATGACAGTAAAGCAGACACTACAAAGGTATGTACACATCAAAAGGCCAATCATCTGTCACTAGGTAACAATGGCTATCCACAAAAGAAGAGTCAACGTAAGGACTCTTCATCGCTAGAAGGATTAGAAGAATTTGATCTACAAATAATAAAGGCCCCTAAATGTATCGCAGAACACATTGATCTATGAAATAGTAAGACGAATGACAAAAATGAAATAACGGATCGGCATTGATGATGGTTTTCAGTCTGGAGTAATTCTTAGCAGAGCTGAAAATCTACAGGCAAGTTAAGGCATCAGTAGAATATAAGATATGTAAGTGGCGAAAAGAAGACACTGATTTATCATGTATAGAACGGAAAAAGGAATTTCTAGGAACAGATCAGAAACATGGAATAGAGAACAGTGAGGAAGCAAACAGTCATGATTCCAAAGGATTAGCATACATGAAGGTCAAATACATTGAATTAGGAAAATCAAAAGAGCTAAAAACTTATGAAATTACTCAAAATCAAAGGGGAATATAGGATCTCTTGGGTGCTATGAAACAAAGGTGATGAAGTTCGAGTGAAGCTTGTAGCACGGTGCTATGAGGATAACCAAGAAATACAAGTTTTACCAACAGTTAGGAAAAGTGCAATGCACATAATCATGGCTATAGCAGTAACTGAGCAATGGGGAATTAAATTACAAGGCCAAGAGATAGACAGAGGCACTTATTGTACTTATGGCTTGAGCAATGGAAGCAAGTAAGTTTAAAAGAACAGTTTCTAATAGAGAAAGGATGCCAACAATCTAAAATCAATCCAGCATTACTTTTTCGTATGAAAGATGACACATTGCAAGGATAATAGCCTGTAATGTAGATGATTTCTTGCATTGTGGGATCATATTACTTTGAGAACAAAGTGATGGAAAAACTGCATCAAAATTTTGAAGCAGGAAAGGTAGAAGGAGAAAAACTCATGTATGTGGGAATTAATGTCCTCCAAAACATGAAAGGCATAACATTAAGTCATGGGGAATACACAGAAAACTTAGAAAATTACCATATAAGCCCAACCAGAGCAATGAATAAAAATAAGATCCTAGGTCAGATAGAGTCCCACCTCAACATGGCTTTGAATGCTGAGATCTCAGCACCAAACTCAAGTAAGTAGAAGATCTATCCTGAGTTATAACAGTGGTCAGTCAAATCAAGGGTGCATCAAAATTGAACATACATGCTATGAGTGACAGAAGTAAATGGATATTTTGGTGTGTACTGATGCAGCACATGTGAATTTTATTGCTGTGTGAAGTTTTGGCGCTCAATTGGTGTTTTGACTAACATGTCTGATGGCTTTATCATATGCAATACAATCCTCTACCTATTGTGGCAATAGCTGACAATAAGAGTGGCGGAACTCAACGCTCCAAAACGGTAGATGACAAGATGCTAAGGTTAGACATTGTTGCAATCAAGGAGAGCATAAGACAAAAATGAGGTTGCTGAAATGAATAGGCTCCAGGGGGAGAGCAGCTAGCTAACTGTTTGACAGAGAGGTGAGTAGCAAGCGTCTAATTCATGTCTATACTTCAGGATGGCAAATTAGGAGGTCAAACATGTAGAAAGAACAGAAGAGCCAGAATAAGCCTCTATGGTAGATAAGCTGAGGAACGTCAATCACAATAAGTCACCAGTAAATGAAAGCACATAAAGCAAACATACTGAAATTTTATAAACAATCTTGAAGAAAAAGAACAATTATACTTTACAGATCATATATTTTTCTCGCAAATTTACTAGATGTCTATAGTTCCTGCAACTTACTCTAAAAAGGTCGGTCTAGGGACAGTGCCTCCAGGAAATTTTTTGGTGCAGTGCTAAGTACTTTGGTTTGAAATGCATCTCCCGATATCATGTCTGCTATTAGCAACATGACCATGGGAAATTTTGTTGCATCTGCTTTATAAAAGAGCAATAACATTTACCACCTACCGTCACAATTTGAACCACGATTGAATTAATGAAAGCAATTTCTTCAGTTCTAACGTAGCTCTTGTTGTGAAAAAGGTTGAATCTCTGGGAGAAAACATCTACTTACAGTGGGTGAAATGTAGAGGGATGGGGCACTTGCCTCAGAGTTTCTATGCAAAAAGACCCTGACAATACACCTATCACAAAATTGTCATGTGCAATTGTCTTGCTAGCATGTCTTCCGTTAAGGAATTATAGACATAAAGCAGGAAATCTTTGAAATGAGGTATAAGCAATCCCACTGTATAAGTCAAATGCTTGACTTGCAAAACCATGGTGTAAGCTATTCTAATGGAGATGTTCCAAGCATTACTGATGAATCTTGTTTCACTAGCGATATCAAATGCAACTGATGGAGGAAGAATGAAAGAAAAAATAGGAGGGCTTCACAGCCGGAAGAGTACTCAAAGAGTGATCGCTGAATATTATAAAAATATACTCAGAAGACAGACCCTCATTCAATGAACCATATCTGATGGCCTTGCAGATTCTAATAACGTGCATACTGACTTAAAACAACAATGATGAGCATCTTGTTGCAGACCAACTCACAGAGGTCAGATCTCTTTGTGTCAGGCGAAACAATTTTCCATGTTATGGCAAGTCCAATTTACATGCAATTCAGATGTTTCTTACGTAAAAAGGATGTTAACAGTGAGAAGGTGGAGTCAAACAAATTGTAGTCACCACTAGACTATTGATAATCACATTAATTCCAGCTATACACAACAACATTAAGCAAAAGCCGTCACTGTTCGTTGCTTGGTGTAGAGATTTCCACATTTCAAAGAATACAAGTGTCTGCAACTTGAAGTCTAAATATGACCCAACAAAAATGTTGAAATCTATTTGTGATGAACACCAGAGTTAAACCGTGCTGGTGGGGGGTGGCCCTAGCTTTGGATAGTGTAAGCAACAGAATTTGACATGCAATAAAATATATGACTGTTACATTTTCTCTCCAAAATGTAACACTAAAATGCTGTTATATCCTCTCATTAATTTGGATCCTAGCATTTCCAACATAGTCAGGCAATCAGCAGCGAAATCAAATGTCCTCCCTTTCATTAGTTGCATGGGAAGATTATTGAATATTCTACTTCCAAACTATAAGCTTCAGATTTATTTCTTAGAAGAAAAACTGTCATTCTTGTGAATTAGGGTCTCTTTTAGCATAGAATCTAGCAAAACAGTTGCCCACCAAGATATATTTACTGTACAATATTTTAGAGCGCTTTCGCCACCCAGAAGATGGCCCCATCTCTCTCCTTGATATTTTAATATATACATGAAAGGTAGATTGCCTTCGTACATTTAGGACAAAGGGAATGAGAATGTAGAGAGAGGAGCCAACAAGAGTGAAATGGAACCAAAGCAAGATGATAAGTGGAAGGAGTCAAAGGCATCTCTTAGGAACACTTCCGCTATAATACCTTAGCAGGGCAGATATTTCTCACAAAGATATAAATAGCTGTCTCTCGTAGATAAAACATTGCTTATTAAAATAGCTTATTTGATCTCACTTAATGTCACAAATACGTGTAGCTTTGAAAGCAAACCTGGTGTTTAAAAAAGGCACCTTTTCCCCAAAATGAAAGTCAGGAGGGAGGCTTGTTCCCCTCTCCCCCCCATCTCCGGCATCCTTTCTTGTATTAGTAAAGGAATCATCGCTTTCCTCTGTGTTTCTCATTGGTTCAATAATGCTTCGGCTATATCTCAATAGCTGTCTATTGATACATTTTAACATGGCCCCAAGCTGTACGTCAGGCGTATTTTACTGGAGATAAAACATCACCTGAAAAGGATCTTAAGAGGAATCAGCATGTCTAACCGGTGAAACATCATCATTTACTTATGGTTGAACAATATTTCTCAGGTTTCAAATTTCCCTCAAATGTTGTGATTTGAAGATCATTGTCCTGACTGTAGCTTCTCAACTACAGTGGTTAGGAAGCTATGGTTCGCAAGCCAGATAAGACTCTTTTCAAGATTGCATCTAGATGTCTAGTTTGCACTCAAAGCTAAGCAGACATTACCTTACAGGATTGTAAAACTGTGAATACTTCCAGAACAGCTTTTCAAAGTTACTGCTGGTGTCATCTTCAAGTTTCATATAGCTCGACAGAACATTGGCCAAGTCAGTATCGAATGAGACAACTTTGAGGTCTCATGTGACAGCAACATCCATTTTTGAGGCTCTCAATAAAATGCATTTGCTAAATATAAGACTTTCATGGCTCTCTCAGCCAAGAAGGGTTCCTAAAGCTTGGATTACGCAATCACAACGTCTGTTAAACAACATAGTTGGCTTAGGCCTAAAACTAGCAAACGTGAGTATTCCAACTGGTAAACAAGGTATAAAATTTTATTATATATAGGAGCATGCTAGCCCCCGCTAGAAGGTGAAAAGCTATCTTTTCAGAGATTTTTGACATTTGGAGTATCCTGAAAACCGTATTTTAGCTCCCTCATTGGAAGAGTCAGCCCCCATCAGAAAATTCCTGGTGCTATCCCTGATCATGAGGCTAACCATTTGATCAATCCCGTTTGTATAGAGTTGAGTCCATGTATTCTATGTACTTCTGAGTGCACTATTTCTGGAACAAAATTCATCATCAATTATCAATCATCTTTAATCAATCTTCGCTTTTATAAGTACTGCTAGTACAGAGTTAAATATTTACAATATGTATCTGATGAAAAAAGGTTGGTTTCCAATTAAATTCCATCGATATAGAATAGAAAAAGGTTCAAATGCCTACCTGGTGTACTCTATGCATGATATTCGCATTGAATGTTATAGATAGAAATTGTATTCTATGTATAATATCCTCTTTGATGTGGGAATTGTCTAAATTGTTGGGAAATTCCATGATGGGTATTCTTTACATACCCTAAATGATAAACCAAACACCTGTAAATCTCAATAGCAGTGCCTTCTCTCAGCCACTGTGCAAGATTAGTCAATGCATGGATGTAAGGCTTTATCTAAATCAGTCAGTTTTGGTGAAAATGAAGAAAGACTTGTGAGTAGCAACATTTTTTCTGCTACGAGCATGTCATGTTGTATGCATGAATAGATATATGGAGGATATTTCCTCGTTGACGGTGTAAAATTTTCATATTGGCCTAGCTTGCTTATTGCTATAAAGGAGTATTGGTTGACACACATTGTTCAAGAACTTTCCAAGGTGCATTTCATGTACTTAGGCCTGAAGATAAAATGCTTGCATTAAGTTCTACTTTCGATGTTCGGCATGGAAAATAAATGATAAAGTTACGGCACATGCAATTTCATCAGTAGTTAGCATGGGAAACTGGATTAAATGAGATTCCAATGAATTCATTCTTTTCTGTACAATATTTACTGCTTGCAAGCCACAAAAATTTTCTTTGTTTTAAAGAATTGCTATTCTATCATACTTTTCCAATACAATTCTGGTGTAAAAATGAGCACTGGATGTGGTTTTCAAAAAGTTCCTTTACAAATTTTAGCAACTCTTATAAATATGTGAAACAGGAGCAGATTGTAACGGGGCATGTTCCACTATAAGCTAGGTGAAAGGGTATAGGAACGACGGTTTTCCAATTTCCTGCTTGTGTTCTGCGACTACTCCTCTGTGCTTGGCATGACTTGATGACGGACTCTCCTCTGACTTTACAATATATTCATGAAAACACTATCTAAAGCAAGTGGTAGTCTAGCTGTTGGGTTGAAGTTAAAGGAATAAGATGAAAGAGATGGTAAAATCATGTGACATTGTGACTATTTGCCTAGGTGTGAATGGTAGACTGGCTAGATTGTGGAACTTGTGCTTGATGCCATTCCTATAAAACTTTCATGTAGATGTTAGACCTACCTTGTGTTGAATTGGGCAGCGCTGATACTAAGACAAACTAGCCACTATTTTTGTCCCAACTCCATGCTGTGATGCTCATTATTGATATTGGGATTTTAGATATTGATATTTCCTGTCGGTTATAAGTGTCAAGTTTCAACCAAAGTGCAAGGATTCTCTGGAAACTGATATCTAACATCTACACATCAACGTGAATATCATAAATAGAATACTCCAGGTAGGCATTTTGATCATCGAATTTACTTTTTTTAATCTCTATCAATAAAATGTAGTGGTAAATCACCCTTCCTTGTCAGGTATATTCTCTAAATAACAAATTGCACATTAGCAGCACTGACAAAATTGAAGATTAGTAACGGGAATGGCATTCCAGAAATAATGCACTCAGGAGTATACAAAATGCGTGGACTCGACTGGATTCATATGGGATTAGTCAAATGATTAACCTCGTTATGATCAGCTGATCATAGATGCACAGGGTGTTGTCTGGTATTGGAAGTAGGAGGCACTGTCTAAGGTGTACTAACCTGGTAATAGATGCACGGTTAAGTAATATCGAAAGATTATGGTAGCAAAATGACCCATACTAATAATATCATGCCAAGAGTACGGGTCCTTTTGCCGACATTAGAAAGTTATATCGAACACAGGCTTAAAGAATGAGCTGATTCAAAGTGATAGCTAACAAATAAGGTATAGGCGTAGGAGGATATATGCAAAATTATAGGAAAGGTAACAGTCCGTTAGCTTTTTAAGCAATGTAGCAGGAAAGATATAGACACCAAACTATTATAATGTATGCAAGTCAAAAGATGAAATGCGGTAGCAAATGCAATTGGGTCACTCCATGCCAAATGAAATGATCATGTCACCACCCCCTTCAGAATTGGTTGATATTTGGGAAATGAGTTTCTACTTCTGAGATACGTGTAAGTGCTACATTCTACTTTAAAATTCCAAGCCATTGTTGAGATATTGATACTTTGTTACAGACACTTTTTGGCATTTTTGACTGCAGGAGACTAAAACATATATTACAAGGTGAACAACATTACTATTTGAACTGTGAAATTGCTTGTGAAACTTAGACAATCAATTTGGTTTACCCCTCCCTTTAAGAGAACATTATTGAGCAATGCCCACAAGCAAAGCAATGAGGAAAACTTTGGTGCCATAACGTTTGACAAATCAAGTGATACTGACAACATTAAAGCGGCCAAATGGGACAATTTCCTTCATGTTTTTGAATATAACCATTTTGAGGTAGACACTTGTATTAACTATTTTTAACAAGTTTACTTACTCTCCAGTCTACTTTCAGCTATGCTCTACCCTGTCAGATTCTACATTGGTCTGTACAGTATAGATATTAGTCACAAATTTGTGCTAGGAAAGTAATCTTAACGCCTTTATATACCCTCTAAAAATAGAATTTTCTTACAAAATGTTAGACAAATTTTGATGATGAATTGTAGGAGCTATGGAAAATAACCATCTAAATTTTTGGAAGTTTAATAAGCCTATATGTATACTTTAGCTTGGCAAAGGATTTTGTTGTTAAATGCTTGGCATAAAAAGTTACTAGCACTTGTGTCTTTGCATGTAGTTAAAACAATGAACATTTATACATCCAACTTTGAGTTAAAATTTGAATATTTTCCACTTATAACTCACTGATTTCGATATCATTTCTGGATTCCTCATCCTAAGAAATAGTCAGCTTGAAATATTTGCTCAATTCTTTAATTGGATTAACAGTTACTATTCAAAAGAATGACAGAGAAAATGAAATTTTGGTGGCAGCCCTGAGAAAGACACCAAAGAGGGTCTGGGACCTAGTATTAATATCTCAACAATGGCTTGCAATTTTACAGTAAAATTTGGCACACAGCATTATCTCAGAAGTAGAAACTCAATTGTCAAAATCAGGCACTACTGAGCAGGGTGGTGGTATGATCGTTTCATATGGCATGGAATGATCCTATTGCAAAGTTTCAATTTAAAGCAACCTCCAGTTTTGACTTCAACTTCAGACTTTTCAAATATTTAAAAGTCAATATCTTGCATTCCAAAAGCCATATACTTTATACTTTTTAATTTAATTTACAAATTTTGCCAAAAAGTTTTTCAAAAGGTCTAAGTATCATAATCTCTGCCTGTAAACATGATACCTGGGCTGTGTTTCACTGAGGGGTCATGCCCATTTAGCTGGCCCATCTTAGGTGTTGGCTAAACAGGCTGGGCAGTGAATAGGAATTCAAAGATTGAGAGGTTATCCGTGTTGAGAATGCATGAATACAATTGTTTAAGGCCATAGGATTGATTTAAGAACAATTGACTTAAAGAGTTGACTATTATTGTAATACTGGGATACAATTGTGGGCTTTGATGTAAGGGTAGTTACCCAAACTCTTTGGTGAATTAGACAATCTCTCAAACAGATACTCTATTCAAAGGTCCAGCATGGCGGGGCCTAGAGGAAGATTTTCAGATGGCTGAAAAGTGCTATTTTAGAAGTATTTGAAATAGAAGTTACATTAGATTGAATCAGAATAACACAAATTGTTTGCTGAGGCTGCTGATGAAAGAGCCATGGAACTTCGAAAAAATGATTCAACTATCTGTGCTGTAAGTCTACTTTGACTTGAAGGTGGCAAATGATATTGTAGACATCAAAATTACTTCTTAACAGACAATATTTGTAGTCCCACAAGAGATTGCACTATTTTGTTGCCAAACATAAGTGTTCTGTCCAATGATAACCATTGTCTACCCTTGCTGCCCCTATGCTTCCAGCGCCCCTGTGAGTAAAGCAAGAACCCAAAAGACATGATAACTACTTGCGATAGCCATAAGACTATTGGTGGGGGTGAAGAAAGGGACGGAAGTACGGATAATTTTGGAGTGATGTACAACCCCAATTTGCTGCCAGACAAACTTCTTTCATTTCCAAATTGCAGACAAATAGAGCTTTCCTTTAGTTTTGTCCGTAATACAACATTGCTTAAATTAAAGCACTATTAACTTAAGCAAATGTGCTGACAAGCTAAATATTGGGGGGGGGGGGATGAGGCTCTCCTCCACACCCCTCTATGGCTACGCCCCTGAGTGAAGACAGTGAACTGAGCAATGATTATTAATGCACATCACGTTTGTACTAGGCAAAAAATTAGTATTCTTTTTTGTTGAACAACAAATATTTTCTGTTGAGAAGTAATGTCAATGCTTATAGCTCTGACGGGATCTTCCTAATTTTGGCCTCTAACGCCAAACATATAAAGGCTTAAAATCTATATAAAACCCATCCACAGCAATTAAATCCAGTGTACTTGGCTTCAGCTTTTGAACAAGGGCTTATTGAGAATCTTAAGTTACGCACTCGGAAGTTATGGCCCAATGTCTGCAAAAATGCCTATTTAGCACACTGTGGAAGGGGAGCAGTTGAGTCAGAAATGTATGCCCGTTGCACAGTGGGCTCATTTGGCTAGGTCGGGGGAAAAAGGAATCAAACTAGAGATTTATAAGTCAGAACTCTCTCCACAAGAACAGCTAGGCATCTTGAGATTTTAAATGGTCCTTAGGAGTCTTTAGGTGATCTTTGGATGATAACTGTGACTACTATATGCGTATGGCTGGCGAATTATTGCACTGCAGAATCGGAGGTTACCTATACCAATAATTGCAAAAATGATGCCAATCAAGTGTGTTGCTATACTTTGCATGTCAAGAGTGTGTTTTCACTATTTTCATTACGGATGAATGATGTTTCAGACTCCTGATTTAAACTTGAGACCAATAAAAGTAGCTTGCAAGTTGTATACAATAACACATATACATTATTTAGAGGCCTATGTAAAGTGTTTTCATGAAATAGCAAAATGTTGATTGAAGCTGTTTGGGTAAGAAAGTTGATGATTTTAATGCTGGCAATGATTGTGCAAAAACTTTCTTCAGTGTCGAAAAATCTCGGCCTGATAGTCCTTAAAATGATTTCCGTCCCTCAGCCTACCTAACATTTCTGCCAGAATCATACGTCATATTGGTAGTTGGAGTTCTTTTGCACTCACAAGGGTTCAATTTCCAAAAATTACCTATTTCAAAGATATTTATGTTTTTAAATAGAGAATATCTATATCAAATAATTGATAAGTGAAAGCACATATTACTTGTGTTCTTTTGAACTAATAAAGATATTTTTCTGTGGCAGAAATTTCATCAAAGCAGAAATGAATTTTGAAGAAGATTTGAATGGTTTGATGCAAGTATGGAGATAGAGGAACTATTCTAGAGGGGCAAAGCCTGTCCATGCCATCACTGCAAAGGCATAAAGTCCATCTTTGATTATTTAAGTCTCCATGTCAATACTTCTGTTAGGGACAAACTATGCAAAATTTTCGAATTGGGTGGGAACTGCCTCTCCTTTCCCCACTTGGAGATACATGTCTCGTTTAATGGCTGAATGGCAAAAAATGATGCTGGGTGTTGAACTTCCAAATGCTTCAATGAGCTTTTCCTAAAAGTTACTAAGAATGATTCACCACTTCTTCGAAAGCTGAAAGTCTCCTCTATATATTGATGAAAGTCTCTATATTCATAGCAGACGATAATAGAAAAAGCATTTACCAAATAGGCAAAAACTGGACCAAATTTGTGAGATTTTGTGATGATTTAGGATTTTATCTCAATTTTACGACCTCAAAAGATAATTTAGAGCTCAAATCTGAATTTGCGATAAATGTACTTCTTTGGGTTCTTCTATGACAAAGAGTTGGAAATCGTGCCTTCAAGAGTTACGAGACGAAATTATAAATTTAATCTCATAAGAGAGTGAATTTGGGTTCACAAATTGGGGCCATTAGGCATCTGACCGCAACTTGAAAGCCAAAACAGGAAAAAACTTTCGCATCCTATTTCCCCCATCAGCCCACTGTGTGTTGTAACACAATACTAGGAAGTTTAAGCAGCACATACTTTAACGTTAACGTCAGCTTTTCAGACATGAGATGACTGCACACCTCCATGTCATACTCGTATGAAACGACATGAGGGCATGCACGTTTACAGTCTATTTTCCCTATATTTCCAGTAGTTCATCCAGACAGAGTAACGCGATTTACCAAAGTCGGGCAACGTTTTAGAAACATTTATTTGATGAAAGTCATTATCTTTTACCAGCATAGGACAAAAAATATTCACATTTGCATTAAAATTTTGACATTTTTGGAGCTTTCTCTTTAAAATGTATTGATTTTCTGGTTTCATCTGTCTTATATCATATTTTTGTTTTGACTCCCCTTGCTCCAAGAATGCCTTGATATTTTAGACATGGATTTGTTTTTTCTCGATTACCAAGTTGGAAAAGGAGGCCAGGATTCAACTCAATCTATTTATGCTTGACTGCATTCCAATTGTGCAATACCTTAGAAAGCAATGATATCTTCCATCAAGAGTGATTTTGGAAAAGTCAAAGACCTACAGCAACTACTGGTAAGCAAATACTTCCTGTGTTTCCATATTCCAAGGTGCCGGATACTGCTTTTTGTTTACTTTGTCTATTTGGAAGCTACATTGGTTCATATACGAAATTGGTGCAGCTTGAGCCATTCCAGATCTAATGGATCAAAGCACTTTTTGGGGAGGAATGACCATGGACCAGTAGTGCAGTGTAAAATTTTAACCATAGGTGCTGAAAGCAGGACTTTGAAGTCTCAAATTCACTCATTCATTTCTTGATGTTCCACTGAACTGCACTGCAAATTTGTACCTGGTTATAGCAGCATAAAAATTTTAAAAAGGCCATCTTTTGACAATGGGGAGGGGGCTGCACTGCCTAGAATCCCTATGACTTTAACAAGGGGTTGCACACCCTAACCCTGATAGTACTTGCACCTGTCCCTGAATCGTAGAGTATTGCACCTTCTGTGCAGCAATTGTAATCCCTTTTGTAAGTCAAACAACTTTTTCTTTTATACCCGCCCCTGTTTTTGTATTGATGAAATAAATGCATCAAAATCTATTTAGACAAGTTTCAAAAGTGCATTTTGCAAGCAACCTATATCAATCTGTAAAAACCCAATGTGCCACTTTATCTAATGCTCACTGTTGCCTTGTGTGTAAATAAATTCCTAGTATTTCCAATAGCACAAAGAATGATAGACATCATAAGTTAAAGTCAATGTAAGCCAATTGTATCTGCCAATCGCTCCTCTTTTAGATATCAATGAATGAAAAGAAGCAAAAACCATCAGGTTTTTAAAAAATGGGAATTAAAGCAAAAGCATTTTGCCTACTTTGCTGTGTTCGTCGTAACTACGTTGGTCATGAATGTAAATAGCTTCATGAAAGAAATGTGTCAAATAAGCAGAAGTTACTCATTGAAAAAGACTAATTTTTGCCTCAACAGTAGCTTGTGAAGCTAACGCTTATGAACAATGGGTAGAAATGCTAACACTAGGGGCACTCTTTTCATAGCTTGGCTGCTCACATGATTCTATAGGTGAATCATGAGATGCCAGGACAATACATAATGACACAATAAAGCTAACGTTAACAGTAAATATGTGCTGCTTAAACTCCCTACTATCTTGTGCTAACCGCATAAATGTTTACTCAAAAATTCTGTCACACAGTGACATCGTTTGTTAATCCGCAAGGGTGAACAGGAGTAGAATGACCTCAAATGGCAAGGCTATATAGGTTGGTCTAGTACAATAGATACAGATTCCCTTGGAGGGAAGTGCAATTTGCCAATACCTCAAAGAATGAAGATGACGAAAAAAGCATCATGGTTGCACTGTTGACCTTTCTAATTACGACATTTGCAGAATTATTAAGACATTACCATGATATGTGAAAATTCCACACATTTTGGATCCTATTTCCAGGGATCCATCATCATCAAGCCTCTGATCTCCAAATAAAGACTGGATCAAGCATCTATTTTTCGATAAGTGTAAGAATTATAAGAAGGCCATGTGCCATGACAGTGGGACGTCAAACAGTACGAGGACCTTGTTCCTACAAGGATGTCATGAAAAACAGCTTGAAATTTGAAAATATTCACGAGCTTGGAGGAAAATTCTATGAACATAAACCACTGAAGAGATAGATATCTGTTCAGTCTGATATGTATTGCGGACTTTGAATGGTTTGCTGCCAGTTATTATAATAGAGTATGTTTCAGTAGGCCTATCACATCTGTGAGCAGCAAAATTGGTAACTGTGGAACGGTATTTTGCATCTTCAATGTGATATATGTTAATTAGCTATTCAAAATGGTTGGAGCAGATTCTTAAGTGGGCCGAGGGCTGCCAGTTTTCCTGATGAATGTGTGCAAGACAAACCTTTCTTCATTGAACACTACTAGAAAATCTGTTAGAATATTCAAAACAAAGGGTATTGCTGAAAAGCAGATTCTATCGCATGCTTGCTCACATTGGAAAACAGACAAGGTGTTAGCCTAAGGTATTGGAAAGCAAATAAAAAACTGTACATTATGAAATATCCAAAGACATCTGCTTTAATTACAAAGGAAGACAGTAGCTTAAACTTTAAAAGATGTGGATAAGTATATTTGTCAATCTATCTCAATACCTGTCAAAGATTATATATTCAAAAGCATAATTCCATAGCTGAATATTAAAGGTACATGGTAACTTTCTCTTTGAGCTACATTTTTTGTCCTCACTCCTTTCACTTTCTCTTTTGATGATAATTTCTCCATCAGCTTTTGCAACATACTAACACTAACACTACCACTGATCACTACCCACCTCAAGGTCCCAGTGTCGTGGCGGCCTCTGATTCAAAGTTGCCTCAATTTCGGGTGGCGGGAAATAATAGAATGCTAGATCCAGTCTTTATTAAGAGATCAGTGGGGGTTACTGAGATAGTAGACAGCTTCCAAACCAATATGGGGCACCCTACTACTCCTTAGTGATGACTAGGCTTTAACATGGTCTTGGGATATCATGACCTCTGACAGGTAGCAGGCATTTTCACTACACAGATTTGCTGATAGTAAAGCGTGCTGATAAAGGTAACATTTTTTCAGGTTTTGCC
The DNA here is from genome assembly GCA_900291935.2 of Cassiopea xamachana. Lineage (NCBI taxonomy): Eukaryota > Metazoa > Cnidaria > Scyphozoa > Rhizostomeae > Cassiopeidae > Cassiopea > Cassiopea xamachana. The sequence continues at coordinate 11,776,513 of OLMO02000009.1, read as the reverse complement.
TGAATTATATGATTATTTAGGCTATAATGTGTCTGTGAAGTTCTCTAATTGTGTGAAGGAAAGTAGGAACATGTGGAATTGTTTATGTTTATATTCTAGTTGTAATAAAATTGATTTTCAGTGTATGAAGAATATTCACATCTCACTGTTGAATCTGTTGCTTTATATATTTTAATTTCTCTCCTGTCATACATTGCTGGCTTTGAAATTTAATCGAGATTTCAGCAATATCGTTGTATTGCTTAGGCCCAAAATGAGCTGCTACAGTACGCCTCAGGTCGAGTGGTACTTCGTCTACCGTGAGGTGTAGCAGCATGTGGTAGTGTTTCGGAAACTCTCTACTACGTACTCTGGAATACCAAATTCTTGGATCATGAAAAATGGGGAGTTGGATGATTCCTTGAAAATTGATAATCAGAGAGGCAGAATTAGCAGGGGGCTTGGATGGATAGGGGCCATATATATTTTGATGAGCTACTTTCACACTTTCTGCCATATATCTGGGGGGCTAGTATGAAGAGAATTAGAAATAACGTTAATTTGACTGAATAGACCTCAGAAGGAGCCTGATAACTTGCATGAAGTCCTTGAAAATAATACTTTTAGTGATTGGAGAATAAAGGCCGGGTTTCCATTAACCTAATGCAACTGTTTGGTCGAGACGACCCATGTTGGTGCATGCATAGTAGGTTCAAATGTGGATTCCCCTTAGGCTGCTCTAGGCCAAATCGGGTAAATGATAAGATAAATTAGTTTTAAGTTTTTCATCATTTCCATTGATCGATAATCCCCTGACCAATCAACTGCCAAATGGCACTATAGTCATAATATCAAGCAGGCAATATTTACATTCCAACAGCAGGCAATGTATCAACTCAAAAAAGAAGACTTCAGAAATGGCGAGTAGCAGTGAGGAAGTACTAACTTGTAAACCCGAAGGTATACTGCATTGTGCAACATTCGAATAGGTTGTTGTGGAAGATCTTTGTGACACAGCTCCTAATGCACCAATTACGGAAGATAGTACCATAACAGGATTCACTTTCCATAATCTTTGAATTTCTTCCTTCAGCATTTGGTATTGTTCTAGGATTTCCAACTCCTTGTCTTTAGCTCTTTTATCTACTGGAATTGCAATATCTATTATCATGACTTCCTTTGTTCTTTTGTTAGTTAGTTCAACGTCATGATGACTTGGTTTTACCAACGTGTCACGTTGAATTATAAAGTCCCAGCAGATCTTGTAGTCCTTACCTTCCATTACACATTCTGGATTATGCTCATACCACTTGTCACATGACTCTATTCCCGCCTCTTGACAAATCTGCCAGTGAACATATCAGGCAACATCATCATGCCTCCGTTTGTACTCATGCTGTACTACCTTCCCACATTCACTAATTAGATGGCAAATACTCTCACCCCTGTCTCAACATACACCAGACATAAAGGTGAGTCAATAGTTTTGTCAATATGGAATTTAATGTACTTAGTTCTTGATGCCTGCTCTTGAGCTCTGCACATAAGCGCTTCTGTGCATCCTTTCAGGTCATCCTTCATTAGCTATTGCCATGTCTTGTCCCAATCAAACTGACCATGCATTTCTTTTTCTTTCCAACCAGCTTCGACTATCTGCTTTCTGTTGGTTCACTAAAGGAATGAAGGAAATGTGGAACTGTATAGCCTAGCGTAGGGTTGCCATCATTTTGTCACAATCATGTCTCACAAACGTTATTAATAATTTTGCTTTGCCATCCAAACATTTCCATCAGGTGTCACGTGGTCCTTCTCAGCAACATGTTATGTCATCAATCCATGCAGGCAGGTGGAGGCATTTCTTGTTTTTCCAAGGCTAATTTGCAGAATATGTCTGGGTTCAGTGGACATTTAGAATAGTTTCAGCACTAATTTGGTCTCTTCCAGATCTTTGCCTAGCTTCATTTTCCTCAGTGCATCCTCAACTTCACTGACTAACAATCTGTCATTAAAGATATTTTTCTACCATAAACACCTATTTTAGCAAAAAGTTCTTTGCAATATTCTTTCTACCGCTGTAATATTCCTCTGTCATGGGAAAAATCTCCCATCCTTTGGTTTTATAAAAGTTTGCTTCGGTTACCAGCTCCTATTCCGTTTGTTAAAAATCCTGTACTTCTTGTGACAGTTTTTACCTAAATTGCTCCTTCTTTCTATTACTTGGCACTTTTTCTTCAACCAATTTATTCCTTATTTGATCTTGCCGCAGTATGTACTATATTGCACAATTTTCTGTATTGGTTCATTTTTTCAGGTGAAAGCAATCTAGTGTTCTTCAATTGTCTTTTTATATCAGGAAGTTCTAAAGTTTTCTGCATATCCATCATTTATTTGGTGGTCTTAATTTAGGAGCATTCTTCTTAATTGCTTGAGAGATTGCATTGTACAATGCACCAGTTCTCTGTCCTAGATCTTGAATTCCATTTGCTCCAATGTTTTTTTTAAATGAACACGTTCTTCGATGTAGAAAAAAATGAATTTTCAACTTCCAGATCTTGCAATAGTTCAGCATAAATTCTAGATCTGGTTGTATGCTTATTTGTGCACCTAAGTCTAATCTGAACTTTGCACATGACCAGACTATGATCTGAGCTAATGTCTATATTCTGGTATGTTCTGCGATTTCGTGCAGCAGATTTCTATCTCTTGTCAATCAATGTTAGATCTATAATATTCTAATGGATACCATCTAGCGAAAGCCAGGCCCACTTTCTATGGCTTTCTTGTTGAAAACAAGGGTTTGCTATAAATACATTACTTTTTATGGCAAATGCTATTAATCTTTCACCTCTTTCACTCTGCTCCCCACATCCATACCTGCCCATGCAACTTTCAAGACTGTTATTTATACCAATTTTTGCATTCCAATCTCCTAATGCAATACATATATCTTTATTTGGAAGATCTTTCAGTGTGCTTTCAACCAGACTGTAAAATTCTTCTATATCTTCATCTGAACTATCAGCTGTTGGAGCACAAAATTGAATGACTGCTATATTAAAAGGTTGGCCACTAAATCTTGCAACAATACATCTAGGACAGACAGGTGTATACTAACGAAGACAATCTAGGAAACCAACTCCTCTTTCATGATCTTTATCCTCACTTGACCAAACAACTTCCCCTCCACCAATTTCACCTACTCTATTCCAATGAATTTCAGCTATTCCAAGAATGTCACACTCATAAGGCTTGGGTACTATACAGAAAATAAATATAAGGGGAGAAAGACTGTCACCTTGAAAGATACCCCTTTTTACAACGACTGTTCCCAGTGTTTGCCCACAAGAAGTTGAGTCTGTGTTCCAGTTGCTCATTGAGCTTTCAATAAACTAAATTACATTCTGTGCTACTTGGACTAACCTTAAGCTCTATATAATCCAGGAATGCGGGACTGTATCATAGGCTTTCCTATAATCCACCTATGGCATAGCCAAATTTCTATGCATTTCTACCATCCCTCAAAATTGATTTATCAATCAAAAACTGGTCTTTAGTGTCTCGAATCTTCTTCTTGCAACCTTTTTGCTTTAAAGGTAAGTAGCTTTTCTCAACAAGGAGTTCATACATAACATCAGATATAATATCTTCCATCAACTTCCACATAAGAGGGAAACAAGATATAGGTCTAAAATTATCTACTTCATCCCAATTCTGTGGGTCTTTCTGGCAAAGCACTGTTCTTCCTTTTGTTAGCCAATCAGGTATGTCTCTGGTGTTGTTCATAACATCATTTATTTGTCTTACAGTCCTGTCTTGCAGTGAGGGCAGATCTTTTAACCAGTAACCCTGTACCCCATTAGGCCCAAATGCCTTCCAGTCAGGGGGCTTTCTTACTTTAGTATTCACTATTTGAACAGTAATCACGACATTCTTTTGGGACACGCTTTATCATCTAACCATTCAGCCTTACTATTGTGATGAATATCAGTATCCCCAATTCCTGACCAAAATCTCACGCTCTTCTCTGCATTTGGCATGACCTTCTCACCTCCTGGTGTTCCACTCATCTCCAGATAAAACCCCTTTTGATCATGCTGTTACATTCTGTTTACTCTGTTGTTCACTATGCTTTGTTCATATATCTTTACCTTTGAGGCCTTTACTTGCAAAAACTGCTTCGATTCTTCCAAAACTTTTGAAATTCCCTTGTTTTTACCTTATACTTTCTTACCAATTCATTACATTTCTTCAACTTTGCATTTCATCTTTTGCTGTCTTTGAAAGATGTCTATATGTCTCCATAATTCAATTATTGATTCTTGAATGCTTTTCCACGATGGCTCTTGCTTTGCTACCCTTTTTATGTTTCTTTTTAGATAGACAGCTCTTTTGCTATCCATACACTATTTGCAACAATAAGACTATTCACTTCCGTTCTATCATTTGTATCAATATACTTTATGACTCTTTTGGCTCTTTCAATGTACATTTTCAGCTTTTTCCTTTCCACCCTCTTAAATGCTATTCCATCCCAACATTCACCTCCTCCCATACATTGCCTTATTTGATCTAAGATATCCCTTTCATCTGAAGTTATGTGTGCCTCTCCAAACGTGGTTTCCTCAGTACAGCCATCATCACTAAGGACCTCTTCCTCTATTACCTCTAGCTCTGGTATACAAGCTTCTTCAACAATGCTATTACTTTCATAGTGGTCTGTCTCCTCCCTAATTTCTATACTATTAACAACATTGCCATCCATCTCAAAATTTCTCTGAATCACTATTAGTTCTAAATCAAAAAGTCAAACATTCTTCTTAATTGCCCTAGCCTGGTCGCAAATCTTCTGCTCCATGCTGTTCCTCTATTTTCCAATGACTGTACATTCCCTTTCTATACCCTCTGATTGGTACTTTGAACTAACTAACTACTCTACTCTGGCAATAGCACTTCAAAACTATCATATGTTCTTAGTCAATTTCTTTCTAGCAGCAGCAGGATGACAGCTGGCCCTGTGCTGCTTACCCACAGGTAACCTAGTGAGCAAGAAAGCTTCTCTGTAAGGTCCAGTCTCCTTCATGCTGCTGTTTAAAAAACTCTAATTATCGCTCATTATGAAGGACTTAGCATCTCAGTGTCACTTAAGTGCTCCTCCTAGAGCTGCTAGAACTGGCAGAATGTTTGACATGAATATGAAATAACTTATCCAAATAGGCATAAAGCAGTTTGAGATAAGCTATCAATAGCAATATTGTGATTGACCTTGACATCATTAACTGGTTGCAGAAGCAATATAAATGTAAGAGTAAGTGGTACTCCCAGGTAAAAACTGGTAATGCAAAATGGTCTGGTATGAAATAATGACTGTGGACATTTGGTAAAAGACAAAGGCAGCACACTTCATTAGCTAACAACCTGTGATCGACATGTCAGGGTTTTAGCATTAGTGTCATACAAGTAGAGGTGTAGAAGGAATAGGCTACATATGCAGCAGTTCATCAAAAGGCAGTAGAATAGTCATAATCATGACCAAGGCATGTCTATATAGCGGAATATCGTAATCATTCTTTTCCTGGTTGCCGATGACCTTGCTTGGAGACCTCCTGAATGATTAAAATTTTGTCTTTACCCTTCCCGTATCACCTCTGCCAACAAAGCCTAACATATGTTGATAAATTTGAAATTTAGGATGAATAACTTTGCTATAATAATAGCTTGCCTATTATTCTTTCAGCATTGATATGCTGTATTTCTTCCAGCATCAGACAACTTTTAGGTCCATGCATATCTTAAAATTAAAGAGAGGACTATTTCTGTTATAGCCTTCAATGTTGCAGATTGTATTCACAGTACATGGCAATTGCAGAATGCATGGAATATTTGTGGTAAGCAGTAGAGGGAAACAAATTTTTAGAAGTCAAAGATGAAGATGGGGACTCAGTGCTTTCTAAAAAGAGTTGACGATCAGAAGTGTTTGCTAAGCTTGTGTACAACTTCTAAGAAACAACCTAATCTATAAAGGCCAACTTCCACTTAAGCGAAGTCTTCAGGGGAACCATCAGTAAATAGCCAAGCATGTTAAATAGCGAATTTGGCAAATTGTAACGAGGCTTAAGCAAGCAGTGTATTTTTATTTGCCAGCTTTAACAAAAGATGACTCCAATTTTTTCTCTTTGATTCATTTCTCGTTATTTGTTGAGAAATTGAACTTCTTTCAAATTTTGCATTTGAATTTGCCTATGTCGGGAAGTGACAATAGATTTTTTAATAGCTGACAAATTTGATAAAGATTTGGCTTAAGTGGAAACTGGCTTTAAGACCTGCATCTCTGAGAAATTCTGGCTCTTTCTCTAGGTGGAAATCATATCTTATAGTTACCCAGTTCCTACCATAAATTAATATCAAATATAAAAAATATTTCACTCTCCACATATTGGCATCCCTTACATCTCATCACTGCAGGGCCTCATCCCACTACCAGCCTGCTACTGTATGCTGCACATTATGACGCAACTATCAATCAATCCGTAGGATTTTCCTGCACATTTTTTATTTCTGTACTATTAAAGGCATCACAAACCCTTATTCATTAAATAGTTTCAATTCGTTAGCTGACAACCATGGCTATGAAAACATGGGTCACATCAACCGGAATGGTCATTCATAACTGCTTCATACAACGTGCAACATTAGGGAAAGGAACTGTTAGCTTACCTTATACACTATTCATAAAAATTTTTGCAAAATTCGTGGGTGATATTACATTTGCAAATAGGAAGTAAGAAAAGTACTCACTTTCATCTGGCTGGTTCAGCTGCATTGCAAAACTGGTAAAACCATAAAATCTAGAGAAGAGCAACACTTTAATATCACTATCAAGGATAGAAAAAGAGCCGCTAGCTCCGGTTTATATAATGCTTTTCTGAGCCATATTTCAGAAGGCAAACTTCCTGAATTCTATTAAATGGTATAGCTTTAATCAAGTTTGAGTCAAGCTACTTCAAAACTTTACCTCTTTTACATGATTTTCTCTATGAAATACTAACTTGCAATGAACTATCACTAAGAATGAAAAAAGTATATAATATGCTACGATAGATGTGCCTTCATCAAAATTGCAAAGTAATACAAAAGTCAGCAACAATTGACAATTGTCAAAACATCATATGAATGTTGATCAAATGTTGTCCTGTGGAAGATCAAAACAATTTCACACAATCTACACATATTTTTTAATTGACGAGAATCTCTTGCACAATGGGCCATGATTGTTTAGACTTCAGCAGGGATGTGGGAACTGAGAGGGCCAGAGAGACCATGCCCCCCACTTTTTAGTGAACTGTGGATAAGTGCCCCTTTCAAACCCAAAGATGTCTCTTTTCCAGACACAAAAGTGCCCTTATGATCTAAAAGAGCCCTTTCCACACAATCTTTGCGCCTAAGTTCTTAACGTAAGACGATATCCAGAACAATTTTTGTAATTGTGGCTTTCTATCTATACAATTGAAAGCATTTCTTTATAGCTGTGCAACTACAGAGCAGACTCTGACATCATCGATCAGTGTGTCTGAAAGAAATATAAGGTGAAATTGTACTGGAAACAATATCAATGCTCCACAGCAGTGGTGGACACTTGGGAGGGGGCGATAGGTGCAGCCATCTCAATAATTTCAGATTTATCAAATGCGACAAAGGTGCATTAGTGATGGTCCTTAGGAAGCAATAATGTACAAACCAGCATACAGGGGTGAGGTAGTTCTTCTTGTGCTTTGGTGTACACTCATTGGACAGCAAATGGGCAGGGCCAATATTTCCAGTGGCGTACAGGCATAGAAATGGTGTAAAGACAAGGTTGGCATAGCCTATTCCTCTTTGGTCTATGTCGTCAAAGTTTGATGAAAATGTGTTAGGGGTGCAGTTGTTCCTTCTCAGCATAAAAGTCAATGAAAAAAGCAACTTGTACCCAATTTTGCTGAAGGCAGTTTTCCAATAGTCTACATGCGTGACCTACAAAATGTTTTCCCCACACCCTCAGTTTATTCCCATTTATCCTAGATGCTTTCATTCATGGCTAGAGCCTATCAACTACTTTGCCCTCTTCCAACTACTAGGCTTATAGGTTGGATGGTAGACTACATGCAATACATGACATCTAACTGGGCTTTCATAAAGGTTTACTGCTATTTTGAGAGTCTAATGCAACTGCATTCTGGGACCCTAAGGGTGCAAACACCATGATCGCTACAAAGTTGAGAAACGCTACAAGCCATCAGACTTTTTATTCTAAAAGAGAAAACATTACTTCATTTCAATTTATCTAAATTGCAACAATGGAGGGTGGCCCTTCAGCTGGAGCTGATTTACAAATGGTCCTCCACTAACAGTGCTAATAATAATAAAAGATCAAATATTAAAGTACAACAAAACATTAATGTTAAAAACCATATAACATAAAGGAATTACACAAAACAACGAAATAAAACAGAAATATAACAAATAAACTGAATAATAAAAATACATTTTTGAGACAATAAAAAAAATTTCAGCTAGTCTCTCAGGAAAATCATTCAAAATTTCTGCTCCAAGATAGGCGGGGACATCTTTGCCCACTAGGGAATGTTCACATATTATGTCACCACTTTTCTAGCCATTTTATACACTCCCTTCCCCATGTAATCAAGCGCAATCATTGACCAGACCCCTTGTATTGTGCCAACAATTGCTTTACCTGCCTCCCAACCTTTCCTAAGAAGAACCTATGAAGAATATATAGATGATATTCAAATATGAAAAAGTTCACTTTAATAGTGCCAAAAAGCAACCAGATTACATAAGCATGACTACTAACTGAGTTAAGATATCTCTAGTTAGACTCCTTCCCTAAGGGAAACATAATCCATTGCATGCACAGGCAACCTACGTCCCATGGAGAGGTTTAACTTGGCCATCAAAGAAACTTTGATGTCCTTTCTATTGGATTGATGAAGTTTTGATTAATTTTTAAAACCTTAGATTTTGAAATAAGATAGTATTCCAAGTCTAAAGAAAACTATACAGTGTGTTTTTTTCAAGGTGTTGAAGAGTATTTCCAGCAATATGGTATATTTATATTAGACTAGCCCAAAAAAGTCGTGAGGAAATGTCTAAAACTGTCTGTCTGACTTTGTTCGAGTACTAATTCTCCATTCCCACAATGTAGGGAAACTATACTGAGAGTACTGTGCTCCAAGATTATGATAAGAATGCTTTCCAAAGGATTTGACAGGCCTACGACTGGTAAGAATGAATACAAATAATTTTTATTACCCCTCTTCTTTTCATGGATTGCAGACTCTGATAAGAAAATGAATGTGGCCCATATTTGAAAAAAGATTGCCATGCATGGTCTATTGTATTAGAAGTCTATTACATAATACTGATTAATTTCCACTACTTCTTGTTGATTTTCTATCCTATTCTCATTCTGCAACTCCTTTAACCACTGAGCCTCTCTATTATGTTGCTTGTTGGTGCTCCAGATATCACTCCAAAACCTTCTGTTATTCTCAGCATCAGGTACATCACTTGACTTTTTTCCACCATTATTTAGTTCTGTGTATATCTTCTTCTGATCTATGTAAAACATTCGATTTTGCCTGAATTGAGTGATTCTTTGTTCATACCTTTTAATCTTTGCACTCTTTGCTATCATCCTCTGCTTTAACTCCTCAATTACAGTTTTGATACCTTTGCTCTTAACTCTGTATTTTTCTTCCAGGTATTTCAGCTTTCTGTTCCTCCTTTTACCAAGTTCACCTTTTCTTTCTCTTTCCATGAAATTCAAGTTCTGTCTCAGCCTCTTAATGTCCCCCTGGATTCTACGCTTCAACTAAGGTTCATTTTTCTCCCTCCATGTGATTCTCTTCAAACCCAGTTCTTCTGTTACCCATACACTTGCTGCTCTGATTAGGTCATTTGTTTGTGTAATGTTGCTAGTATCTATAAACTTGATTGCTAAATTAACTTTCTCTGCTGCATTTCTTAACATCTTTTTGTCAACTTTCTTGAACATTATCCCTTCTGTTGGTTTTCCTTCTTTCATTATTTCTTTCAATTTCTGAATAATCTGTCTATGGTCTTGGTCTACTTCAACTTCATTGGCTTCCATGCCCTCTATATCATTCTCGGTATGCTAAACTGACCTTCCTCGTTACTATTAGAAATATAGTTATCCTGTTCGAGTGAAATCAACATTTCCTCATTCACAATTTCAATCAGGCTACCATTCTCTTGACCGGAATCTTCATTCTGAGCTTCATTGTCTATTTTCCTTTTAATCATTTCTAATTCAAGCTCTGATAGCCACCCATTCTTTCTAATGGCCCTTGCCTGGTCACATACACGTTGTTCTGTAGACTCAAAAATGCCCCGTAATCTCCATTGTCTTAACATTCTTTGCCTGTAGCCTCTTATGGGTCTACCCTCTTCGTCACTTGGCTTACTCCTACAAAAACATTCCATCACTACCTTGTTTACTTCCTTACTCCACCTCATTCTAGCAGTCATTGGATAACGACCGGGTCCCCGCTGCTCACCCAAGGAACACCTGCCGGACGAGTTGCTTTCACATGAAGTCCCAGCCCCATTTACGTCGTTAGGGAATAAACTAGTATTCAACATTTATCACTCATAAAGAGGTCTAGTGAATTTAAGGTTGCACAAACACCAGTTTTTTATTCAGACAACATCTCTAGGGAGGTTGCCAACCAAGGCTAAAGAGCCCCCCCCCCTACCGATGAGACAGACTATCCTCCGCAAAGGGGTAAAGGGCCAAAAAATGCACCAAAGGCGTTGTAGAGTTTTAAAGGGCCTACACGAAATCCGTTAGGACGCGAACATTCACATTCTGATACAACGCACATTGGACAGTGGTCATGACATCGATCAATCTGAAGCTGCTTCCTTTATATCTCCAGATAATGTTGACACAAAGCCAGGCATATATTTACCTAAGACAAAAGAACAATGGAGTCTGGCAAACGACTTTTTCAAGCAAGCTGTCAAAGATATTGACTTTGACTCGGACAATGCGGATGCTAATTCAGTTATTCATTTAATCAAGGAAACCCTTTACAATTATTTTAAGGACAACTACGGGACAGTCAAATGCCAAGTCGATTAAGATGCTAGTCCTAAAATACAAGGAGTATTCTGCCCATTCACTAAAGAAAGCATTAAAACGCCTGAAGTCGGTCCTGCCCCTCTAAACGAAGTAACTTATGTCTCTCGGCTGTTGCGAGCTAAGCTAAACCGTAACTCTGATTCCTCTTCCACTTCTAATCTTGAATATGATAAGTACATTTCTAAAAGCTTTTGGGGATTTGTTAAAAAGATTGTAGACAAACCATTTAGACTCTTACCATCCTTTCTGAGCGAAGTATGCTCTAGATATTTTGCTACGTTGTTCTCATCTGAATCACCCTACAGATAAATTCTTATTCCAAACTGGTCACCTGCTTTGCCACCACCTTCTATCCATTTCACTTGCGAACCCCCGTCTTACGAAAAGGTTACAAAAATCATACGTAAGATGAAAGCTTCAGGAAGTCCCTGTCCGTTGGACCAGATCTCAATTATAGGTTTCAAAAGATGCCCATTTCTCCATACAGTGATCACAAGGCTCTTACGTACTATTTGGAGATCGGGTAGCATCCCACATGAGTGGAAAAAAGCTTGCACAATTTTAGTTCACAAGAAAGGCACCTGTGATGGACCTTCTAACTTTGGGCCTATTACACTAGAAACTGTCCCTTTTAACATATTTACTACATGCTTACGTGATTCCATGTTCTCCTTCCACGCACAAAATAAGCTGATTGAGCAGAAAATACAGAAAGGGTTCACTAATGGGGTCTCTGTTGTTCTGCAGCATACGTCTATGATGGCATACATAATCAACAAAGTGCAGTTGAAACAGCATTTGGTAGTAATAACTCTGCTCGATCTTAAGAATGCCTTTGCAGAAGTCCATCATAATCTTATAAAAAGCGTCCTTCATTATCATGACATCCCTGATACAATCCAAAATCTTGTTGTCAGTATATACACTGACTTTCATTCCTGTATTATTTCAGAAAACTTCTCAACTCCAGCTATTCATTTTAAGCGTGGAGTGCTCTAGGGGGGACTGCTTGAGCCCCCTTATATTTAATTTATGCTTCAATACATTTATCCAGTTCATTAAGCAGGAAAAATATAAGCAGTTGGGCTTTTCACCACATGATGAGAATGATCGCCTATTCCATCCCGTTCATTGGTTTCAATTTGCGGACGATGCAGCAGTGGTTACTACTAATGAACGCGAAAATCAGTTCCTATTGAATTGCTTCTCGAGATGGTGTCAGTGGGCCTACATGGTAATCCGTTTGAATAAATGCGTCACATTTGGTATTAAGAAGTTTTCGTCTCGCTCTCTTCAGTTTCAACCTAACCTCTTGATCAATTCAGAAGTAGTTCCTCCAGTAAAGAAAAACGAATCATTCAAATACCTTGGTTGTTTCTTGAACTTCGATATGGACAACAAGGATCATAAGGACTTTCTTCTATCTAATCTGCACGCTCTGCTCAAAAAGATAGACACATTGAATATTCATCCCAGAAATAAACTGCTTTTATATGATTGCTATCTTCTTACAAAAATCTCTTGGCATTTCACAGTAGCAGACTTAGGCAAGACATGGATATCTGAAAAGTTAGAAAACATTGTCACAAAATATGTCCGCCAATGGCTCGATCTCCCTATTTCTGCAACCATCAGCTCTATTATTCCTTCTCGCAAAAACTTTGGTCAGGCTTTTCAACTACCTTCTATTAAATTCCAACAATGCCAGACAACATTACGTTATTCTCTTAGGTCGTCCGGCGACGAAACGATAACAAAACTATGGAAAAATACCAACATTGGAACAAACATTCAATACGATATTTACAGAAATACAAAGCAGACGTTGAAATCCATTCGTAATGAACACACAAGTAGACTTCAGTCTCAACTGCCATCACAGGGTTTCATCATATCTTTCCTCCTTGAGCATTCCCTAAAACAGCTCAATTCACTGTGGTCAAAAACTCAAAGCAAACTACCTGCAAACATCTTCAAGTTCAGTATCAAATACTTAAACAATACGCTTGCAACCAGAAAAAACCTCCATTAATGGGGTCTTTCAGCAACTTCTGACTGTTCCTTCTGTCTTCAGCCTGAATAGCTCCTCCATATTGTTGCAGGCTGCAAAACATATCTAGATCAAGGGCGTTATACCTGGCGGCATAATTCGCTTTAAATTTTATCGCTAAAACATTACAATCCATAAAATCTGCTAAACTATATGCAGATCTTCCTGGCTATCTCTCTCTTTGTAGCATTTCTGGTGGCAGTCTTTGTCCTGAAATTATTCTTTCTAAAGCCGACAATGTCCTGTATATGATAGAATTAACTGTGGGTTGTGAAACAAATTTAAACAATAATGCTCGTCGTAATGAACTAAAATATCGTCCCCTTCTTACTGATCTTGCCAACGATTATACATAGGTAAAATTTATTAATCTCACCATTAGCTGTCTTGGCATATTTGGAAGTTCCTCTGACTCATTTCTTAAACTGTGCATGGAAGGAGGCATCAGCAACAGTGATCTAAACTTCATTATTTCTAAGATGTCTACTATAATCATCCGCTCAACATACTACATATTTTGTATGGGAAATAAGCCATGGTCTAACCCAGAACTCCTAAGCTACTAATATCATTGTATTTAGTTGCTAATTATCGATTTTACGTTGACTGTATTCTCTTTTTTGTCGTTTTCTTTGTTATTCATTTGTAAGCCAGCCAAATACAAATTACCTTGTAGTAAGTGAGATTTGTATTTGTAGAAGTAGCAATATGTACATGAATGAAGTCTAAAAATTATTATTGATCGTTGAGCAATGTACGGACGTATATTTATTGACATCGAGCAGCAACGTACGGAAGTACTTCGTGGCAGCCTCATTGCAATCTGTCAAGGGTGCTACCCTATTCATAGACCTTCCAACATTACGTCCAGACCTTCTCTTAGAAACTGCTGACAACATTTTGCACATTCTAGAACTAACTATTGGTTTTGAAACCAATATTAAATGTAATGCTGAGCGCAAAGAAGCAAAATACTCCACTCTTGTGAAAAATCTTAGAAAGTATTACCAGGACGTTAAATTCACAAACTTATCTTTAAGCTGCATAGGCATATATGATCAATCTTGTACAATGTTTATGGAAATGTGTAATGAATTGAAGCTTGAAAGCTGTCACCAAAAGCATATCATTTCTAAAATCACAAACATCACCATTCGCACAACCTACTACATCTTCTGCTGCCGCAATAAGCCATGGACCTCACCTGACCTACTCTCCTTCTAACCCCTCAACTGATTCCTCTGTCCACAGTGAGTATGACATTTAATGACATGTTGTACCAAACTAGACATTTCTAGACTACCTCATTAGAGAGAGGTTTACATTTGTAGTATATAATATGTTATTCAATACAATGAAGTTTGAAAAAATTGATCGTTGAGCAATGTATGGACGGATATTTATTGACATCGAGCAGCAACGTACGGACATACATCTGTGCATGTCATTGCTACTTCGTTAAATTAACTTGTTCGGTTGCAAAAAGATTATTATCTATGAGTAATACACAGCAAGGATCTCGGAGCAATGATTCATCTTGGTTTGCAGTTTGCCCTATTAGTTTTTGTAGTGTGTTCATATTGTGGCAATGACTTCGTGTCGTTACGATGCCATTCATGGAGTTGCAAAAGTCCAATGATGGATAATGAGCCAAAAAAGTCGAGCACAAGTGGGCATTTGAATGTTGAAGAAAGGGCCGTAATTGCACACAGCCAGGAAATTGCATGTTGCTGTGGCAAAAAGTGGAAGGGAATAAAAGGTCTAAAGATTGATCAACGTAGCTGTAGGACTCTTCATGGCCTAAATGATAACTTAAATGCAAAGCTACATGAGGATATTTTGGAAAACGCAAAAGAACCAGATGTGCTCTTGGTGGATGGTCAATCAAATGACATACTCGAGAATGAGAACGTAACAAATACCGAGGAAATTGTTGTATTGAAATGTGGGGTGAAGTTACCAAAATCCACCATTGAATGGCACGTTAGAGCATACAGCACAGATGGGCCATGTCATCAATCAAGCAAGAGTAAAGCAGCGATACTCTAGTGGTACCGTGAGGTTCATCATAATTCAATAAAGAAGTCTTCCGTTATCATCATATTCTAGAAAGCATTAAATGTTTAGTTCGTACTCTTTATACTGATTTCACAACATCAATCATCAAACAAGATTTTAATACCCCATTCATTACTGTAGGTCGTGGAGTCCTTCAAGGCAACTGCCTAAGTCCTCTTCTCTTTAGCCTTTGCTTCAATACATTTATTCAACACATTAAATCAGATGAATTCCGTCAGTGTGGCTTCTTCAACAAAAGTGTTGTCAATGGTACCCTCCTCTCTCTTCGGTCTATCCACTGGTTCCAGTTTGCCTATGGTGTGGCAGTAGTTAGTGGTCAGGAAAACGAAAATTAACTTCTTTTAAATCGCCTTACTCTTTGGTGCCAATGGGCTGATATGATTATTAGGGTTGACAAATGTGTCACATTTGGTATGAAAAAAGTACGAACGAAATCAGTTCAGTATCAACCAAAGCTCTCTATCAACAGTCAGCTAGTACCTTGTGTTAGCACTGGCAGTTCCTTCAAATATCTTGGGAGATACTTCGATTTTCAAATGAGTAATTACATGCACAAGTCTGAATTAATTGATATGACAAATACTATTCTAGCTCAAATTGACCAGTTGCCTTTGCATTCCAAACACAAAATTTTATTATTTAGCAGGCACCTACTTTCTAAAATTTCTTGGCACTTCACTGTAGCTGATCTTTCAAAAACATGGGTGTCTGAAAATCTTGATAATATTGTTGCATCGTATGTTCGAAAAAGGCTGGAAATTCCAGTGTGTGGAGCACTCAACAATTTCTTTCTTACTGATTCTTTCTTACTGAAGCAAAGTTTGGTTTAAGCCTTTATCCTCCATCGGTTAAATTTAGCCAATGTCAAACACAATGCCAATGTCATTACAGACTGTCGCTAGTAATGCTCTTAAATGCTCCTCAAATGAGGATATTAAGCATCTTTGGAAGTCAACAGGTACTCACACAAACCTGCAATATGACCAATACAGAGATACAAAAGAGGTACGCAAAGCTTTTTGATCATCTCAGGAAGAGAGACTACAGTCTCATTTGTTCTCGCAAAGGTCTTTCTTTTCTGCTGGTAGTTCAAAGTCCTTACCAAAACTAAACTCTATCTGGTCGTCTGTTCAGTCTAATTTACCAAAAAATATTTTCAACTTTACAGTTCGATACATCAATAATACTCTCCCAACTAGTAAGAATCTTTCCAAATGGGGACTTGCTATCTCATCTGATTGTCAGTTTTGCCTGAAACCGGAATCTCTTCTCCAAGTTGTAGCTGGTTGCAACAATTACCTTAACGAAGGTTGATACACATGGCGGCATGACTCTGTCCTTCACTTAATTGCATCATCATTACAAGGAGTTACAGGTACAACATTGTATGCCAATCTTCGAGGCTTTATAAGTCCATCAGTTATTACTGGGGATAAGTTACGACCAGATCTCCTCTTAACCTACAAAAACACTTGCTTGTATATTCTTGAACTCACTGTTGGTTTTAAGACAAATCTATCTATTAATGCAGTTCGAAAAACTAACAAATACCAGGACTTGACTGTAGATCTAAGACAACAGTACAATGACGTTAAACTAATAAGCCTCTCCATCAGCACTTTAGGTATTATTTCCTCTCTCTCAACTGCTTTTAACAAAATGCTCAAAGAGATCAAGGTTGAAAATATTCATCAAGAACACATATTAAAAAAGATATCTGCCATTACAATCAGATCTACTTATTTCATCTTCTGCAGACGAGGAAAGGATTGGAATACTCTGGAACTATTGACTTTATTAATACATTTTTTCTAAATTAATTTTTAATTTGTAACACGAGTAGCCAATAGACCTTTACCTTAATTACGTCATGCGCGCAATGCATTTCGGTAGTTGTGGTCACGCATTTGCGTTGTTGTTGCTTCCTGCCCGTAAATTGCCGTGAATTTGCTACACGATGTCTGAAAACAGCTCTTATTCTGGTGAATCAAACAGCAATCAACTCCCTAGTTTTTTTAAAAACTCTTGCACGGGTGCTGATACTGTTCATGAGGATACTGGTCAAAGCATTATTTCTGTGGTTGAAGGTGAGGGACAAATTTCACATAACAACTGGACTAAGTCACTTCAGCACTTTCCAGGATTTTCTGAAAATAAAATCGAAGAAGCACTTATCGAGCAGTCAGGCTGCTTTGCGAAACGTTACAATGCTCCTAAAACATGCAAGAGCAAAAAATTAGGATACAGGCTTTGGAAGGA
>OLMO02000009.1:11733744-11744823 GCA_900291935.2 Cassiopea xamachana | reverse complement strand
ATTATGTGGAAACCACTTTCCTTCCTGAGTCTCAAATTTCTTGAATGTTTCTATCTTATGAAATACATATCTACATGAGAGATATCTGATTACTTATAAAGTACTTGACAAAAGGTAGGGCCTCTTCCTTTCTCACGTTTGATGTATAACTGCCACTGCTAACCAGATATCAGAAAGCAGGGGAAATTGTAAATGCTATATGCGTGGAAGGTATGAAAATTATCATGAAAAAATAGCATTTTAGCAGCTAACAGAAGTATCCCATGTTAAAACATCTACTACATACTTATGAACATTCTGACACATTAAAATGCTCAAATTTAAACTCTATCAAATACATGATAAAGCATACTGTCTCTAATATAAGTCCTCTAGAGTATACAGCATCTACAGTTCTGTTCACTGTATCCTGCTTTGTAGACCATTATCCACTTTGTGTCGGCTAGTGGTGTTATCATGAAGCAAAATGGCCAAGTTAACAAGCTTTTCTACACATGTTATTTCATTTTTCTTGCACAAAGCTGGTCATGCAGTTTTATCAGACATATGGGTATGAACATAATAGCTATGTCCCATTTTGACAAATAGTGGCTGCTCACTTGGTTCTTCTCTCAAAACTTCATGTAGCTCATCAAGGTACAAGGTCCACCCTAAGACAGACTTGCATCTATTGAGCACTTCTTGGTGTAGACTTTTGCTTTTCTACATTTAACAAGTTTCTCCTTTAACCTCAGTTGTTGTTTCTCTTTCTGATTGGTTGTTTAAGTGTCATCACAAACAGATAGAATTAATGCTAATTTGTGCGAAGTTTTGGTGATTTTAAGCTCATTAGTTGTCTTGTAAAGCATCATATTGCTCCTGATATTCATTGCTCTAGATGTTCTGCTTCTAAAAATTCTAAAAAGTCATGCTCAGTTATCAGGCTGTTTGTAGGAAGTCCAACTAACTGGTATGGAGCAAGACTTGAGAAATCTTTGGTATGAAAGCCTTCACCTGCACTTAATTCATTTTCTCTGTCACACTGCAACAGCAGCAGCTGCAGAGATGCACATAATATCAATAATATTATTTGATGCATCACCTGACAAAGAAGGTATAGGAAGTCTATGAGTTGAAACAATAAAGTCTTTCAGAGTGTTTTTCTCTAATAGGTCTGCAAGCACTTTCGACAGCAACATGAGCAGGTCAGCTTGTGATGTTGGACAATGCTTGGATAATGTTTATACCTTGTAGTCTTGTAAGCAATAAGTGTAAAAATCTTCTTACAGTTGAACTTCGAAAATATGTAGCCCTCATAAGTAGCCGCATGAATGTACCTACTGGGTGTGCACTTAGGGCACATTCACCTTATCTTTCATACACCTGTGTATAAAGCGTCCTGTTTCAGCTCACATGGTTACCCTTTCTGGCTTCAAGGATTCCCCAGAATGCATTTGCTCCCCCCACTTTTTGACTGCCTCATATGCTTCTGAGAATCATTGCAAATTTAAATATCTAACTGCCGGTAAATTTGAACTCTCGTTAAAATTTTCGTCAAACTGATACCAAACATGACAAATTCTTTAACAGTAGATATTTTGGGATAAATTGACAACTTTTGGTCAGTAAGTCAGGGTTCTTTTGGGGTGCAATTAGTGAAAATTGGGCAGAAAAAACTTTCTTTGGCTGATTGAGCATTCTGGTGTCATGTGATGATGAAAAATCAGATAGCCTCTTGACTTCTAAAATTAGATCAAAAATCACCCCTTTTACCCCTATCTCTACGTAAAGAACATTTGCAATGGGCATTACATATCAGAAATGACATCAGAAAATGACATACTTTTAATGCCTAAAACTTAAGCCAGTCACAAAGATACAGGGTTAAATGCTTGGCCTCCTTGTCAATATAAATGTCATAGTTACTACAGAAGGAAAGCCAAATGGGAAAGCCAAAGTCACCAGAGACCAGAATGAGCGACTACGGAGCAAGAATAAAAGAAAATAACCATGTCTGGTTAACCTCACTGGAGAAAGATAAAAAGAGCAAAAAGATGAAAAGAGGCATGGGAAAAATTTAGTTTAAGTACTAGTGTCATCAGGCACTAGCATACATTCAAAAGAGAAGGGGTTGCCCAAGAAGATCCCAATAGAAGCCGTCAAACATAGAGACTAAAACTGAATGCAAGTATTTAACTAAAGCAATCATTTGATAGGGCTGTTTCCAAAGCATCAAAAGTGTGCCATTTAGCCCAAGAAAGTAGAAGCTGGTAGTAGGAAAACTTGCATAGAAAGTGGATCAAACAATCATACAATCAAATGCTGGATCAAAAACAGCAATGAGCAAAGAAACAGGAGCTCCTGACTGCATGTTTTATTGCGATGATGACATGTCCAGGACAGCTCCTGGAAAAAAAGATTATGTAAAAATTTGGGAAGAAGCTGGCAAAGTGAGAGAAGAACAGCAACATATGCATTATATAGTAAAAGAAATGTATGCAGAAGTGTATTGGAGGTTAGAGGTGGCCAGAGAAAGATGATAAAATTGACTATTTAAAAAGAGACAACGTAAAAAAAATAAATGCCCTGTACCAATCAATAGTTGAGGTACATACAGAGTAAAACATATGGAAGAGCAGTAGGAGCTCTAAAATGGGTTGATGCAACTTTGTGAAAAATATAATCGAATATTACAACTTCATTGACAATTCATTTTATTGACAAGAAGTGCAATGTCCGTTACACAACAGTTTTAAGTTTGCACAAGAATGGAGTGTATTAGAAATTGAAGGCAGTTCCATTTATGAAAATTCCACACATCTGTAATTGTTACTCATTTAAACAGGTTTGGCAGAATTAACGAATCAGAAGAGTTAAAAATTTGAAAAAGCGTACATGAAATTGATGATCATCTGATTTCATGCCTGTTATGGTCATAAAAATATCTACAAGTCAGATAAGTAAAAAAACAGCTACGGGCTGGCATATAAAGAGAGCCCATTCAAATTGGGATAGTTCCATATAAGTTTTTTTGCAAAGTAGCTAATCAATTAGAAACATTTTGAAGTAAGTTCTGTTCTGAATTATGTTCTTACTGTTGTCATGAAATGACATCCCCAGGTAGTATATCACAATCATGTAGCATTGAAAATTGTCCAATTGTCAATTTTATTTTCAGCGATAGCTATTCTATTTGATGCTCAACACTAGCTGTTTTAGTAATATATAAAAGTCTCATATTTTTTGGCAGTATGGTGCCTCCTCCACATTATTAAGGCTAATTTATATGAGCAAACATTTAAATTGCATGGTTTTAAGCAAAAAAGGGAGCTGACTTCATCTCACTAGCATTTCAAAAACAGCAGACATATAGCAGGGATTTTATCACTGTATAATATATAGGAAGTTCTAACTTGAGACATTTCTTAGCAAAAATGTTTTCATGCATAATTGCATGCATGTCTTGCATGATGAGTGTGTTGTACACATGTAGAAGCAGATTATTTGAGGCGGGTTACGTTAGTACACAGTGTTGATGCTGAAATACTCTTTCTTTTAGAAATGTTAGCTTTTTCTCGAAAAAACACCTGCTTTTTCTAGTTTCTATGTCCTAGACTTGGGATGAGAAGCATCCCCTATTCAGAGATTTTACAGACACAGGCACTTAAGCCCTGCTTAAACTACACAAACTGATCCTGGGCAAACCCTGGTTAAGATAGGCAGGGTTAGAGTTCTTGTAGCGAAAATGCAACTAACCTGGGTTTTCCCCAGGTTCATCCCACTTTAACCTAACCCTACAACAAAGGTGGATTTGCTTAAGCACCCCCCCCCCCCGGGTTAGTTGGTTTAAGCACAGAGCAAACACAGAACAGGGTCGAAGCTGGAGCGGTTTTACTATTGGCACACGTGTGTTTCCAAATTGTAGCAAAGCGCGCCCCTTTGATTCGCGTTTTTGACTGATTGTGCTTACAGACTAACAACTCTATTGGAAATCGAAAACATTCTGCTAAAATGAGTACAGAAGTTGTTGAAAGAAGTTCAATTTGGGCAGAAGAGGCAGTTCTATTCCTGATAAGAATTTCGGCTGACGAAAAGAGCTTTCAGCAGTTAGATATTTCCTCAAAACAGGAGGATCTACAAGAAGATGACCAAACTATGGATACATCCCTTTACTTTCTCTAAGAAAGAAGTAGGAGATATTGACAGCTTGTTTGGAAGAAAGCACAAGTTTTTCAAATTTTTTCGTAGTGTAAATTGAACAGGGTTTGCCCCAGTTAAACTAACTCAGGTTTGCCCCAGGTTAGTTTGTGTAGTGTAAACAGTGTTAGGAAGACCATTCTGAATGTTTGCTAACATCTTTAATAATAAACTAACTAACATATGTCCTATTTATACCTTTTGCAAAATTAACAACTCTGAACAATTTTAATAAACACACAGCTACAAGCTACGCTGCTCTCAAGAGAATGAGTTTATCAAACAACAACACAAAAACAGCCTACTTTATGAAAAAATACCTATTTTCTAACTTAACAAAAAACAACTTAGTACAAAAGACACCTATTGTCTAACTTAACGAAAAACAACTTACTAAGAAAACAATAATAATAATAAATAAAAACCTTACCAAATGCAGCTGAATGCAGAGAACATTGAGATTACTTTCACATACTCCTTCTATCAACGCTTTGTTAACGCAAGTGGAATGACTGTATGGCAAAAAATCACGAAGAATTCTGGGCATGAAAACGTCAGAGGAAATAAAAGGGATGAGTGGGACAATATCTTGAGGCAATAAATGAGTCATCTGGGACCAGCAGTCAGCCATAGTCGATAGGAATATCCACAACAGCCGACAGCTCCATATGAAGAGAGCTGGAAGCACGAAGCTTCGAGCTTATGGGGGTCCCCAGAAAAAGGCCATTTCTTACGATAAAAATTGAAAAAAAAACATACAAAATATGTCCTAAGGTCAGTATACAAGAAGGATGAGGAAAAGGTTTGGGGCTGCTAAAACCATCTCTCTAGGAGAAGTATTGCTCAGATGGAATTGCTCACTTGCATAATGGCATCTAGGTAGTATAGAGAGAATCAAAGGCTGGTTTCCAATTGAGCAAATGCAACAATTGGGCTGAGGTAGCCCTTGCTGGTGCGTGCATAGTAGGTTCAAATGTGGGTTCACTTTGGCTGCCTTTGGCAAAATCAGCTAAATGGAAAGTACAAACGGTTTGAACTTTTTCATCACTTCCACTGATCGATAATTCCCTGAGCAATCAAATGCCAGATGGCACTATTGTCACAATAGCAAGCAGGCAATATTTACATTCCAACAGCAGGTAATGCATCAACTCGGAAAGAAAGACTTCAGACATGGCGAGTAGCAGGGAAAAAGTACTAACTTGTAAACCCCCATGTAAACTACATCATGCAGCATTCAAAGAGGCTTTTGTGGAAAATGTAAAAAGCTAATGATGTTTGTGGCATCCCTAAAGCAGGAGTTTCATTGACAATCAAGTGAAGAACAACACTTTTGAAGTTATTGGTTTGGCACACATTTATCTAAATCACTACCCCCCTGCAAGATATCATAGAGTGTTAAAGTCTATTGAAACTAATGACCATCCACTCTCCAGTTGAAATGGCTCTCGTTTCCCATGATGTTGTGATTCTGGGGCGTCTGAGTTTTAATAGACTTTCACACTAATTGTGGCCAGTCAATTATGACTCTGGATATAGGGACCATTATCAAAAAAATATGTACAAACTGTCATACTGACTCTCGAGTCAAAATTGCTATCTACAGAATTAAGCTTCCATGTACATTCACAAAAAGCTTTCCAATATTGCTTTCTTCATTGCCATTCTACTATAATCTAGCTGAAAAATTTTATCTAGAACTTTCTTTTAGAGTAATCCATACCATCATAATTCTCCAGGAAGCTTCACGCCCCCAAATTGCTTTTTGAAAACCGTTTATGTCCTACCAACTGTATCATGCCACAGTATCCATGTATATAAATGACTGACCTCAATATTTTGACAAAAAAGGGCTTGATAAGTAGGTTTCATTTCTTGAACTAATGAAATGTTGTTCTCCTCCTTTTCTGCCCTTCCTCTGCACAAATACCTCACCCACACTAAATTTCTTCATAGCAGAATTAATGTTTAGTCATGTTCATGCATTACAGAAAATCACATGGTAGTCGATGGAGGGTGCCGCATATGTGCATTTGTTTAAGTGGAAACTACCTACTCACTTGGCCAAGTGGGCCTAATTGGTCAAATCAGATCATGCGTTTAAGTGGATACCAGCCTTAATATAACACTATAAAATGGTCAAAACTGTACCAATTTATCGTCAGAATTGACTTTCTTTAAGTTGAAATGAGGACTTGAGCTCCCATTGTCTGTTTGTAATCAAGTGAATATATCAATAGAGCACAATTTCTTAAACTTTTGGCACTAAAGCTCTTCTAGATTTGTCAGCACATTATGTATTGTTCTCTAGGTTCACCCTTGACTATACCTAGTATAACAGTAACAGCCAGATGAGGAAAAGACACTGGAAGGACCTCGATAAACATCATCTGTGTCAATTTATCACTATGCACAATCAATGGTCAGGGTTTTGCAACCCATTTGGCATACCCGCTTGGACTAAGCTTCAAGAATCTCTGATTTTGTTTTGGTCCTGCTTCTTTAAAACTCTACTGAAATGATTGAAAATGACACAAGACTAAACGTCAAAGCCGCTACAGTGTAAAAAACTTTTGTGTTGCTTGTTTGATAGCAACATGGGAAGCTCTTTAAGACTTTTATTTCTATACCTTAAACCTAAGGTTAGTGACCTTCACATAATCCTACATTGCATTTTCCACATAAAATTATTTTTATACTATCGATTTCTACTTGCTTTCATACTATCCATTCTTATACTATCCATTTCTATTTGCACTTTTATGGCTAATTATGTATCAAATATAAAACAAATGCCATCATTTAAACATTAGGTACTAAATTTGCCCTTAAATCGCAGTTGTAGCTATCGCTACAATTGGTGCAGTAAATTTTTACTACTGGTTACTAGAGCATTTCATACGAATGTAGTTTGGATTGCATAGTTAGAGTTTTGTAGCCCCAATGGCACTGCTAACGTTTTCTCAGGCTATGTTTCTGTTTAACCATATCCAAATCACTTATCTTTTTTTACTGCCTTTGAAATAATCAAAGCTTTCTTGCATCTTGGATGAGCAGCAGCCAAGATTCTGCTGTATGAGCATGTAGTGCGTTGATATACCATCCAGCAGCATCAATGCCTCAGTTAGTGCAGGGCACCATTTAATTAATTACAAAACAATTTGTAAGAGAATCCATCTTTGATCCAACAAACATTTTATTTACAATTGTTTGAAAGAAGGTAACTGTGTTCTCCACTTCTTGCTTAAAATTTAGCATGTTATCTGGAATGAGCTCTAGATTAATAAATGTGCCTCTATATTTTCATTAAATGACTGAGTCTAGCCGAATCCGTCAGATTTCGTTTGTACAACCACTGTTATTAATCTAAATTTCATGCCAAATGCCATGGCATATTTCAATTAACAACTAGTTAACACAACTACCATTCTTTCAGGTATTTGCAAGTAAAATATTTATTCGATTAAAGTTGGGATTCTTGTCAAAATCAATTAGTAATCAACTAACTGCTGCCCTGTACCAATTGGGGTGGAAATCCTGGTAAATTGCAAAGAAATCATGGTTTTTTGGAAATATCTTGGTTCAAGTCATCCAAGAAGCAAAAACATTTAGATAAAAATTCATCAATAATTGCATTAACAGTAGCAAGGGAGATAATTTATTTGGATAAGGCAAAAAAAAATTATAGCCTGAGAAAACACAACCTGCGCCAAAAGACTACTGGACACGAGTAAATTATAAATGAGTTCTTTCTTTGCTAATTTAACAAAGAAAATTTGTCAAATATCACTAATAGAGTTACCTTGTAGACTCCTCTGGTTTCGGAGTTGTGGTCCACAACTTTAGCAAAGAGAACTTTGAATCTTTGTATATGAAAAGTAAACTCGTATGAGATCTCCAGCGAAAGAGATAGGAATGAATGTGAATTATAGAAGATGCTATGAGTAATGTACTACATGTTAGGAATAACAACTTACTTTCACCAACGTAGGCAAAGTGTTGATGAGCTAAAGAGTTGCATTCTTTTCTTTGGTTTGCGCTGCATGAAACAGTTACAACCAACCGCGTAATACACAACATAGAGAACGATGTTCATAACAGTCCATCTAGTCAGCAAGCTGTAAATTTCTGAAGATCTTACAGTAAAATTCTTCATGAAAATATTACTTGTAAATAATTATATGAAAAATATGCGCATGTACATCAGGAGGACAATTGACCCTCCAGTTGTCATACTTGTTCCACCCATTTACTATATCTTACACTGCTCTAGCCCCCCAGTAGATGATCCCTTTTTCTCTTTGGTATTCTGATATATGGAAGATATTGACATCAATAACTCAATCTGCCATTTCTTCAATAAAAATACTATCTTCACATTAAAAAGGGGTATTTCCCTAAGACTCAAAAGATGCAGTTCTAGAAATTTTTTCCTTCATCAGGTATTGGCAAATGTAGTAGTACTAATACATATACAACATACTCTGAAGGAACCTGGAGAATATCACGAGACTACTAAACAATTACAAGAATTCTAAAGTGCTGTGCTAGTACTCTCAACAAAATCCATCAATAGGATTGTTTAGGCTATCTAATACACCTGTACGCATCTTACTGAAAGAAACAAGCCCAACTCAACTATTACCAATGGAAAGAATGAAGACTACAATCTTGTTCATAGCATGATGCCTCCCCAAGACAATTCCGATGCAACATAGCCTGCCTGCTACTCATCTGCAACTCGGGTTTATTCATAGAAACACAATGCATGGTAAAACAGCCTTGCCGAAATCTCACCTCTATTTGATGATACATGATGTAGCCTGACGAATGGAAATACAAAACTACACTGTGCTACATAGCTAGACTGTGCTTGTGACTGTGAATACTATATCACATTACTCTATGCTAGTATTGAGTATTGAGCACTCTATACAATGATAGTAACACACACAGACACACACAGACACACACAGACACACACAGACACACAGCGCACGCACGCAGGGTACACACACAAACTTGAAATATAATGGCTCCAACAGTTCTCATGCAAATGCAAGCCATATTTATACCAGTTTTGGATCACCTCTATTTGGAACCATTCTGTTTGGGTCCCATGTAAATGGCGTACTAATATGCATGGCACATACTGAATATGGTATCATTGATAGCACTTGCTAACATGTTTGCTTTCGACATTGCCTATCTTGAAATTGATACTGCTTATATTATGAACAAACCATTTACTGGATGAGCTACCAATCCTTCATCCCAGGCTCCTTCAAGATTAAACTGTTCAACTCCATCTTTATCCTTTACTGCACCTTCAAATTGAAGAAAATATTGAATAAAGTTTAATGTTAATTCCAACACCCAATGCTATGGATTGTGACACAAGAAAGCAGGGAAACTTCATGCAATATACAAAGATAGCTAAACCCAAGATCATTAACTTTCTGGGTGTTACAATGAACCCCACTAAGAAGATATACCAAACTTGCACAAAACCCACTACCATACTCCAATACATCTGCAAGTAGAGCAATCACCATGCAGTAGTAATGAAAAACATAACAGTTGCAATCAAGAAATGACTTTCATTCCTCTAACCCAACAACGAATGTTTCAACCAAGCAGCAACTCCCATATCAAATAGATTCTCCATGATTATTACTAATTCTATTCAAGGGGCCATTCACCTATTAAGCAATGCCAATATCACCATTCGCCAGACTCTCTCCCTCCTCTGTAATGCTCTGCAAGAAAACATTCAACCCCCATCTCACAGCTATGTAACAAAATTGCATTACCCACTTATGTAGTGTTTTCCATTGTCAATCATATGAATGAGCGAAATATACTTTCAGCCTGCTGTCAGATGAAACAGAGGTAGATGAGGTATAGGGAGTTCAAAAGAAA
The DNA here is from genome assembly GCA_900291935.2 of Cassiopea xamachana. Lineage (NCBI taxonomy): Eukaryota > Metazoa > Cnidaria > Scyphozoa > Rhizostomeae > Cassiopeidae > Cassiopea > Cassiopea xamachana. The sequence continues at coordinate 11,734,725 of OLMO02000009.1, read as the reverse complement.
GAGATATGTGCATATTTTTCCAGCCGTTAGATCCACCAGTTTTCATCAAACTCCCTCAAATAAACGAATGACCATTGAAAGGTCAGGCAGTTTGGTAAAATAAACATGCATGTTTTGCACAAAAGCTCTCGTTAATTAATGTATTTGCAGAGGGAGAGTGAAAAACAGAATTTGTTCATTGCTGAAAGTTGCTGACTTGAAAAATCTCTAGCGTTTTGTAGCTGCGCTATGGAAACCCCTCCATCGCTTTTTCTTTAATGCTTGAAAACAAATCAAGAGAACCCTCTCCCTCTTGGGGCATGGCATAATGGGTGAATTATCCCCAACTATTTACAGTGGGTGTAAATTATACAAGAGTTTCAATGCTCTTAAGTTCATTGGGTAGGTTAATCCAGATATCCCACAAAGGACGATCTCTCTATACGATAACTAGAAGTTCGAGTTTTGAGGATGAACATAGGTAAATTTCTCCAACAATTGTGGGCTATATCCTTTTACACAAATATCATCATGATAGTTATGATCATCATCATCAATATTATCATGATCATCATCATGGTGATTATCTTGAATCTAGGCCATTTCAGCCTACCTGAGGGGTTTGCCTATCCACCACTCTTCCATCTTGCTTATTTCATGCAGGCTATTTGATGCTTCTTAATATAGCCTTCTGCTAAATCTTTCCCACAATATTAACATCTCTTTCTCCTTCTGATAACTTCTACACCGCATGCCCCTCTATGCCTTTGCACATTCTTCTATAGAAACTCAAAACTACACCTGTCATATATCCCTGTCCTTCCTCCTTGCCTTGCTACCAAAGTATCCTCCCTACAATCCTTGTCCTCCTACCCTTTACAGTAATGTTATACTTGTCTTTCCATCTTCTTTTGTTTGTAAATAGTCTGTTGATACTGCAGAAATTTACCACAGCACGAAAAAGCGGCAACATAATTTTGACATACTGAAAGCTTTTTTTTC
>OLMO02000009.1:11653540-11733644 GCA_900291935.2 Cassiopea xamachana | reverse complement strand
ACGTTTTCATACTCTGATGAGTGTCGGACGAAAAAAAGCTTTCAGTATGTCAAAATTATGTTGCCGCTTTTTCGTGCTGTGGTAAACTTCTTTTGTTTCTTACCATGTTGGCAAAACTTTTCAGTTGGTTACATAATGTATCTATATTCCCCTTGTTCTCTTAAACCTCTTACCAAACCTTCTGCAAGCCTTCCAGTCCTCCTTTTTCTTATTTCATTCCTTTGGAATTGATTTTTTCTCAGCCATTCTTTCTTTCACTATATTTCTTCGCTCACTCCTGTTCATCAGTACATCCTCAAAACATTAATAATCCAGTTCTGGTCCATCTATTGCTTTTCTATAATAATCAGTTGTTTTTTGGGGTTTTTCCTTTTATCTTCCAAAATCACTGGCCACCCCAATACTATTTGTTTGACTACTCCATCATTCTTCCTTCCTAGCACATGCCCTATCCTTTTTAATGTCCTTTTTAAATTTTCATCTCAAGACTTCCTACTCCCAAGGTCTTCCTTATTTGAAACATGTTTACTCTATTGTCATAGTTTTGTCTGCTAACTTTTCCTCATCTCCTCACTCCCCAATTTGTCTAAATCAAGTTTCCTTGTCTTTGTTGCCCCTCTCCTTTTTATTTCTTTGACTTGACACTTCGAAATAATTGCTGTTGGTCTATGATCTGAAAAGCTATCTTCTTCTATTACTTTCATTTCCTCCCATCTTTCTCATTTCATCTTGTTTGAACATGAAGCCAATCAGTTCATACCATTTCTTCCATTTTGTGTTTTATCATATCCCCATGTAGTTAATTTTTTCAAAAGAATTTATCCAGCTCAAGCCATTTAATAGGCATCAGTTAAACAGATCCTTTATTGCTCCATTTGTTGTTACCAAGCCATAATCACTGCATACTCCTGGCTGCCAGTTTTCTCCTCCCCTTGGACCAACACTAGGGCTGTGGTCCCCTCAAATAAATATGTTATCTCTTCTTGCTCTCTGTAGCTTTTGTTCCAATTCCTGTCTATGTTGTTCTACCTGTATATGTCCACACTTCCATAGTGGCTGGTATGCTGCCATCACTACTAAATCTTTTATTCTTATAATTACCACTCTGTCTCACCACTCTTTGATTTCCCCTTCTTTTTGCCACGTTATTCCCCATTCTCTTCTTAACATAATTGCTGCTGTTTCCCATGAACCACAATTATTTGCCGTTTTCCTTCTCCTGAATGGATTACTCCTTGATTATCTGCTATTATCAACTTTATCAATAAAATTCTCTACTTCCTTACCATGCCCAAGTTTCCTACTTCTCTCAGCCTCCTTATATTATTTGAAATCATGCTTAGCTTTTGTTGATTTCACCTAATAATCTTAAGTTCCTTTTGCGCTTTTGCTTCCGTAAATAATTCTGCTTGCTTCCGCTCTCTCCATATGACCCATCTCCTTTTCCTGTCTTCCTCACTTTTTTCTGTGAACCATACTGTTTTTCCTCTCCTTTTCTTCTTGGTCCCCTTCTATTTCTTAACTCCGTTCTTTCTATTTTTCCCTCCCCCTCTGATTCCAGGTTCTTATTGACATCCGTAACTGTCATCTCAAGTTAGGCCATCTCATAACTGTGATGGATATTTTGTTATCAATATATCCCCACCTCCTCATCCAGAAACCATGCTGGTAATGCACTCTCTTTCTTCTGAAGAGTGAGCGGAAGTGGTGTGGCCAGTTTGTAGTCGCAAAAGTTGTGCAAGCGTGCAGTCTGCCCTTGACACCCCTTAAAGGCCATTAGACTACAGGCAAAGGGATGATGATGATGATTATCATAATAATCAGCAACATAACCAGCAGCAGCAGCAGCATCATATTCATAATCAATTTATTTCATGTTGGTATAAATACATGATCGCTTTATCCACTACTTAAGACCAACATACTAACGTGATTAATTTACTATAGAGAATAAAGTGAGGTAAAAATAAAATAAAACTAGCACACCAATAATTAGCTTCTGCAGATGTTGCACAGGAAATGAGTCCCCAATCCAGAATATGAGTATTTAATATGGTTAAGGTCTGCAAAGATTTAATTTCATCACTGAGGCTATTCAAAAATAGACTTCCTTTCAATTTCAATGAATTAGTACTAAATTCATGTGATTTGGCAGGCGGAAGTTTGCAGAGTATCTTACTTCTAAAAAAAATCATGTTCCACCACGTTCTTGGTGAAGAGATCCCTCATATATGGAGGATTTAAGTGTTTGATCTTTGCAAATATTTGAAATATGTATTTCCACCATTAGTGTTCCAAACTTCTCCTGTGAATTGTCACAGTTCCATAGTTAGGCAAGAGTACATCAAGTCCTTTTCCTTAATATCATTAGAAATTATGCTTATTGCACTTTTGTTTGTTATCTGCCTGACCAGAGCTGTAGCTGCTTAGGGCTGGGTCCAAAGGTGGTGGATGGTGGAACGGCCATCAGAGATGGCTAGCTGCGAATATGTTCAATAAGCAGTCCTGGACCAGCAGAGACAATCATCTGAGGGAGAGAGAAATTGGTTGGTGACAAGGTCAGGTGACTCTAAACTCCCATATTCATGTTGAAGAGAATGTGAAAAGGCGAGCGTGGCCGCCTTTACGTAAGCCTAGACCTAGTGTTGGGCAGCAGCAACGCTAGTACCTGTAGTTAGCAGAAGAGCCGAACCATGGTCAACGGTGGGTACAGGTCAACAGGAGACAGTTCTGGCTCCGAGAAAGATGTGTGGCACATCATAGGCACAGTCCTGATGCAAAGGGCTAGTGGTCAGCCTCCGTGGAAGGGATAGGGCTCCCAACAAGTACAAATAGCCCATGGTTAGTCATGGATAGAAATAGAAGAAGAGAACAGTACTGTGATGGAGATGTCTGGCCTCCTGCAACCAATTCAGATACTAGAGACTACCCCTTTGGCTAGTACTACTGCTTATGACGAGGCAATCCCAAACCTTAACAGGATAGCATCTGATACTGCTGTTTTGAAAACCAGGGGTAGAACCTTATCTATAGCAACATCGATTATAAGAACTTGTATCATCCAGGTAAAATAGATAATGTAATACAAGAAATGGCAGAAATGAAAATTGATATATTGGGGCTTGCTGAAACGAGATGGAAAAATAATGCTAAATTTAGAAAAGAGGGAACAACAATGATACACTCTGGTACTTGAGAACATAGAAATGGAGTAGGAATTATTATGAATAATAACATCGTGAAGGCATTAATGGGACATTGGCCGATATCTGACAGAATAGTAATGATAAAATTGCAAGGAAAACCATTTAATATAAACATGAGCCAACTGTATGCTCCTACACAAGATTACAATGATGATGACATTGATGTATTTTATGGAGAAGTACAGACTGCAATTAAACAAAGTAAAATTTGATGAAATCTTGTGTTTTATGGGGACATGAATGCTAAAGAGGGATTGTCAGCTAAAGGGAACATTGTAGGAAAATTTGGCCTTGGAGAAAGGAATGAGCGAGGTGAAAGATTGATACACTTCTATGAAGAAAACGAACTCACAATATGCGACACCTGGTTTCAGCATCATGTTAGAAAAAGATATACTTGGAAAAGTCCTGGGGATATAAACAGAAAAAAAATTGACTATATCATGATCAATGAAAGATTTCAAAACTAAATTAAACAAGCTAAAGCCAAGCCTGGAGCAGACATCAATTCAGACCATATACCTGTCAAGATAATGGTGAATCTAAACTTAAAAAATTTGAGAAAAGTCAAAGTTAATGAGCAACTGCAGTTGGAACTACTAAAACAGCCAGAGTATAGGGGCAGATATAACAATGAAGTTTGTAGCAGATATGATGTATTAGGAAATGATCCCAGTGCTGAACAAGTAGATGAAGAGACTGCTGAAAATTGTTGGCCATAATTTAAACATTATATATCAGAAGCTCTCAAACTAAGTTTGCCAACCAAAAGTAAAACAAAAAGAAAGCACTGGATGACACAAGCCATTCAAGATAAAATGCAAAGAAGAAAAGCCATAAGGAATGATAGGCGAATGCATAAGCAACTAAGCATAGAGCTTGAAAATGACTGCAAAGCAGCAAAAGAAAAATGGTTAAACGATAAATATCATGAAATTGAAGATTACAAAAGCATTTCAGATTAAAAGAAATGCATAAGAAAGTAAACCAGCTCATATACAAACAGAAGAAAATATCTACAGGATGCATGGTGGACAAAAATGCCAATATTCCATTTGATGAAGAAGAAAGATGGGTTGAATATGTGCAAGACCTTTATAATGATAAGAGAGAAGACATGCCATAATTTATGCGATCTACTGGATATAAAATTGTAAAGGCAGAAGTTGAAAGTACAATAAAATGAATGAAATGTGGCAAGCAATAAGACCAGATGACATACCGGTTGAAGCTCTTATGGCTTTGAGTGAATACAATACTGATTTAATTAATTACAAATTTATGCAACATCATTTATAATTCTGGATATATTCCCATGGAGAGGAGAAAATCAATGTTTCTTCCAATTCCCAAGAAACCAACAGTTCAGGAATGCACAGATTTTAGAATTATAAGCTTAATGAGCCATGTCATTAAAGTATTACTGAAAATCATCCAAATAAGAATCACGGACAGGATAGACAAAAAGATTAGTATATTGCAAAGTGGCTTCAGACCAGAAAAAGGTACTAGAAAAGGAATATTCAACATCAGAACAGTATGTGAAAGAGCAACCGAAATGGGAAAGGATATTTGTATTCGCTTCATTGATTGTTCTGAGGCATTTGACAAGATAAAGTATTAAAAAATGATAGAATGTCTAAAGGAAATTGGTCTGGATGGAAAAGATTTGCATATAATTACTACATCATATTGGGATCAAACAGCAGCAGTTCTTACCGAATCAGGGGTGTCAAATGACTTTGAAATCAAGAGAGGGGTACAACAAGGTTGTGTTCTATGACCTAGACTTTTGAACTTATTCACTGAGAAGATATTAAGGGAGGTGGAGGATTTGAATGGAGTTACGATAAATGGCATCAACATCAACAATTTAAGTTGTGCTGATGATACAGCCCTTTTGTGTTTCTGCGCAAACGATTTACAAATGCTGTTAGGTGCATGCAATGAAGCTGGAAAGCCATATGGGATGGAAATGAATATTAAGACAACTAAAACAATGGTAGTGAGCAAGACTTAACATTACATTAGAATGAAGTCCCGTCCCATTCAACAGACAAATTCGAAAACATATTTAGGTTCACTCATTACAGAAGACGGAAGGTGTGAGAAGGAGGTTAAACGAAGAATTGAAATAGCTAGGAGTGCCTCTATAAATATCAATAAGATTTTAACATCAAGGAAGATAAGTATTGAAACCAGGAAAAGGCTATGTATATGTTACGTTTGGTCAACATTGCCTTATGACTCAGAAACTTGGCCGTTAACAAAAATAAAAACGAAAAAACTACAAGCTTTTGAGATGCGGATGCTGAGAAGAATGCAAAAAATACCGTGGATGGAGCAAAAAACAAACAATGAAGTTTTGCAATTGGCTAAAGCAACACCAACGCTCTTATCGTAATTAAAAAAAGAAAATGTAAATATTATTGCACCTTAAAAGAGAGAATAGCATACAGAGAGTGATTCTGGAAGGGCAGATAGAAAAGGGAAAAGAGGCAAGGGAAGGCCAAGAGTACAGTGGATGGACAATATCAAAGGTTGGATGAATCTGAATTATTGTGATTGTGTGTGATTGGAAAAACAACAAAGAGGAGTGGAAGTCCATGACTGTCAATCTACTTGGAGCAGACGACACATGAAAAGAGGAGGAAGAAAAGATATGTTATCTACTGCTTTAATATACAGCAACATATTTAAGGAAAATATTGGAAATTTGACGTCAATACCCTAATCAGCCATAGGGCTTTTCTCATCTGAAGTACTTGATATCCAAAGTGAGAAAATTGAGATAGAATGGTTAATGCTAATGAGAAATCGGACAATGGGCTCGAAAATGTGTTTGTCATGAAATTGAATGAACAGAGCTTAAATATTTACAAAACAACTCTGCATCCAGCAAAACTTACTTATAGAAGAATGCTTTAAAGTTGTGTGACGTACGTGATATCATAGAAATTACATCATCATAGTAATATGTTGCTTTTTGATATATTCTCTGAACTTCTAATAGCACATCATAAATTTGTTAGTACTTGGCAGTGCTAATAGATGATGTTTCAAAGCAACTTCAATAATTTAGTAAATGTATACACATTTGTTTCTTTATAAGAACAAAGTTTATAAGAAAATGAGGCTCAAATCGTCAAAATCTTAAGAAATTCGTAAGAAAATCACGAGGCTCAATTTCCACAATTAAGTGTTTTTATAGGCCAAACATCGGTATTTCGTCGTTGTTACATTCAAAATGTTAAAGATGGAATTCAAATTTAAGTATACAATATTATTAACGAAAGAGTAAGCCTTTCTAGCCAGTTTAGTTCAGTAAAAGTTAAGAAAAATTTAAGAAAATCTCAGGCTCAATTTCGAGAAAAGTTAAGAAAATTGAGGCTGAGGCAAAATAATGATTTTCTTATAAAAAAAAACGTGTACAGGGCAGATGCAACTTTGAAAACAATCTCAATCAAACAAAACATTGTAAATTTCACAAGAGCATTCGCCAATAGTATTCTTAATTTCCAAAACATTATATTGTCATTCATGCTCAGCTGATTTCATATTTTTTGCCCCAAGTTACAGCTTTGCTTTTACATTTCTGGTAGACATTTCGTGAGAATCGCCAAATTATGTAATCTTGCAATCTAAAGAGAGCACTCTAGTGATCTATAGACAGCATTGAATCTGATCAAGTAACTAGTACAGTCATTCTTAACCATGAAAATTAGATTAATAGCATCCTTTTCATCTTAGATCATACTGCACTGATTCGACTGATCAGGCTGAGTTGACCGAATGAGCAACAGTTTCCACTTAGATGAATTATGAATTCAGCTACCCTCCATCAATTGACATATGAATTCATGTGGTACATGAACATGGCTATGCGTTCATCAAGAATGCTGCTGTAACCAGGACAAAAGATAATTTTATTCCAAGAAAAAGTAAGTGTGGATAAGGCATTTGTAGAGAGAAAGGGCAGAGAGACGGGAATATTACATTTCATTAATCTTTGAAATTAAACTTACTGATGGAATACTGTTGCTCAACAGCTTAGATGTTTTTCACTCATGAGCATGGGTACTGGAGTGGGTTACAATTGGGGAGGGTATTGATTTTTCGAATTACAATTGGGAGTATAACACTTTCTGGAGAATTTTGAGGGGGAATGGATTCCTCTAAAGTCTTTCAGGGAGAGTAAAGTAAAATTGCAATAAAAAATGCAACATTACAATGCTTACAGTAAATTCTCAATGGGGTATGAAAATTCTAAGACTAAACTAGAAGTGTGAAACTTCTAAACATTTTAGAAATTCTAACTGGGTCCAGTATCTAAAGTTGCAAATGACAGACCCCAGGAAATATGAAAGTAAATTGGAACTTATAGGCCCCAGAATTACAGAATCATCTGAAGAGGAGCCACTTCACCTGGAGAACTCTTGGCCATTGCTGTCAATAGACTTGTACACTCAACAATGGCTTGTAGTGTGTAGGTGATAAAAATAAATGTGTGCTAAATCAATAACTTCAAAAAGGTATTGTTCCGCTTAAATGTCCTTGAAGGATGCCACGACCATTGCTAGCTAGGTACATCTTCCACAAAAGCTTCTTCAAATGACGTATTATGTAGTTTACATTTTAGAAGATTACTCAATGCCACTCGCCATTTCTGAAGTCTTTCTTTTCAAGTTACAATATTGCATGCATCATTTATCTCATTGAATTCAGAAGAATTTGACAATTGCTCTAGGTGAGAAGTGGGGGGACAAGTCCCCCAGTTCTGCTGTAGTGCTGGCAATGGCCGAAGGTAACCAGAAGGGGAATTCTTTTCAGTTGTAAAAATACAGAGAGGTAGCCACCTTCAGCTGTAGCTGATTTTCAAATCGCCCCTAAGATTACAAGCAGCCAAATTAAAAAGTAAAATATTACAGAAGTATATTTACAACTGTTAAGTATCACATTAAGGAAAAATAGAAATTAGAAGAAGAAAACTCAAGAAATAAACTAATTACATGTTGCATAAGACTTAAAATGACTTAGGGAAAATTTTTTTGCATGCCTCAGTGTACTATTCCAAGCCTTAGCACCCCTATATAAGATGCATTTCCGTCCTTTTGATGTTTTTTCTTTGGTACCTGTACATCAGAGTCAGTTCTTCTAAGGCTATGGGATGAAGAATGTGAGTTTCTTGTGAAGAGGTTGACTAAATATTGAGGTGGTAAATTATTGATAGATTTAAATGCTATAGATTTAATTCCTGATTGATAACATCATCAATGTTTTCCCAACCCAAACTCCGCAACTCTGTATTCACATCTGAATTCGCATTTAAACATGCAATGCATGCACCAAATTGGCCTATCTGGCCGAATCGGTTGTATTCATTTAAGTGGAAACTGGCCTTAGAACAGTTATGCATGATGTAAAATAATGCAAGGGATCGTTAAAAAAGTCTCTACGCTCAGCTTTATTGAATTTCGGATTCTCTCCCAAATGTCTGTTCAAGTCATTATACCCCACCTAAAATATTCATATTCATATTCAACACTTTTTTACAGTTGGTTTGAATACTAGATAAAAACTAATTAATGCCAACTATTTGTTTACAATAAAATACTATTTTTACATTAATAGATTTAAAATGAAGAATTAAGAAACAGATAGAGAACCAATAAAAAGAAACTTGCTATGTGTAGATGTGGCACGCACAATTTTTGCCATCCCAGTTTCGTATTTATTTTTTAAATTTTTTGCGGAAGTTCTCAATTTTATCTCATCACTCAGTGTATTCCACAAAAGACTTCCTCTAAATGATAGGGAGGTGGGTATTCACAGAGGAGATCTTACATAATTCACTAATACGAAGACCATGGGGCATATCTCCTTTGGTGAAAAATGCCCATATGTATTCTGGGTTTAGATGGTTAATTGTTCTATAAACTTCAGTCATGAGTATTTTTAGGTTCTTTTTGTGTATTATCTTAGATTTATCCCTATCTAAAAGCTTTTCAAACGTAGATTCGTAATCTCTATACAAGGCTCTCAGTGTACGCTTGTGAGTCCTATTTATTTCATTATTTGCTGCTTTGGTACAAAATAGCCAAATTAGAGGACAATATAAAAAATTGGACATTATCACGGAGTTGAAAATCAACTTCAACTTTTGTTCTCCTAAAATGGTCGTAATCTTATAAATGCATTTACTTTTAGTTTGACCTTCCAGCATAGTTCTTTAACATGAGCTTCAAACTTAAGTGAGTCATCAATGTCTAAAACTAGAAGCTTTACCTGGTTCCTAGATGGAATTAAAATCCCACTAATATTAAGGCATAGTTTACTCATGTCTTTTTGTCCTAGAAACATTATTTGAACTTTTGAGGGATTGGCTTTCATGCCGTTGTCAGTAAACCATTTCATCAACCTATACGTGTCGCCCTCTACTCTAATCATAACTGCTTCTGTGGATGTGTCACATGCGTAAATTCTAGTATCATCAGCAAAACTGCATATCTCCGATTCCATTTCAAGAAAGAAAAGGTCATTTATAAATATGTTGAATAGTAGCGGACAAAATACAGAGCCCTGTGGTACTCCAAATGAACCTTTCTTTGACGAATTAAATGTGGAGCCTTTTTTGACTCTTTGCATTCGATTTTTCAGGTAGCTGTAAACTAATTTTAATGCGTTTCTGTTTAGCCTGTAAGCATCCATCTTTGCAATAGGCAGGTCGTGGGGTATACAATCATATGTTTTTGATAAATCCATTAGGATTGTACCCGACATATCAAGGTGCTTTTTCCAAATTGCAATTACTCGAAATAAAGCATATTGTGAGTTATACCATTGTCCAAAACCAGAAAGCAAAGGAGATAGGATTCCTACAAAGTGTTGATATATTTGTTCATTCATGATTCACTCAAATATTTTGGACATGCCTGGCAGGACACTGATAGGCCTGTAATTTGCTTTTTGGCATTTATCGCCATTTTTATGGATTGCGCTAACATCAGCTTCCTTCAATTTATATCTACATTTATGCAACTAGTTAGATATGGACAAATTACTTCTTTTGAGTCCTGAATAATTTTTATTGGTATGTTACCACTTGCTTTATTAGTACTTAAGGCTTCTACTTTATTCATAATGTTCAACAGATCAACATTGTTAAACTCAAACTTTCGGCAAAACCTTATAATTTTTTTATGGTAGCAATGCTTGGGTCGTTCTTATACATTGCTAATGCCATATCTATACTTTCTTCCATGCTCAAGTCAGTCTCATGCATCTTAAAGGATGGGTCTATGCCAAGTGAATTGGTGATGTTCACAAAGTTGGTGTTCAGGCATTCAGCAATAATTTTATCATCTGATACAACCTCGCCGTTTTCAATAAGGATACTTTTCTCCGCCATTGGGTCACCATTTGAGAAAACTGACTTGACTGCTCTCCAAAATCTTTTATCATTGTCAATCGTGTTTACGTCCGAAGAATGGTAGAAGTTGCGCTTTACTTTTCTATTCATACTAACTATCAAATTTCTCTGTCGTTTGTATGTCTTATAATCTTCCTCACTACCTGATTTATTTGCCCTATTCTTGAGTCTAGTTCTTGTCATTATTGCCATCTTAAATCAGATTTTATATGGGGCTTATTATGCCCTCTTATGACTCTTTGTTTCAAGGGGGGCATGCTTCTCCAATACAGTTTCAGTGACTGAATGAAATAGTTGATAGTTTAGATAGTTGTGCGCAGTCTATTATCCAAATCTGTTTGAAAGTCTTCAACTCTGAAATTTTTGCACTCACGGTACCTTATAACCTTTGGGGGTAGTTTTACGATGTGTGATTTTAGTATTGTGTATATAAGGTGATGATGATGATGATCACTAAATCCCGTTTCAAATGAATGACTTTATGAAAGATTGTTTTCTGTTCGTGACCATAAGATCAATGGATCTCCCTTTGGGAGTCTTTAAACATGTAGGTCCTTTAAAAAGTTTGAATAAGTTATAAGTATTTGTCAAAATAATCATTTCCTGATCACTTATTCCCATATTGAAATCACCGATTAGTAAGACATTTTCACTTAATGAAGTATGCCTATCAATAACAGCACATATATTTTCAATAAAATAACGTGGGTCTTGTGAAGGACTCCTATATATAGGAAATAGCAACCATTTCTGTTTCCCAATATTGATCTCAATTGGGATAGTCTGGATATCATTAGGGATCCCAAAGTCTTCTATCTTTTTACACAAAAGATTTTCTTTTATATATACCAGGAGCCCTCCACTACTTTTGTTAATGTCTAGTATAATGGATGGTTCAAAACATTTTAGTCTGAATTGACTATTTGGAAATGAGGAGTCAAGTTTTGTCTCTGCAACAGTTAATACATCAAGTTTATCTCCTATCATCCGAGAAAAATTTTCGAATTTGTTCCTAATGGAGTTTAAATTTATGTAGCCTATTATAACTTTTTGGGGGTATTTTAATCTTAGCATTTTCATCTCTTCAAAGCAGTCAGCACTTGCTTCCATATTAGCTACAGATTGGGACTCCAAATAGTCCGAAGTTTCATTTGATGTATCTACTCTAATAATACGTTCATGTTCACTATTGTGATCATAGTTTGGAAATACATTATCTGGAATGGCATGCTGTATTCAAATATTATCTATCAAATTAATGAAATTATGCGCAAGGGTAGAGACACCTTTCCTATTTAAATGCAGTTGGCAGGCACTTAGACAAGCAGTGTCGATATTGCTATTGTCAACTATTAAGATCTCTTCTTCTTTGGCCAGCTTCCTTAAAGACTTGTTCAAAACATCGATTTTATTACACATACATTGGCGATCCTTCCTTATTTTAAGTGATTACAGTGCAATGGCAATGTATGGAGATTCCTCTTTTACTTCGGAGATAATTTCTTTGATTGTTTCTGTTGTGTTAATGGGATCATTTTTTGTCAATCATTGGTTCTGCAGTGTATCAGAACGCAATCAGGATTTCTTCTAATTATCAGCCTAATATGGTCTTTGTTGTCCAAACTTGCTGCGCCACTGTGGGGCTCTTATCTTCATATTATGTCGTTTTCCCAGCCCTTGTTCACTCAGCCCATTTAAGATAGAGTCTCCGATAATTACAACATCTTTTCGCTGTATTTCACTTGGATCTTTGCTGTTAGGTTTGTTTTTCTTTGACTCCGGACTTCTTTGGCTCTGTTGTTTTTGGTTCCTTGCATTTCTTACTGCACTCTTCCCTATCCCTCATGGGAGAGGCTACATTGCAATGGCTGTCCTTGTTTATGTGTAACGTTAGGCCAATCAGGTAATTTCTCAATTATTCAAGTTGTTTTTCCAATGATTAAATCCATTCTTCAAAGCTGTTCAACAATAGTTTAAGGTGGGTATCTTCTTTCCATTATATGTTTGGGCCCTCAATGATAGATAGAATTTCATTATGTGCGAATCACTTGAGTTCTTCCACATCGTTTTTGATGTTGGCAATGTTCCTGTTATTGGTATCTACTGTTTCAGTTTTTATTTCTACTGATTTTAAATTGTCTTGGATGATGATATCTTGACATCTTTTTCTGTATGGCAATTTGTTGTTACTTGGTGCTGTGTAAATGAATTCAGCTTGAATCGCATGCTCTAAAACAGCTTCAGTCTTTGGACGATCCCAAGTGTGTTCTTTTTGGCAAAATTCAACAATATTTTCTAGGTGCTGACCTATATGCCTTTGCTTGAGATTATCAAGAGCATCAGTTGTACTTTTTAGGTCAGAATTAGCACCATATTTAGTATCATATTCGAAAATTTAGCAGTGAAGCAGAGACATGTCTTATCAGTAGAACAACACTGCAACGGCTAGGCTTTTGAACCTATTGCTTATCTTACTATTTTTGTAGTTGGCAATATTTGATACATATTTGAAAACTCTAAAACTATTACAGGGTTGTATAACTCGCCACTGAAAAGTGACCTTGTGCGCATAATCTTTATAAGATATTTTGTATCAGATACTTAGGATGCTTCACAGATACTTAGTATTTGAGCATTTCATGAATGTGCACACTTTCCTTGAAGAGCTCCCATCCCATTTGTAGGTTCTCATCCGCTTTCTTTTGCGTACACTCCTCTCCATTCAAAGCATACATACTTTCTGAATGATCACAAACATAAATTCTCACCTCTCAATAGCTTGTATTGATGTGACTTTCTGTATGGGGTAAAACGAACAGTGGCTGTTTCACTTGTGTTGTGACTAATTATCTCTGTTTCACCATCCTAAACAAATCATAGTTTACATAAATTTCAAAGCACATTTTTAGAAAGAACACATTGTAGCAAATAAGTTATACAAAATGCTTCAAGAGTATAATAGAAACAAGCAACAAGTGGATTAAAATGACACATTCAAATTGGAAATTGCTGAGAAGATATGCTTTTAAATAATGCTTTCAGGTCAAAGGATGATAAACATTTTGAGGAGATTGTTGGGCAAAAACACCAGAGAGTGAAAAGAATTATCATTCTATTCAGTAACTCTAGATACAAACCTGCCAATATCTATATTCTATGACATTTGATATCTATGATATTCTCTGATATTTTGTAGGGGGGAACCTTGACTACTATGCTCCATTCAATGCTGTACTTTGCGTATGAATCTTGAGCTCTGTTTACGCTACACAAACTAACCCGGGGCAAACCCGGAGCGAACTCTGTTCCAGTTACATTGCGAAACAATTTAGACACTTTTTGCTTCCTTCCAAACCAACTGTCCATACCTCCTACTCTCTTACAAGAGAAAATAAAGAGATGCATCCATTGGTTGGCCATATTCTCATAGATCCGCTTTTTTGAGCAAATATCTAACTGTTGAAGGATCTTTTTGTCAGCATAAATTCCTATCAGGAGTGGAACTGCCTCAAAAACCCAAATTGAACTTCTTTTAATAGCTTCCGTACTCATTTTAGCAACTTATTTTCGATTTCCCATAGAGTTGTTAGTATACAAGCACAATCAGTGAAAAAACTGTTGAATCAAGGTGGCGCACATGGCTTCAATTTAGAAATACATGTGTCCGAACAGTAGAACTGCCTAGGGTTCGACCCTGATATGTGCTTACACTATGTTTACAGCAACTAAACTGGGACGAACCAGGGGCGAACCTAGCTCTGTTGCAGGGTCAGTTTACAGTAAGTCGAGACCAGGATAGTTGTATTTACACTACAAAAAATCTAACCCAGAGTAAACTAACCAGGGTTTGCCCCAGGTTAGTTTGTATACTGTAAACAGGGCTTTTGAGTATCCACACATTTTTGGACAGTTTGGTCTCGTTTTTGTATTTTCAGTGCCTGAAGGATTTTGTGTGGCTGTTGAATCACTTTTGAAGTCACCTTTGCCCTATCCATAATAAACATGGCTACCATTCTCTGTTGCTACAGATGCTTTGCATACTAGACACGTATCTTGGCAGCCTCCATTCAGTGAGCATTTGGTCTTAGTCTTGCAATTCCATTTTGAATTATCTTTCTTGGTGTCACCTTGCAGTATTTTAGAGTTGTCTTTTTTGATGTTTTTTAGCATGTTGGTGGTTGCAACTTACTTTTAGTGTACCTAGGTTGAAAATTTTGTGGAATTTATGATGTTTTGTGAAGTTTTGTTTTACTAGGTGGAGGAAGACTCTACCAATTCTAGTTTTGACACTCCTATAAGAAGGGGGATTCATCCAGATGACTTTCCTTTTGTCAGTGTTGACTTTGGTTAGCGTAGTGCCCATTTCTGTACGAAAGGTTCTGGGTATACCCCCTGCTCCTTAGTGTAGAATCACAAATACTCTTAGCACTTTCAAAGTGAGTTTTGCTGGATGACAACTCTCGTAGCCTTTGTTGACCATGTTAGGTGATTCCTTCCATATTGATGGTGGATGAATTGAAATAATAGTGATATATGATAGATAGTTGTCAGGTTTTCTATAGGAATAATATGATACGTCTTTGAGGTTAAAAGACACATCCAATAATAGGTTTCTGTCAGGTTTGTGTCAATGATAATTGATAGGCCTTCACACTTGAATAACGGTAGTATGTCCTTCCCCAGCTAATCTAAGATAGAACCACTAGAGTAATTTACTACAGCCAGTCTGTTGTCTCTATATAATCCTATCTGGTCTCTGGATATTAATGACGAGTCTGTCCAGCATGTACAACACCACATGCTCGCATACCTAAGCACCATCATAGGGTCCCATTGACACGTTGAACATGTAGTTGTTTTGCGACTTTTTATCCATATTCGACAACAATTGAACAGGAGATATTTCTTTGCATGCTTGATGATGGTGACTGCCTTACCAGGGATGGTGGTAAACCAGCTTGCATATTTAAATGAAGTATTCAGCAATTCATTGGAAATGTACAGGTAGAAATCAGCTATGTTAACTTTTATGAAATGCGAATTGCTTTTCATTTGATGGAAGTGAACCTATGTATGGTGCTTGAAGTGGTTCTCAACTGGTTGGAATGGCAATGGCTGTAATGTCTTATATGTTTTTATCAAGGTATGCTTTTGCTATTCACCCCATTTCACGTTTTCATGGATTGATAAGCCTGCATGACAAATTGTGAGAGGAGTTGTTCTTGTGGTCCTTCAGTGTAATGAACGCATTCTGTAGAGCCTATTGCTCCATTCATCTGTCCAGGTCTAGGAGCTTGGGTAATTCTTTTGCTTCGCTATCAATGTCATGCTTGGTAGTACTACAAAATTTGTGGTAGGTCCTAGTGATATTGTTCGATAGTAATCTATGGTGAGCAGTCATAGATAGTTCGTATACGTACCTAGTTTTATCAGCAAAGACACATACGTTCTTTGAAGATCGAATATCAAGTAGGTCTTTATAGAGTCTCAATAGGCACTTGCTCCTAGCCAGATGAATTTCAATATTTCACACTTGTTCATCTAAATCATTCTCCAATGGTTTAAGTGCTCATTTTGTGGTGGTGTGTTGCTTGATTTGAAACCAAAAGTATTAGTCTCATTGAAATTGCATAATCTGTTGTCAATTGTAGTGTTGTATTGTCCTTTTCAAAAAAGTATGCTTTCCATCATACTCTTCGGATATAACTTTCAAACTTTTCCAGCATAGTCATAAAATAACTGCTTTTTGATGGTATCAGAATATTCTTTATTGAATAGTCATAGGTTTTTACCTTCAATTCTTCAAATTGTCCTTGATAAGATGCAACATGTATCAGAGATTACTATCGAATAACATTACAAAGACTTACTTCACATGTAGTAGGCTTTCATTACACTGAAGGATCACAAGGACAACGTCACTTGCAATTTGCTATGCAATCTTATCAGCCCATCAAAGAGTGAATTGGGGCAAACTGCAAAAGCATACCTTGATAAAATCATGCAAAACATCCCAGCCATTACCAGTGCCAACCAGTGGAGAAACACTTCAAGCACTATAAAGTGCTTCCATTCTATGAAATGCAAAAGCAAATCAAATTTCATAAAATTTGACATACTTGAAATCTACCCGTCGATTTCAGGAGAATTATTGACTAATTCCCTTACATACGCTAGTGGATTTACCACCATTCCTGGTAAGGCAGTCACCATCATCAAACAAGCAAGGATATATTTTCTGTTCGATGGTACTCAACTATGGGTAAAAACTTCACACACCAACTCCATGTTCAACGTGTCAATATGGGATCCTATGATGGTACTGAGGTATGCGAGCTCGTAGGGCTGTACTTGCTGGACAGAATGTCATCATTAATATCCAGAGACTAGATAGGATTATATAGAGACGACGGACTGACTGTAGCAAGTCACTTCTGCTTTTGATACCGGCAAGAATTTGAAAAAGTAATAATTGAATACACTTTTAAAAGTTAGAAATCCCAAGAACTCTTGCGATATCAAGAGAAGAACATTGTGTCAGTAGACATTGGTTGACTGGTGCAAAGGATTCTAATTTTCGCAAACATTAAGCAATGAACAAAGGCCCTGAAATGTTGAAAATGTTTTGATGTTGGAGTTGTGAAAATAAGAACCTTGTACAAGGCATTCCTTGCACAAGTCAACCAATGTCAACTGGCCGAATTTTGGACTCTTGACGTTTTGAGAGTTCTGGGCTTTTCTAACTTTTACAAGTGTTTGTAATTCCTTTTTTTCAAATTCTCTGCAGGTATCAAAAGGAGAAGACCATGAACATCTAATGAAATTTGAAATTTTGTACTGATGGAGGTTGTTTGAGTTTATCACAGTCCAACCCAGGTAGCTTTTGTATCTATTACAAAAATCCTAAGTGAGTTAACTCTATTCGGGTTGAATATGGGTTCACCCAGAGTAACTTTTTCATGGTGTAAACTGGGGCTGATAGTAAACGAAGAGTTAGTACTGAAATAAAACCTAATTTACTCGGATACAGAAGTATGGAAACAATGAGCGTAAATGTGCAGTTTCATAAACGGTACATAAAGCTTTTTGAAGCGATTTCAACTGTATCCTATGGAAATGATAGCTGATATGACCAAAACTACTCAAAACAAAATAAAATTGTTCAACCATCCTTTTGCAAATTAAAATACAGTAGGAAAAATAACTATCATTACAGATCAGGCAGCTAAATAATAGTCATAAAACTTTGAGTTTTACTAGGCCTTCCTATCTTAAAGTTGGAAAGTTAATTAGATTCAAAACGTTTGTAGAATGTAAAGATTTAAAAATACTTTCAACTAATTGTAAAGGAAAACTGCTAAGAATAAGTGAACAAATTGCCAGAACTTTGGTTTGAAACTGGTTTTGACATCAGAAAACATAGCAGATCAAAATAAATTTGCAGGCTTAGGATTTCGTGTTTAGCCTTGCTACCAGTTCATTTAGGAGTTGTGGCTCACAGCATGAAAAGAATGATGTTACCAAATCAAATGTTGAATTCATTTGCCCACAACTAAGACTTTGCATAGATGACAGCCCCTCTTGGGGAATACGGCACATTTGCATTGGATTATAGGGTAAAAGCGTTAATAGATTCTGCTGATACATATCTGTGATAGACAGCAGTTTTTGACTGCAAATCTGATTTATACTTCCCCACAACCACTTCTCAATCGATTTGGATATATTTTAAGAGGCCCCAATTGACTTTGGGCCAGGGGCCTCACCAGAAGTAAAACACAGCCTTGAGATGGCTTGTGGAAATTTAGACCAAAATCTCATGTCTTCTTTAGGAGAGAGCATAGCACATGGAAGAGAGTCTATTTTCTCAGTTAATCTAAAGCTTCTAATATCTCTGCCTTTAGATCTATGGAATGAAATGACAATGAACAAAGGTTCCAAAAATAAGCACACCAGGCTGGAAAAAAATTTTCAGAAAAACCATGCTGTTGTCCAATTAATGAAATGCCAAATACGTGAACAGAAATGAAGCACCATTACACATGGAAGTAAACTTGAAGCTATCTTATTCAAACATGCACAAAGAAATATGATCATAAGATTGAATATAAATCCTTGATGATGCCATGGTTCCGTTCATATTAGTAGTTCTTGAATAGGACAGCAGCATGGTGTCAATTTTGACAATGTTCTTCCATCCTGCCTAAATTATGTTTGGAACTATTGCTCATTGTTACTTTCATCCATAGATCTTAGGGCTGGTATGTGTAAAATTTTCCCAACATTGAAAGGGCAAACCTGCTCTATTCCATGCATTCTACTGTCGCTTCTGGAAAACTGGACATTTTAGCCCAAATTACTGGAAGATATTTACCATAAAGATTATTGTTATAGACATGCATCCACGCAATTAACACCTGAAGGGGTGCTTTGAAGTTGCTCCAATCATGTATTGTCAATGAATGAATGCTCACCCTCAGCATCTGCATCATCTTCATTAAAAACAGTCAACAAATCATTGGCCATGGGCAAGATATGTTCTTCAATGGTCTTGTATGCAATTGGCATGAAAAGAAAAACTTCTTACACTCTCTTGTTGTGTGAGTTGCAGCTTCCTCAGAGATCCTCCAGTTCATAATCGATGGATTTCTTAATTTGTTACTGAAACTCCAATTTAGCGCTGCTACACAGGAGCTTAAAGAAGAGCAGTTCCTATAATTTCATTCACAGTAGATGTTTATAGGACTGCATTTTCTGCTTGAGAGGGAAATACCCTCGACCTTATTTGACTGGCATGCGCAATACTGCCAGAATGCTGGTGACCAAGACGATCTTATCCTAAGGAACTTGATGAAGTGGAACTCATTCTACTTTTGCTCATGAGCTTTTTCCTCGCCAACTTGATACTCAATCATATTGAAGGATACTGTACAAATTGCGCAACGCTGGGAATGCATTCAATCTTCCGATGGAAGAAAATGAAGGTGCATGCTTAGGTAAACAAAGGAACTCCAATGACGCTCAACTGTCGTAACAGTTAATCCAACTACAAAGTCAAGAATATCTACGGAACATACTGTTTGATAATGGAACAGCACTGACTTTCTAAGCAAAATGCTGAGGTTTCCTCCTGAAGTAAGCAGCACGTTGGTAATGCTCCTTTGTTAGTGAATTCGCCAATATGCTGGTGAGGATAAAAGTTCAAGAGCATTTCCCGCCGGTGAAGAAATTCCAGTCCTATGGACAGCTACCTTCAGATCACCTTTATGTACCTTTTGATGTGCAAAATGAACTCCTGGACAATACTTACATCAGTAATGAAGTGATTTGCTAACTTCTTTGATGCAATAGCTGCAAAATGAAGAATTGACGCTTTGCGAGCAACACCACATCTATGTAAGTAGATGTAGGGCCTGTTACTGCGAGTAATTTAATGCAATGTAATGGAGTAACTTCTTAATTCGCGAAAATACCCTTTCAGCAACTCACAATTTATATATAGACACTTTTAATAATATATCAAGAGATTAAAACAGGTATATGGTGAGCAATATACTAACATTTCTGTTCTGCTAGGGGGTCATGGTTTATTTTGTATCAGTAAATAGATATGGCTTCGATATTTTTTTGTAGCACTGGAAAGTTAAGGCCTCTCGTTTATCAACAGGTGTATCATTTCATAATTCTAAAGCCGAATAATTAAAGCCATTGTTTGCACCGTCCATATTTAGTCTTGGGATTTGAAGATCATGGCAATTCTTTCTTCTCATTTTGAGTGCACGGATCTCAGCTCAAATTTAACTCAAAGACTTTCTGGGCTTAATTTACTCATAACCTTATATGTCATGACAAATTGATCAAGCAAAATTAAATTATTGATGTTCAGCAAATCATAGGACCAGTTATTTTTTACTCTAGCACTTACAATTATCAACTGGGCTTTATCCTGCAACCTTGGAGAGTTTAAATTTTTCCAGTTGGAAGACTTCCCAGATTAAATCTGCATAGCGAAGATGATTTTCAACATTAGCATACTAAACACTACCTGGCTTAGACTGAGGGAAATTTTTTTCCAACTTCATTAGTGAAGCAAGTCCTCCAAAGATCTTACTCTTAACAGTTACAAACTGCTCATCCTAATTCAGAATTTCATCAAACATTATTCCTAGTTATTTAGTACCGGAAACTCGCTTACTTTCCTTGTTACTTAACCTTAATCCAACCAGAGTATTTGTACCCTTTGCTATCTGCGGATGACCAATGATCAAATATTCGGCTTTTGAGGAGTTGGGACTATGCTTGTTCACTCTCATCCATTCAGCAATGTTAAGACACTCAGCTTGTACGTCAGCTACTACTTTCTCCTTGTCAATGGTATTGCTAAATTGGCATCATCAGTACAGATGTTTGCATTTGAGTATTTACGGCAATATTCAAAATCATTTAGATATAATGAGAATAAGAGGGGGCCTAGGCAGGAACTTCAGGGTATACCACATGTACCTTATCTCTTTTTAGATTTCTTGTCGTTTAGGGAAAAGTATTGCTGTCTGCTATGTAGGCAAGATTTTAATAAGTTCTTAGGAACCCTTTGATGCCATACACCATTAATCTTTTGATCATGATTCTGTGATCTACAATGGCTTTTAGATTTAAAAAAAATGTCCACTTCAGTTTTCTGTGGTCTATATTTTCATACCAGGAGTTTGTACTACATATCAGAAATGCTATCATTGAGTATAGTTTTTGGCATGCAGATTGGTTTCTTGCGTTTAGTTTATTTGCCCTAAGGGACTCATACAACTGGCATGAACTATTCTCACCAAAGTCCTTGAGAAAACCGAGATGACTGACACGGGCTTATAGTTATTGACATCTTTTGTTGCACCTGATTTGAAATTATGGGTGATTCTGGCAATTGTCCAAATATATGGGAAAACTCCATTCATTAGAGATGAATTAAAAATTATTATCCAAGGCTTTGTAATAAGATACATCACATCTTTAATGATACTCAATGGGATCTTATCTGAACTTGCTGCTTTTCCATTCTTCAACTTTCTAATAGTGTTATGCATATACATTTCATTTGCAGTTTTGAATGCTATTATGTTTGGCTCAGGGATAATGTAGCAGAGGCAATCATCATCTGTCTTAGAACTCATGTTCTCTGCTAGCTTAGGACCAACTAAAGCAAAGTTGTGATTCGTTGCCTTCAATACACCCCACTCATGTGGTAAATATTTATTGACACTATCTCAATATTTTTGTCAAGAGCTGTAATTGTTGTTTCCAACATTTTACTAGGGTGTTCTATATTTGCCTTGATTAATCCATTATAATAATCCCTAGTAGAAATTTGTATGCTTTTTGTTACGTGATTACATATCCTTTTGCAAGCAGACCTTATTTCCGGAGATTCTTCTGGTTGTACTTTCATTTTTCTCTTTCAAGAAGTAATCTTTTTCAAAGAGGGGGTAAAACATGGAGCAAAATCACTTTGAACCCTTTTAAATCTTAATGGTGCATGGAGATCCAAGATTAATTCGAATGTCTCCTGAAATATGGTTGGGATATCCAGGGTATTATCACAATACGGACTACGAACAGCTTCCCAGTCTACTGGCTGTATTTCATCTCAGAAATGTACTTTATTGCATTTTCTCATATTGCAAGATTCAATTACTTTTGGTCTTTTACTTTCATACTTTTGCCAACTATTGATTTGCTGAATTCCATACACACAATAGTGGTCTACCATACTAGTTGTAATTACATCTGCCTCTGCAATGTATTTGGGATATGAGGAAGAGAAATGGTCAATTAATGTATTGATTGTTCTTTGCTCTCCTCAATCTTTCCTCATACAAGCAGCTCATGCTTACCATTCGATCCACTGCTCGAGTTGGTATTTGGAGTAAATCAACTTGAGCTGTTTGCAATTTGTGCTCTTGATGTATTTTAAATCACAGTTTGAGTCCCCGATCAAACTAATTTCCTTCTCTTCTCTATCTAGGTATTTTAAAACTTCCCTGAGTTGGAGGACGATACTAACAAACAAGATGCAATGAATTTGCATAGATATTTTGGAAGACTTGAAGAGAGATCAGCTCAAGTTTGTCATTTTTTAGCTTAATAATATGTTCAGGGAGATTTTCCTTTACACATACAGCTACTCAACCTTGTTGCAATCCCTAGACGTGTGCGAACAGCATACGTAGAGAGGTACTTAGTATGTCACTTTTCTAGGTATTTTTTTAAGTAAAATGCATACATTGACTACAAAAATTTCATCGTGAAAAACTTTCAGACAAATATTTTGCCGAAAATTACTACAACAAAATTTCAAATGAGAAGAAATTTTGTCCCCACTAAGTATGTTGCTTTTAAGAACTTTAAGAATTCACATAGAACAACTATAATATTAGATTAGAGATCAAATTAATACATCCCTTTCATCTAGCCTATGCAAATTACAGCGTTAGCCTCATGTGCATTATCCATATAATCATCCTCATCTTTGTCATCATCATCATCATCATCATCATCATCATCATCATCATCATCATCATCATCATTATCATCATCATCATCATCATCATCATCATCATCATCATCATCATCATCATCATCATCATCATCATCATTATGGTCGGTTCTTGAGCTGCTGTTATTATCATCGGTTGATAAAATAGTTCTACCTACCGTTTGTCCCCAATTCCAAAAGAATCTACATCTGCCTCTACATAGTTCATTTGCACTATCTCTTTCATCAGCTCAAGGTACTTCCGTTTTTCATGGCAAATCTTGAACTGTACTGACAGTAAAATTTCCACAAAATTGTTTGCTATTGGAAATGGTCTGTATTTTTCTTCAGCTACTATCCCTGTAAAAGATCTTTCTCTCTCTAAGAAAAACCATGCTGCTCTAGATATTTCTCGAGGAACATGACCAAAAATGACTGCCACAAGCCTGTCTGCTCTTTTCATCTTCCAGGCCACCAAGAAAGGACTGTGTTCCAATGCAATGTTATCAGTTTTATTTTCCGCAGTAAGTTTTTAGGGTTCTTCCACACTGACTTCCCATACACTTACCAACCCCTACTTGCTATTTCAGCTTGAAAAATTATTTCCATTCACAACAATTATAGACAGAAAATGTTAGATTGCTTTACTTTCAAACAAAATCTTTGACTTCGAACCTGTTTTCATTTTAAGTTCTTAGATGTTCTATGTATCCATCCAGTCTGTCATTTTATCTCTTGTTTTTGAAAGTGCGACATCCACCAGTAAGTGCAATACAAAGTAACACCTCATTTCTTTTTCCGTTACAAGAGCATATGTTTCGTCTGTTCCTTTGTGCTTTGAACAGAAAACCATTCAAAATAGGTACAAATCAGTTTTCGATATTTAGTTGACTTGTTCAACAGTTTAGAGCTCTAGAGTTGTAGTCAATTCAAAGTTGAAGAAATGTCAAACTTACTTGACTATTTTAAAGCAAAAAGACAGCATTACGAGAGTAACCAGGCTAGTTCATCTAGAACCGTTACATCAAGGGAAATCGAAGAAGTAAAGAAACAAATGGAAATACCCTATAAGAACTGGGAAAAGATAGGAAGTGGAAATCTGATGAAAGGGCTGAAATTGGCATATATGCGCATGAACATGGTAACCAAATAACAGTTAACCATCTTTCTGGCCAACACCCACAGCTAACTAGGCAAATGGTCAATGATTTCAAAGAATCAAAAGAAAGCATTGTAACTCCTCAACTTCTACAAAGAATCATTGGGGCAATGAAAAGAAAGCATTGGAACTCCTAAAATAAAATCAGTTTTCTTTAAATTGACAATGTAAATGAGTATCTAGAGGCCCAAATACACTAGGAGCTTAAACAGTAGTATGACATTCCAAGACGTTACTTAACACTGAAAATATTTGTTTCGTGCTTACTTTTGCCAGAGTAGCGCTTCTAAGATTAACGGCAGTCGCCAATTTACAGTCTTCAATGATATGATATTTTGACATGATGCTCATTGTTTTTCTGTCTATTGCATGACTTCAATCAAGCGTCTATTGTGTGTATACCAAAGGCGAACTACTTTAATCCATGATGACAGAATCTTCCAAACTGAGCACTTCCAAGAGATGCTCATTTCTAGCAAGCAGGTCCTTTCATGTACGCCTAAGCACTTTTCTTGCATTTTTGATGACATACGCTATGTACTGAGGTGCTAATTTGCTTAACTGTCAAAACATAGGTAGGAAGCTTAAGCTTGTAGTTTATTTGGACCCTAGGATTGCCCTCCGACCAGAAAGCAATGCTATCATTTGGCGTACTTCATGGCAAAAATAACAGCTAATGCTATCCAACACATAACAGAAAAAGGTTGTGTTGTTATCTAAATTCCCAACAACATGAAAAACCATTTCCAGATGCTCGAGTTGAATATCAACGGCCATACTAAAGTGTTTTAAAGAAGAGCTTTGAAGTATGGTATGCAGAAAAAGTTATCAAACAGATCCAGGCTGGGAAGTAAATTTATGACGTAGAAATCTCAATGAAAATATCTGACATGAAGCCTATTCATGCAAGGTGGGATATTGGTCTCTACGATCATCTAACGAACAGGAGCTAAATGATAGTTAAGTTATGGAAGATGCCTGGTTTATAAGAGGCTTTCAGCCAGGAACTCCCACCAGAAGATCCACTTGATGATTTGGACTTTTAACATATATTCACTTGGGTCTAGACTCTTATTTTAAGATATCACGATTTGCTTGTAATTAGGCTTTGTTGTTACGTCCCGTGTTAGTAAATTGCATCCTTAGTTTCTCTTTCTACAAGCTATAACAGAACTGAGCACAAAGGGTGAAATTAAGTTTTTATAGGGGCTTCCATTTTAAAGAATAATAATATCCTTATACAAATACAAAAACTGACAAATATACTGTTATTCATTGGATTTTGCTGACACTTGTCATTGGATTTTCTGAGATTTCGAGACAAAATTTTGTCACTACGAAATTGTGAAAAGTTGTCCGAACAATTTTTTGATGAAGTGCATCCGTCGAAATCTTTTGTTGCTAATGTACATTAAATGGATAAATGTTCACAGGTCATTCTCATGAAATGCCAACCTTAAACAGTTGTGACTGGGACAGGTAATAGAGGTATAGTCTAACACCTTCATTTTCCAAGAAAACTCGTTTTGAACTGAATTTTTAGTCAATGCACTAAGCTCCCTTTGTTTGGCTTTAAAGTACTAATTCGCACCAACAATACAACTTGCTTTGCTAGAGAAAGCAACAGCCCATCGCTCACAAGGTATTAGCTTCCAGATTCTAGAACCTTATGGCAAAATCCTGTCATAATCACACTGCTATTTGATGTAGAAAACGTTTGTTCTCTTTCACTACAACATTCACAAGTCAAGGCATAAATTATTAGTTTTCATTTCTAAAACTTTGGTAGCACTTAGTGCACGATGTTTAGGATACTTTCTCAATCTTTTGGAATCAATGTAGCCTAAGATATAAATGAAGGCTAAGTTTTAAGCATGATGAAGACCTTGCTCAAAATGTCGCATTGAAGAACACATCGTCAGATTCAGTTCATAAAACTTTACATTGGGTATGTGGAGATGCTAATGGAGACACGAATTTCTGCTCACATTGTCTATCATGGCAGATGTATCAACAACACGTCTCTCCTTCTTCAAATTTCTTACATATCGTTACAACTACCTAACAAGAAATGTTTTTAACTGAAGCTCATTCCACTAATCTGCAATCGTGGCTCATCAAAGTATTAGGATCATGAAACTAATGCCCTACTGGTAGCATTTTGGGGCTAGTAGCGACAAAAAAAAAGAAGGCAGATTTATAAAGCTTTTTTGCTACCTAAACGGATAAGGATGAAGAGTCGTATTATCTTATAGGTCAGAAATGTCTTAAAAGAGAAAGGAACTGCTGGTTATTTTCCTATTGGAGCACAAGCTGTTAAGAACGCTAAGGAAAAAATAACATCACAAAACTAGTAAAACGGGATTAAAATCTCAGATCGGCAAAGGCCTGTAAGATTGCCTAGGAGAGGACGACTTTAGAGTAAATACTTTATCCATACCGGTATCTAGACTTCTATAGGCATGAAATTAATTTTTCAACGATATATAAAAATTTTGGAACTTGGAACTGCATGAATAAAATAGTTTTGCACAATATTTGAAGACACTTTTAAAGGCCAAACAACAATTCATATAATGTACTTTCTGGCATGGTAAAAAATTGTCCCTGAAATAATACCCCAGCTGCCCCCTTTTGCAACTAATATGAGCAGTTGGCTATACATGACAAAATATAGATTTTTGTGGCAAGATTTTTAAATGCACCATTCAAGCCTGAGGAATGGAGTAATGGCAAAGAAAACAGATTTGCACCAAATTTCATGGCTTGCCGGGGGAAAATCTAAAGTTCTTCCATGAGGTCACAAACATTGAGGATAGTCTCAGTATGTTTAAGCAAAAACTTTTGTATGAATGTTGTTTGAATGTAAATACAATTCTAACAGGAGGAGATGTTCTGAGCTGTATTGAGAGGGCAGATTAGAGTCACTGGGTGAAAATTCTTCCAAGCTTGCACAATGACAAGAAAGAAGAGAGGATCATGTCTGATTCACTTGTCCCGTTTCAATTCCCATGGACTCATGCAACTATGGATGCAAAAGCCACATAGTGAACTTGACTTGCACTTGGTTAGGCGTTTATGTGTTGAAAGCAGGAAAAGAATGGAGTTGCAGTGTTTTAAAGAGAATTGGAATGAAAATGCAGACCTGAGCCACTGCCATCGGGAAGTTAACACCAGCAGAATGTGTGAAGCTGCCCAAAGAAAACAAGGAAGTTCAGTGAACTCTTGCAAAATATGGAAAGATCGCAAAAAATCATCGCAGCATTCAAATAGGTTTCTCAAAGCTAACCTTTTTAGAGATGACTTCATGTTGGAATCAAAAAAGGAAAAAAGTGGTCCAGTCAACAGCAAGAGCATGCAAACAATCATTAATTCATCAGCAAAGCATGCAAACAATCAGTACGTCAAGCAGTTGTTGCTCTAATACAAGCATGACTATCCAAAAACGTTCAATATTTTAGGCATTCTCTAGCATCCAGTATCTAATATAAGGACCACCATGGTCAAGCCAGGAGACAACTATTTTAAATACAAGTTCTCAAATGGCTGGAAAGCGCTATTTAGAGATTGGATTTTGGAAAGAGGATCCCATTAAATAGCCGTCTTACTAATCTGTGAAGCTAAATTTAAAGGAGGTATGCTATGAGCTAAAATTCAAAAGCTAGGGGTCTGCTTTCCCTTAACAGTCATTCAATTTACAAGAAAAGGCACACTGACAACAGTGGTGGACACTTTGAGATTTTTCAGGGGCACAGAATACCCTGTGAAAGCCAAAGCAAGCATCATGTGCAACCTAAGCTCGGTAATCTGAAAAGCATGACTTCAAAATGAGACATGGCAGAAGGAAGGCTTAGAAGTAAGCTGAGGGTCAAGGGTCTTGTCCCCGGAAAAATTTTGAGGTCACACCCTCTGGAATGTCAAAAGATGCCATTCTGGAAACCAGGACCAAAATTTTTCATCATTGATATTTATGATGAGAGGGAAAAATAATTCCCCCAATCTGAATTCCAATGACTTAGAACAAGCAAAGAAAGAGTGAGGCTGGCCCTGTCTGTACACTAAAGCTATGCCTGCACATCACTGGAAATAGTGGTGCTGCCTTTTTGCTGTACTATGCCTGTATGCCAAAGCATTAGAAAAAGCATTCTCATCTCAGCACGCAGGCTTGTACGACTTTGACTACTGCTTCCCTTGCAGCACAACTCATGAATATTTGTCAAATATATTTTACATCTTCATACTTTAATACAGCTCTGCTCTCTTTCAGTAAATACTTTCTCTAACTATGGGGTCTTTCAACTGTTTCACAAACATTATGTAGATGCAACACTGGCATCTCATGTTCTCACCAAGATGCAAATTGAAACTCCTATAACACTCGTGCCAAGATTGATACTGAAATTCTTATAACATCCATGCTCACCATGAAGCTTTCTTGAATCTAGATAATGCACTGTCTGTTCACCAGCACAATCTACAATACTTGATGGCTGAAAGTTACAAAACCAAAACAGCGTGAGTCCCAGCTTCATGAGAGAGCTTCTAAGCCAAGATATTTAGGTATAATTTACGAAATACAAATACTCTTGATATACAAAACGTCAGGATAGCTTCATATGGTAATAGAAACTGTGCAATACATTGGTAAAAAGTTGTAGATAATGCTGCCTCCACATGTTAGATAGTACCCAACATGAGTAGCATACAAAATAGAATTAAGCTCCTGCATAATAAAGTCTGATTGTAGATTGTGTAAAACCCTTATATTCAGGGTATTTTATATCTAACTTTAAACTGTCCAGTTTAATTTATCTATTTTATCTACCTATCTTATTTTCATAGTGATAGTTGGCCTAAATTAGCACTGCATAGCTATTTCTAATGTCATCGAAAGCCAAATTAAAATAAATTATTTATTATTACTAGTATTGGTACTACATTGAAAATAGGTTAAAAATTCGGAATCACTTCAAACAAATTGATGTGTATTAATGTTCCTAGATTGTAGATTGGATAAAATCAATGGAGAAATGATTGAAAAATACTCTATAGACCATTTCTATATACAACTTTTTTGAATAAATGGGGGGGAGGGCAATTCCCCCTGTTTCCAGTTTCTACACATCTGTAAAAGTATACCATGACAAACAAGACTCTTCCTCGTGTTGGACATGACACAGAATACAAATTTTAAGCAGAATGAGGAGAAGCATTTTGGGTAGCCTACATTAATATGCTTGAAGAAATATGGCTTCTGACAGCGTATCACAGAATATGATCCAAAATCTTTCTCTGACTTTCCCTGACCTTTTAGCTTTTCAGGGAACACTTTCCAGACCTTCCCTGACCTACCTAAATTTGGATACATTTCTCCCTGACCTTGCACACTGTATGAGCCTTGATTACATTCTGGTTGATCGACGTGATTTTCAATTTCCCATGGCAAACTGTGCAATTCCATTCTACCCAAAAAATAATCAAATGTTATGAAGTACATTTCTGGAGATTTTGAAAATTTCTGGCTCCTTATGGCAATTCAATTGATTTTCATTGACGACATGCTTTCACATCTGTTCTTTCCCGAACCACTATGGTGGCAACTTCAGACCACCGAACGTACATAAACTGAATGGGACCCAAAAGATATGAATTCCATTGTCTTGCTTCCTTTTGCCTTCTTTTCAGAATTTTCCGATGCAGCTCCCAATTTTGCACAGCAAACCTCAAAATTATAAAATATTGTTCAAAGCTGTGGATTTTATTGATAAATATGTTTCAAATCATCAAAAGAACAACTTGCGACATGTATCCTGGAAAATTTTTCATATTGCCCCCCCGTATAGCCTATTCCAACTAATACCATAAAATTGTACCTCCCAGGCGCCACTGACTTGAAGTGTAAAAGCAACTCTCCAACTAATGACATAACATAGGTAACATCAACATAGTATTGTTGAAAATACAGTATATTGGAAGCTAAACATATAGTTGGAAAATTTTTTCTGAAATTTTATAATTTTGTGTTTGATAGAGATTGTTTACAAAATTCCATCTGCTATGCATTATGTCCTGAATGCCACAAGACATTTAGCCATAAATTTCCAGAAATTGGAGAAAAGGAGCCACAACCAAAAGCATAGTCAGTTTCGGTCTTCGTTTTCGTCTATGAATTAGACACTATCAATGCTGTGGACACATCAATTATGTGTTGAAAGACTGTAAGTGACAGAATAACAATTGAAACATCATTTAACATTGACAAATCCTTTATATACTACCACTACAACAAGATGTTTTGGAGCATACTTGCCTCATCACTAATGAAGTCTGGAGTCAAAAGTGAGGGGTTTATATAACCTAGGTGGGACATAATGGAACAATGGGGTGCAAACATGCAGAAAGAGTGCAGGGATTGCGAAGTGCAAATTGACAGAAAATGCCTATACAAGGAGGAAAACATTGATAAAGCGAATGTAAACAGGCACACTGCCTATATATGGAGATCAAACACAAGGTCAAAGGAGAAAAACAAGTAACCTATGGAGATTAAAAAGGAATTGAAGAAGTCTGCAGGTTAAGCATGGGATGCTCTCTGTGTGAGCAATTTGCCTGTTTGCATTCACTTTCCGCACATTTATCTCCTCATTTTCTGCTTTTCTGCCCATTTACACTTTGCATACCTTGTACTCTTTCTGCATGTATAATCCCTGCTATTCCATTACATCCTACTTAGGTGATATACATCCTTCACTTTTGACTCCATATTTAGTTGATCATTAACAAGCATACTCCAAAGTGTCTTGTGGCAATGGTAGTGTATAAAGGATTTGTTAATGTTAAAGGATTTGTCAATGCTAAAAGAATTGCCAATAATACAAGATTTTTCAATGGTAATTCTGTCACAGTTGGAGTTTTTCAGCATCTTATGGAATTGTCAATATCAATGATAGTGTGTGATTCATATATGAAAATGAAAATGGAACTGAAACTGACCATGATTTTCGTCTAGGCTCTTGTTTTTCAATATATTATCAGGCTGCGTTTTCCAAAGCATGTGCTGATTCTTCCAGAAAATTAAGAAATTCCCTACGTTAGTCAAGTTGCTTTGAAACTTCATCCATCTATTAGCATAACCAAATCCTAGATGATTAATGATTGGCTCTTAGTAATTCAGAGAAATCTCAAGAAAAAAATATTACTGGGATCATGTAAGTTGTAGGCTATCATGTAAGTCAAAACTGTAAATCTTTCAGCTAGAAATAGGTTTTGCCAGATGCAAAGTTAGTTTGTGAATCTTTTAGCTCTGTGGAATGAATTTCATGATAAAGATAGTTTGGAGTTCGTTTTCAGAATTTTTCATTAACATTTAGCCTTTATATCTCAATTTTTTCTCTTTGGATGCTACGTACATCACGTGAGAATGGCCCTGAAGAGATGTTGCAAGCAATTTCAAGAGGTGTCCCCAAATTTAATTTGATCTAATATATCCTCTGATGTTAAAACCAGTTTAAAACCAAAGTCTGAGAAATTGTGTCAAATATCATCAGCAAATATCCCTTACCATAATTAAATGGTGGAGAATGAGTTTCCAGCAACTTCTATAGTTAAACGAGATTTTCAACTATAACTGAAAAGAAATTGTCAGTCCAAGGCTATTTTCCTATCGGAACAGCCATCAATATGGCTTGTGAAAAGACTTCTATGCCAGTATACCATGAATATCTATAAATCAAGGCTAAGTTAGTAGCGAAGATGTTTTGATATTGAAGTTGGTGAGAGTTTCCATCGTTTTGTACCCCGATTGAATATTTGAAAACATCATTCTATGCAGCTAACCAATGAAATGAGAAGAATTACTCACATGATCAACCCATAGTGATCCAATGACAATGTTGTGAATTCTTGTCTCTGGTTTCTTCCAAGAATAATGAGAGTTGTCTTTCTTAAATCGCAAATGCACTCTTCCAGTAGGAACAATTTTCACAAACTGAAATATCATGAATCAAAGTGGCTGTCAAAATCGTTTCTGGGAGTTAGTACATTTCCTCTATAACATAAAAACTTCTCCATACTTCTCATTTGATAACTTCTAATATGCAGATTTAATATGCAATATGAATTGGATATACAATAAGAGAGACACTATTAACAATTACATCATATGATTGAGTTCGATTGTAGATGAAAAAGGTACTAAAAACATTTCAATACGACTATTCAATATCCCGTTAAATATGTGCTGCTGATCATGCCTCCTGAATTGTTTGTGGGGGATGCCATTTTAAGGCAGTTATTTTCTCCAGATAAAACAAGATAGTGTTAAGAATTCCAAGCACTTAGAAGTCTTACCAGCATCTTTCGATAATAGCACAAAATACCTTTTAAGGTAGGTGAACTTCAAAGAAAAGGCCCCCAGAAAGACTATTCATTAGACCCAACTAGGAGACTACTTAAGAACTTGGCAAGGAGAAGATCATAATTAATTCATGCCATAATTTGAACATCATGTGGAACATGATGAAATATGATTTGAAACATGACAAGTGGTGGAAGATTAAAAAAACTAAAGCTATTATCTAATAATTATAAATATTTCTACTTAAAAGCATATGAAGTCATATTTTTCCGATCTCTGATCTACTAGGGCAATCTGGGTCACCCAGTTCTGGCTGGTATTCCTAGCATTGCAGGAATATACAAAATATCTAGAAAGTTGTCTTGTCTGAATGTTTTAGTCAGCTTCGAGTTACATACAATTGAAAAACCTTGAAAACTATAACTCATGAAGCTAATCTTGGCACTGGAACTCAGTTGCTTGGACTTGTAATACTATATATTGAGATTATTTCTTAAATACGGCGCACTATAGCAAAACAAAAGTCTACTGCATTTTATACAGCTGCTATCAAGTATGCTCATTATATGGTAGAGACTGAAAGCAGTGTTGTTCTAAATATTTACCTATTTTGTTATAAAGTAAAAGTTCATCAGCTCTTCTTTGCACATAGAAAAACGTTTATTCTCCTCTGAAAGATGTGGCCCAAATTCACCCAATAACTTTTTGAAAACGGAATTTTGGCATAGGTCTTGAAGAGTCTTCCTAGTAAAGACAGTCCACTTCACCAAGTTAATATCTTCCCAATAAGCTGTCGAGATTTCAAATGCTCTGATATGATGATTGATTGAGAGAATGAATACCCCTGCACTAAGATATTAGGGGTTCAACTTCAAAAACCCCCAAAAGTGATCCCTATTACCCCCAGACTACCTTACTTATCTTCCAGTAATTTTCTCCAACCAAAAAATCAATCAAGGTATGTATAATAAGAAAGCAATATAGCGTACAAATAAGAAGTAAGGGTAGTTTCAGTAGCATATGTGGTTGGGAAACTAGCATCAACTATTTAGAATGTGGTAATTGTGTGTCAAAAGTGGAATGAAACAATGACAAGGAAGTTAATAGAGAAGATAGGATTCATCAACTATAATCCTGTGCTAAGGGTCTCGGGGGTATAATTATAATATTTAACGATTACGGTTGCCTCTCAGTATCCCGACTGGATACTGTTGTAGGAGGAAAGGAATTAAGGCAAGAAACTCCAAAAGAGAACTACAGTATACTCCAACTTATCTGTCATCGGATAATCAGGATTTTGTCTGTACTCCCCACTTTTATTTCGAACATTTTTAGAGAGGTGACTCTATTGCATCCGGATTTTCCATCAAATAACGATTTCCAAAAATGCTCAAATTTCTCAAAATATTAAAACACTATCTCAAAATCCATTTTTTGAGAGGAAGGAGAGAGAAAGCACTATATCTAGTGGATTTTCCCCTAAATATTCCAATAATTGGAAATCTTCTTCATGCAAACTGTTTGCTGAACGGCTTCGCTAACTTTTTATGTCCCTTGTTTCAACTCGATTTATAACACTATATTTAAGGAAAATAATATGACAATATTACTAGAAGTCACATGAAATATCTCCCTTATATCATATTCATGCTCTATTTACATTATTTCAACCCCTACTCCATTTTATGTTCTACAAAATTGACCCTCCTGCTTTGCGCATTTCCACTTAATCTGGTGTGTTTTATTATCCCCTTACTCCCAGTCTATCCAGAATATCACGAGTATACTGTATTGTTTTCTTAAATTTCTTGTCTCAAATCCATCCACATACAATAGTATCAGATTCAGCATTTTATTGTTCCTTATTGCAATATTTGATAATAAAGGGAACAGAGGTACCATATGCTACATAGTAGAGGGATGAAAGGAACATGAAAGTATGGCAACGATTTGCAAGAAGTACCATCAAAATAGGGAATTGCATGCAATACTATGAAATCTTATACCTCACATACCCAGGCAGTATACACCAAGATAACTTGACACAACATATATCAGCTCAAAAAACTATGAAAAAGGCCATAACTCTAGAGCTTAAGAAACTTACATCAGAAAGGTAGTATTTCTAGGGAGTTTCATGGTGTATTTTTACAAAAAAATATGCAACATGTTCCTCCAACGGTAGTATCTGTGTGAGTTTCAAAATAATTTTTTTTTGACGAAATCTATCTAATGCTAGATTGTGAACATATGTGGGAGTGTGGAACGAGAGTTAACGACAATACCCAAGCAGTTCACAGAGAGACTCAAGACTTTCACATCCTTGCAACATGCTGTACTGACTTTAAGAGAAGAGCCACGACGAAAAACGTCTTTCTTCTTTATATATTCAACTATTTCGACATTCCAATAATTGCTAAAATTAGGCCTAAGCCAGTAGACATATACGGTTTAGTGACATAGACGATGTTGACTTAAACGATAGTCATAACGATAGCCATTACACTTTCACTAGTCTATACACTCATTTTGATAGTCTCTCACCAATTCAGTATAAAATTAACCTTATTTCTGTTCTTATCTACCGTGCCTTCCATATTTGTTCGTCTTATAAGGCCTTTCACAGTCAAATTTGCAACATCAAACGGTTTCTACAACAAAATCGTTTTCCAGCACAACTTATTGATCGGATTATTAAAAGGTTTCTTAACAAACAATATGTGGTTAATATAAAGCCCAGTAATGTCCCTAAACTCCCCATAATTCTTTTTCTTCCCTATCTTGGTGTCTATAGTGAACACCTCAAAAAACGACTTACTAAATTTGTTGGTAAAATGTACCCCCATGTTGATCTTAAGATTGTTTTTCGGGCTAGTAACTTATTGGTCACCTTTTTCCCTTTAAAGATCGTGTCCCTAGTCACGTTTGCTCCTCTGCTGTTTACAAGTTTACGTGTAGTAGCTGCCAAGCTACTTACTATGGCAAAACATCACGCCATTTCATTATTCGCTGTAGAGAGCAACTAGGAATTAATAGAAAAGGTAAGAGTGTTAAAGGCGCCGCGAAATCAGCCATTAAAGACCATGCTAAAGACACTGGTCACAGTGCCTCCCTGGACGACTTTTGCATTATTGATATAGCTAACAATGAACTTGAGTTACTTATACATGAAAGCCTCCTTATTCTTAAAGATCGGCCCACACTCAATTTTCAGAGCTCCTCGATTCCCCTTTGTTTATTTTATTCCCTTAAGGCCTTTAGTCATATATTTTTCACACATATTATAGCCTGTTTACCATAGCTCCCTTGTTTTGTTAGGTTTTTTCCTTATTTAGGCGATATATATGTTTTTCCTGGTTGGGGTTTTTTCCCTAGTGTATATTTCCTTTTAGGTCTCCCGGTTATTTACTTTCTTGGCTTCCCGTGGATTTACTGTTTTGATTTCCATTTATGTTTTTCCCACTTGTTTTGCCCCATTTATAAAACCTCCTGCTGGCACCGTTTATCAACTGAGGATGGGACATGATGTCTCGAAACGTATATCGTTTATGTCAACATCGTCTATGTCACTAAATCGTATATGACTATCGTTTAAGTCAACATCGTCTATGTCACTAAACCGTATATGTCTACTGGCTTAGGCCTAATTTTAGCAATTATTGGAATGTCGAAATAGTGGAATATATAAAGAAGAAAGATGTTCGTCGTGGCTCTTCTCTTAAAATTTATACTTCAGCTACGGTTTCCAAGAAATGTTTCAATGCTGTAATGGCTTTGAAAGTTTCTAGTACTTAAACCTTTTAAGTTGCTGCATTGTTCATGACGCTTGCACTGGTAACTGCTGTCAAAGGATTGCAAGAGGATGTTTTGTCCAAGATAAGTCTATAATTGAAGGATATTGTGAAAGGCCAGTGAATAGAGATTCCATAATACTACTTATCATAAAAATTGGACTAGGAACCAAATCTGGTAAGGCTCACTGTCAAAGTTGAAATGGAGGAGAAGTTCTCTGATGCTCTCTCGTACTCCAAGTGTCCTGAAAGGCCGTAACCAACTATCAGAAAATAAAGCATTGCTGATTCAACAAATTGCGTGGAAAATAATTCATGTGGAATGCATGGTACAGAGAAGTTGGACTTTTTCTTTTCTCTGTCTATGATGCGATACTTGAACCAAATGAAACTGTTTGTCATCTGTTAGGAAATTTTAAAGAACCAATTTGCAAAACTAGTTTATAATCCCCCAATAAAACAACAGCTTCAAAATAACAAAAAGAAACTATGGCCTACAGGCCACATGTGCCACTCCAACTAATTTTTTGCAGTCCACCGATAATTTGTTCTGAATTGGCATGAGAATTTTTACAGGAATTCTGATTTTTGGATTTGCTTTCCGATTGCATAGATAGTACGTAGAAGGCATGATGATCCTGTTGGGGAAAATGCTTCTTCTGCATCCTGAGTGCAATCCATGTAGCCCACACTTGGGACAGACTGCCTCTCTCTTGGTGTACTAGAGTAAGATTTTTTGCTCGCACTGTTAGCTTGCATGCAAAAAGGAAAACTTGACATAGTCTCTTCCTTTTCATTCTAAATCTTCAATATTCAATGAAATCAGGTTGACGGATCAGTTTCCTACCATGAATATCAATGATGAAACAAACACATGCTATACTGCAAATGGTGGTATTCCAACGTTCCAGACCAGGGCCGGCAACCACTTTAATCCAGGGAACAAAATTGAATTTTGAAATGCATAGGAGGGCCACATCCCTTAATACAGTTTAATTTTAATATATATACTAATTTTAACTAAGTACTTATCTAATCAATAAAAGTTTACTCATAGGTAAATTTACTGTAACTTTGAAGCAGTACGTAAATTCAAACATAGACTCAAAGTACATGTTCATTTCAGGAGCTCAATTTGTACACAAAACAGGATTCCCTGAAAGATTACCCCCATTCTTGTTCTCTTTTGCATAGATTTAACAGTGATTTTAATGTTTTTATAATTAGCTGTACGTTATATCTACTTTGTAGGCTATTTACCTGCTGTGCTGACAGTAATATTGTGTCTATAGAACCCATTCATATATACGTCACAGGCGAGATGCGCGCGCATACTGACAGGCAAAACAAGAGCTGGTCCTAATCGAAATCTTCGCTTTGATCAGTTCTTTGACCTGCGGCATTTCATTTGTATTAATACTGTTGGGAAACATGATGTCAGAATACTGTTGATCACTCTCAGATAACGACAGGAAGGAATCTAAAGAAAAGCTTACACTTGAAAACGGATTGATGCTTGTGGATCCATATGCCCTTGAAGGATGGTTGGATAATATTACAAAGTTTCCAGATATCTCCTCGCATGACATAACTAAATATTTGACTGAGACACCAAGCTTGCACACAAATGAAGCTAGCAATGCATTCAAGTGTTTGGACGGGTTCAAATTTTTCAGAGAAGGTCATGTACAAGATTGCTTTTACCACGAATCAGCACCACTATCCTTCTGTTTTATTAAGTCAAAGGTGAGCTTTGTCCCTAATAAAAGTAGTAGTCTTTAAAGCTTCCTTACTGAGTAAAACTGTTTGGTTGAATGGGGTGGTAATTTTCTAGTAAAAAGAGTCTTTTAAACTAGAGCTTTGTGCTTCTATGTATTTTTTTATTATAGAAAAGTTGTTTAGATTATGCTAATTTGCTTAAACTCCATTATCAAATTTCTTCAAAGGTGCTTCCAAGTCAAAGACAAGGCAAAACAGCAACCCTTTATGATGCTTGGGTGGCAGTTAACAAGCAGAATGGATGGGTTCTAACAGCAAACTGCACTTGTATGGCTGGTTTGGGTTCTATTTGTAGTCATGTTGCTGCACTTCTGTTCAAGGTTGAAGCTGTTGTATACCACAAGCTCAATCAGCCAGTTGCTTGCACTAGCTAATTATGTGCTTGGAGGAGTTGCAAAAAGCATGTCAATCCTGCCCCTATCAAGGCAATATATTTTAAGAGTGGGAACAAGCATAACCTGCCATTTCAGACCATTTTAGTACAAGAGACCCAACAGCAGGTGTAAATAGTATTTCAAAAGACAAGTTTAAAGAGCTTCAGAAGCTTAATAGCACAGCAGCTGTTTTTACCAGCATTTGGGGAGAAGACATGGATGATAATGAAAACATGCAGGAAGTTTTAAGCAGTGATAAAGACAGTGATTGCGAAAATGAGACAAATTTTCTCCCAGGGCCACTCATAGCTCTGTATGACCATAATGCAAAAAACCTGGACAAAGAAGGTCTTGAGAAGCTATCAACTCAACAATATAGTGAATATGAGGACAGTTATCCACAAAAGGATTATGACCACCTAAGAGAAGAAACAAAGAATCAAGCTTCATCAGAGAACCGGATGCTTCACAGAGCTGGTAGAATCACTGAATCAGTCTGCCATTAGGTGTCCAAAACAAAACTGGAAAAGCAAAGCAAAAGTCTTATAAATAGTATTATGCAATAAAATTCCCACTGTGACAATAAATACACAAAATATGGAAGGAATATGGAGCCTGTTGCAAGAGAATATTATAAGAACATTATGATGGAGAAGCACAGCAATCTAGTTGTTTGTGAAACTGGATTACATGTCAGGGCAACTTGCCCTTTTCTTCATGCATCAACAGATGGGATTGTTTCTTGCAGCTGTCATGCAGAAAGGTTGTTGGATATAAAATGCCCTTTCAAGTACAGAGATAGCATCAGTGGTTGGGAACAAGACAAAGACTTTCCTATTGATGACTAAACATGGAAATGAAACTGAATCATAGGTACTACTATCAAGTTCAACTGCAAATGTTTGTCTGCAGCAAGACAATTTGTGATTTTTTTGTCTATATATCTAGTGCCCCTGAGGAAAGTTTCTTGATTACAGTACCTTGCAACTATGGGCTATTGGAAAAGCTTTTGAATGATCTTAAGGCGAAATTCATGAAAGTCATTCTGCCTGAAATAGTTTCCTAAGGCAGTGAAATGAATGATAGAAGAACGTACTGTATTTGTAGGAGACAGAGCCTTGGACAAATGATTCCATGTAGCAATCCTCATTGCAAAATTGAATGGTTCCACTAACCTTGTCTTCAAATGACTCGAAGACCTAAAGGCCAGTGGCTTTGTACATCTTGTAGAAAGTAAGAATAAGTAACACAACAGTTTTGCAGAAAATAGTAGAATTTATGTTTTAAATAAGGCTCTGTGTAAAAATTCAATCAGACTTCTATCTGCATGTAAGGAAATAACACCTCTGTTGTTTCAGTTTTACTGTGCTACTCCCAAATGTCAGGCCAGGCTCTGCGCCTTCTACAGGTAAAAATGTAGTCCCGTACAGCCTGTTCATAGCCAGGCTGCCCGAAAGGCAACCGGCGCACTCGCCAACACGCACCGAACCAGCACGGCGAGTTAAGGTTCAACCCCACACACATGACGAAGAGGAGGAGTTGGAGCATGAGTTAGAGCAGGCGAGGTTCAAGTGGGACCTCATCGGCCTGGCTGAGATGAGGAGGAAGGGAGAGCAGATGGAGAAGCTGAAGAGCGGGCACGTGCTATAAACGAAGGGAGGAGAGGAGTCTATCGGAGGAGTTGGCTTCTTGGTGCATAAGAAGATCAAGGACCGAGTACTGGAGTACGAAGGAGCAGGCAACATAGTGGTGTCACTGACCCTGAAGATCAACAGCAAGTACCAACTGCAAGTGGTCCAAGTGTACGCCCAAACATCAAGCCACAACGACGAAGAGGTGGAAGAGCTATACGAAGAAGTGGCAAAGATCATGGAGAAAAACAAGAGTCATTATAAAATCATCATGGGTGACTTCAATGTAAAAGTTGGCCAGCAACTTCAGGGCGATGAAGGATCAGTTGGAGCATTCGGCCTTGGAGAAAGAAACGAGAGAGGCACAAGACTGGTGCAGTTTGCAACATCAAAGAATCTAAGAATCGAGAACACCTTCTGTAAGAAGAGCAAGAACAGGAAGTGGACCTGGAAGAGCCCCAACGGAGCGGTGATGAATGAGATTGACTACATCTTGAGCAACAGGAACGTCGTCCTCAACATCGAAGCCATTCAGAGAGTGAACGTTGGAAGCGACCACAGGATGGTGCGCAGCAAGATCAGGCTCAACACAAGATTGGAGAGAAGCAGAATGGTGAAATCTGGAAAGTCCAACATCAACCTGGAGGCTTTGATGAGCAAGACTGAAGAGTTCCAGCTGAAACTGCGAAACCGCTTTGAGGCACTGGAAATGGAAGGACACGTGGAGAAGATGGCAGGAGAGATCACAGAAGCCATTCAGGAATGCGCACTGGCAACAGCAGGGAAAGACGCAAAGAATGGAAAAGAGAAACTGAAGCCAAACATGAAAGAGCTACTGAAGAATAGGAGAGAAATGGCGGGGAAAGATTTGAGTGTGAAGGAGAAGAGAGTTCTACGAGAACCTCTACAAGGATGCAGCCCAGAACATCGTGCGAAAAGAAGCAGAGGAAGTACCACCAATCCTCAACAGCGAGATTGAACATGCCATGCAAAAGATGAAGAAAGGAAAAGCACCAGGAGAAGACCAGGTGGTGATCGAAATGCTGAAAGCGGGAGGAGATATCGTGAAGGAGAAGATAAGAGAGCTTTTCAATATTGTGATCAGAAGAGAGCAAGTGCCGAAAGAGTGGAAAAAATGCCATCATCACACTGATTTTCAAGAAGGGAGACAAGAAAGACCTCGCAAACTACAGACTGATCAGTTTGCTCTCCCAGATGTACAAGCTGTTCATGAAGATCTTGAAGAACAGACTGAACACCACTCTAGACAAACATCAACCACCAGAACAAGCTGCCTACCTAAAAGGTCACTCCACCATAGACCATTTGCATGCTGTCACGCAAGTGCTTGAGAAGACCAATGAGTACAGAATACCACTGCACATGGCCTTCGTGGACTACGAGAAAGCGTTTGATTCCATCCAACAAAAGGCTGTGTTTGACGCCCCGAGACAGCATGGAGTTGAGGAGAAGTACATCAATATCCTGAAAGAAACATACAGAGGAGGCACTGCACAAATCAGAACAGAAGAACTGAGCAGAAAGATCAGCATCATGAAAGGAGTTTGGCAGGGCGATACATTGTCACCAGTTATGTTTACATCAGCAGTGGAGGAGATATTCAAGAGGGTGAACATCGAGACTGGCCACAACATCAATAGAGAAACACTGAACAACTTGAGATTTGCAGACGATATCATCCTGTTTGCCCAATCAGAAGAGGAGCTGAAGAATTTGTTGGAAGACCTGAGCAGAGAAGGAAGGAAAGATGGCATGAAGATGAACAAGAAGAAAACTAAGATTATGTGCAATGAAGTGGCCAGAAGGAGACGGAGGAGAGGTATAGCCATTGACGGAGAAGATCTAGAAGAAGTTGACCAGTACAATTACCTGGGAAGGCTGATAACACATGGAAATGAGATAACCAAGGAGATGGACCAGAGGATCACATTGGGCTGGAGAAGATTAGCCCAGTACAGCAGCTTTCTGAGAGACCAGAGGATGCCCATGTGTCTAAAGAAGAAGGTGATGGACACAGTCATACTACCAGGAATGACATACGGGGCGGAG
Organism: Cassiopea xamachana; assembly: GCA_900291935.2. Taxonomy (NCBI): domain Eukaryota; kingdom Metazoa; phylum Cnidaria; class Scyphozoa; order Rhizostomeae; family Cassiopeidae; genus Cassiopea; species Cassiopea xamachana. Next base: position 11,691,323 of record OLMO02000009.1, on the reverse strand, counting down.
ACATGGTCACTGAGAAGCCACCAGAGACAGAAGCTTGCAGTGGCCCAAAGGAGCATGGAGAGAGCAATGCTGAACATCACGCGAAGAGAAAAGATCAGAAACGAGGTGGTAAGATCAAGAACGAAAGTGAGGGATGTCATCGAGAGAGCCCAGTACACCAAAGGCCAGTGGGCAGGACATCTCGCCCGGATGAAGAACATCAAGTGGGCAAAAAGAACAATAGAGTGGCAGCCGAGAGAGGGGAGGAGAGCGAAAGGAAGACCAAAGAGGAGGTGGAGAGATGAGATCGAGGAGAAAGCTGGATGTGCGTGGATGAGAAGGGCGCAGGATCGGAAGGCGTGGAGGAAGCTGTGGAGGCCATCTGCCAGCAGTGGCGTGACCGGCTAGAAAGAAGAAGAAGAAGAAGACTCCCAAATGACAAATATATCGGGGGTTCTAATGAACAAGGGGGGTTGAGAAAAATTTGGTTCAAAAAATGTTATGATAGAAAGTGATTTCCTCCATAATATGAGTTTCTACATCAATTAATTTTATAATAGTATGTGATATCCTCTATGATTTGAGTTTTTACATCAAACAATATCCAATACTCAAAGTCAACCAACAACACTTTCATTTAAATTCGCTGCCCCACAAATAACAACCAGCATATCATCAAGTAGATCAACGTGTGATATAGGAATTATTGTTTGTAGAAGTCTAAAATCTTTTATTCTGCCGATAACTCTTTCTACGTATATTCTCACATGAGCAATCTGCCTTAACTCATCAACATCTTTCTGAGAAAGCTGCTTTTTCCCTCTTTTAAACTTGGGTACTTTTAGGGCTGCACCTCTTACAGATAACTCTTCTTGAATTAAAAAGCCTCTGTCAGCTAGGATGCAGTCTCCAATTCTTAACTGATTCAAAAAACCAGATTCAATAGTGATCTGCTTGTCTGACACTCTGCCACCCCACCCTTCTGACAGAAATGTGACAGCACCTGCAGGACTGATGCCTATCAGATACTTGCATGTATTGTTATGCTTGTGCGCTGACCAGGTTTGTGCCCGGGCTGTCAAGTTAGATGGCCGCTCTATAAATACTTCGCTACAATCTATAATGCAGACACAATCTCTAAAGTTCTTGTGGAAGGATTGTGGTAGATTTCTCCTTAGTGTTGCTTGATCTGGCCATATGATGAGATTTCGTAAATTTTTAGACAAAATCGGTAGCCATGTCCTGAAAACCTTTGAAGTTGTTGATTTGGGTATGCCAAACCTGTATGCAATGTCTCTGTTTAGCAAGCCAAGACAGAGTCTCATTAAAACTATGAGAACATGGTCATTGCTCGTCAAAGATGAATGACAAGAAGATGCTTATCAGCCACAAGGTCTGCAACCCAGAGGAATACACCAGCTGTTGGCAGCCCTGTAAAGAATCTTATGTCATCATCATTCTTTATTGCATCAAAGCAAAATTTTTTGCTGTCTTCCTCTAACTTTTTGTTAGCAGCTCTTACTTCATGCACTCCAGCATTTCTCGCAATTAGTTCTGCCTCCAACCTTGTGACTTTTGCTACAAGGTCCTCAGCAACTAAATGCTCTGCATACAAATCATCAGGCTCCATCAAGGAATGGTTCATAGCTTTAGCATCATCTTCCACAGCCAGCATAGGATTTTTGCAAGAAGAGTCTTTGCTTTGCAGTCTTGAGCATATGATCTTATGCCTTTCACTATGTCCTTGCTTTGGAGCAGCAGCTTTGAGTGTACTTGCCTCATTGAACTTGAATTTTGTTGGGATCCAGTCCACATTTTCAGGGTCATCTGACTTTTCCCTAAAAAAAGGTTCACTTACCTATAATAGGCATTTGAAAAGAGAAGTCTACTGCACATACATTTTAGGGATTAACTTCCAAAGTAAATGCTTCATATCATATGGCTGGTGATGTGGTAAGTTACCTGGGTATTGGTTAGCTGATGGCAGTCCCTCCCATCTTGGAGAATAATCAGCTTCTCTAGAGTAGCAAATAATGGAATGGGTGGCAATTATTGGGGGGATGGAGAATTTTCGGAAAATTAAAAATAAGAGTGTTGCACTTAAAGGTGGTAGGTGGGAAATAGATGGATTGAAAATAGAAAGTACAAACCTATTCATATGCAATTCATCTTTTTAATCTATTCATTCTACTTCTGTACGCGGTTTGTAATTTGTATATATTGATATCCTTTCCTTCAACCACGTTCTACAGTCATCTCGTCTAAGGGCTTGCATCCATTCTTTGCGACGTCGCCTCCAATTGCTGTTCTCTTAGATGGGATACTATAAAATGGCAAATGCTTGTTTCTCCCTTCCCTTCCACTAAACTGCACAACAGCTGTCTGGCATTTTGTTGAATTCAAATAAGATGGCGTTAGACTGCACTGAATATGTTGATGGAAGTCTTTTTGCTTGTTAGTGTGCATGCGTATTGGTTGTAAACAACAACAATGAAAGGGGTCTATATCCATTTCTTCTACTTTTTGCAGCCAACACACAAGTGTCGGGCCCCATGAACTGCAGATGTAAAGGGACCTTCCGGGCTACAAAAATACCTTGTGTGCAGCGGGTTCCCGACCCCTGTTCTTGGAGGTGTCACTTTGAAAGCATTTTCTGGGGGGCAAGCCCCCAGACCTCTATTTTTCAACACAACAGCTATAGATAGACTATTTTCCCACACGAGATGTAATCAGTTGGCAAAGATCTGTGGTATGCAAGGGTTTTCAACTCTGAATTGGACTCATACATCAAAATCGATCATTAAGCTATTCAAGGGCCTGCAATTGCATGGAAAATCAAGCAAAATTCAAGAAATTTCATAAGTAGAAGCCGTTGTTCACTCTATGTGTAGCCCATTAAAATATTTGTGAATGTGGTCCTTGTAAAGAAACGTTTGCCCACTCCCGGACTAGTCACTTCTACTTTGTGTTAGTCCCCAACCATTCCTGTGGAGGCAAAGAGCAGAAAATAACCCCATTTTTGTGTCGTGACTGATAGGTGCATTTCTATGTGCTTATAGTATGCATGATGTTGGCTTATAGTTATAGTATCTGTTTCAGCATTACAAGCCAAATATAATATTTTTGATACAAAACTGTCTTTTGGATCACTGTCACTATATTCCGAGCGAAACTTCAGTTCTATTATGCCAAATGCACTATATTTAACTTTTCCATCAAGAGTTTGTGCCCATAACAAAGCTACATTCATCAACAGAAACATTATGAACTATAGTTCATGTAGTGCTCATACATCTGGATGGCAATAGGTTCATAAAATCTACCTACGTAGGGTATGATCTTCAAAATATTACGCATTTCTTTTACTGGCCTTATTACATTCTTTGCTGATGTAGATAAGCTTGTCTTCCTATCAAATTCCATCACTGATAGCAAAGTGTGCAGTAAATCTATGCTGTCTTACTCCAAACCATTCTGCGATTGCTGATTGTACTATGGTCTTTTTTTCAATTTATTAAGCTTTTTAATCATTCTTATTGTTATCTACATGTCCTTGGATGATACAGTTAGTTGCTGTAAAAGGGAATATTAGATATGACTTGTGTTGAAACCGATCACACTTTTCGAAATTTTGGCTTTGTGGCTTTGTATTGCAGTTAACCATGGTTTTGCAGCTTTTGCAATATTTCATAAGATGCTATGTGTAAAAGTACTGCATTTGTATGAAAAGTTGAGGGTTTTGTTGGTCTAGCTTTTGGATCAAAGAAAGAATCAAATGAGATAAACGATTGTTGGTAATCATCAGCAGAATTACAATTCTTTGTTCAGAATGAAAGATATGGACTGTTTGGAAGAAAATATTTGCGTGCTCAAGTTGTATGGTCCAGTTCTGGTCAAGGAGGATCCCTTTGATGCCAACCATAGAGTTAATAGTCCTATTATCTCTATGATGCCAACATAGATGCTGGTCATTGCTATTCTTGTACCAAAAACGTTTCAACTAAATTATGTGGACTGTTTGGAAGAAAATATTTGCGTGCTCAAGTTGTATGGTCCAGTTCTGGTCAAGGAGGATCCCTTTGATGCCAACCATAGAGTTAATAGTCCTATTATCTCTATGATGCCAACATAGATGCTGGTCGTTGCTATTCTTGTACCAAAAACGTTTCAACTAAATTATGTTGACTGTTGCAGAAGAATAACTAGAAATCAGAGAAGGACAATATTTTCCCAAACGTGGATACTGGCTTATTTCAGAAACAGAAAGATATTAATCAACTTTGACCATTGAGGAATTAAGGAAAAAGTTTGAACTACAAAACTGGAGACAAAAAGCTGATAATAGAACATGTGACCACCTCTTCCAAGTACAAAGTATTCGATGACACGTTCTTGAAAAATTTCATAGCCAGTTCACAGATTGCTACTTCAATAACGCTTGGAAAGATTACAATCTGAACTGAAATTTACCCTCATATCGGTTTGCACCATGGTGTACTTATCTATGTAAAAAGTAGTGTAACAGATGTTCTAAACTTGAAGCAGTTCTGTTTAATATTAACCATTTTTGTCCAAAGTCGGTTTTTATGGTTTTTGTGAATGTCTATATGCAGTTTTCCTGTTTCAAAGGTTTTCAGTTTTTGCTGTTCTGTGGTGCTCAACACTGGTTTTAACTTCATACCTGCTCTAGGCAATCCTGTTGGTAAATTTGTATATACTTTAGAGCCAGATGGCACTGGTACCTCAAAGCAGAACCAATTGGAACCTGTCTATAAATGGTGTCTAAATGACAATTTGAAGCATTTTTAATCACATGGGTGCCATGGATTTCAAAACTATAAGCCAGTAAATTGCTTGGAGCTGTACTATTCAGATTCATCTCTGTGGAACAGGCAAAATAAAGTGTTGACTGTACAACTCTGTGGCTGGAATCTTGACTGTGCTCTCCATTCCATGTGGCTTAGACCAAATAATGGAGATGAGTACAAGCTTTTGGCTCTGGCACGAACTTCAGCCCATCAATGACCCATTTTACAACTAATTCCAAAGACTGCTAAGTTTAACAGAGTTCCAGTCAGCTTTGTTATAGTGGTAAATCTTTTGAGAAGAGAAAGTTCTATCCTAGTAGGAGACAAATTTATGTTGTAGAATAATAATGCAATTAAACAGAGTTACGAAGAGGAGAATCTACAGTAGGGTTTCATTACATGTCTGGGTTTGATGTAAGAAAGAGATCAAATGTGAAGATGTAAATGTTTTCAATGGATCATCCCCAAATTCCTTCGGCATATTCTACCGTTATGGAATCAGCAGAGCCACGATAGTTCACTTGGCAGTCTATTTTGCGTCCTTCAAGCCATTCACCATCATTAGGCTCTGTTTCGTTTGGTCCAGTAGTGCACTTGTTACACCATTATGAGAAGAACGGGCCTTTTTCAGCCATCTCCCGTTAAAATAAATCACATCTCATCAGGTCTTACCAATCCAACCATGGCTTTGGAAGATGGCTACTCCAGATTTTTTCAATACAACTTCACAGGTAGCTTTGCTGCCTTTATGTAGCTTAGTTTTTTTCACCTGAGAGCTGCCTTCTTGCATAGAACAAGGCATACACATTTTTTCACACCAATTTTGTTCTACAGAATGTCCACAGCCCATTGACATAAATGTCATCAGAGATTAAATTCAAATGGAGTCTCAGATTGATAAGAGGCACCAACGCAATGGAACAAATAATCTTCAGCTAAATTTTCCCTGCAAGACTTACAGGCTAAAATTGCTTGTGTTAATAGCCCCAATCATTTTCAATCAACAACTTCTTAAGGACACTTACACTCTGAGCAAACAACTGCTTTAAGGAGTTTGTTATAATTGTTTTTTTTAACAGATCAAGATGCAGTCACTGGCTTTGTCAGTCTCTTTAGGCTGTCATTTGTCCTCTTCCATGGTGATGTTACACAATTCCATTATTCTCAAAATTCAATTTTGCTGTACTTTGCTACATACTTCAAACTCTTCTGGCTCTTTGTCTTTCTCAGTTCTTCTTATTATTTTCTTACAATGGCCTTAGAATTTGCTACGTGTTCTAAATATTCTTCTATCAATCTTGGAAATATAACACCAATATCATGAGCATTTATTCAATGTATTATCGAGATAACAGTTCACAAGATACAACAATCTTAAACATGCAAGAAAAGGTATTTAGGACCAAGTAAAGGAACAAATGATTGAATTGCCCAATCACAGATGCAGATATTTATACCAGCTAATTAAAACTAGCAAATCGTACCAGCTATCAATGTCAGCCAAAATCTATGGTTTAACAAGCCAATAAACATCAGTAAAATACCAAAGAATACTAAAGGCTACGTATTGGTTAGCCATCCATCTCAATTCACCATACAACAATATTTCTACCGACAGCTTGGCTTCTCTATTTCAATCAACATGGCCAGAGTTTGCATCCCACAATACCGTAGAATTGCAGGATACATTTGAAACATGTATTGTCTCCCAACACCACTACTACTTTTTAAATAGCTTTTAACTCAATTTTAAATGAAGGCTTTGCAAATTCCTTACAAGAGATAAGAATTTTAAGAGTTAGACTACAAGACAGAGTGAAACACAAAAATTCTCAATTTTATGACAAATCATCATATTTGGTCCAAACCCTTGCTTTAATGAACATGTGGGGATCTTCATAAGGTCCAGTAATCAGACAAAAATAACCAAATAAATAAGCGAGGGGACATCTATTTGGAAATTCACAATTTTTCAGCAGTTAGTATGAGCGATTCTGATATTACACATGGGATTCAAACATTTGGCAGCTTTAATCATCAGATGAAAAACGTCTGGGCACAGTCTCCTTTCAAATATTTTATTGCCCGAAACTTTTTGAACTTTGTATATTCTCCTTGCTCACACTACTGGTGAGCCTTTCACTTGTATTAAAAAATATGAGCAAAAATCAAGGAAAAAAACTGGTGTTAAGACAGAAAATAGTTTTACACAATACAAAAAAGTTCATCACTAATGCTGTGGCCTCACCAATCCACGGAACTTGGTATCAAGTTGATATTCCTCCCAAAACACCCACTTATCAGACTCTGCGTGCAAGGCACTGATTGGAGGATGATGAGATACTTGTTCGCAAATAACAGCATATCCTTGCACTTTATCTATAAATTCAAACGTCTCACCCAAAAGTGGGTTGAATGGCTTCCAATACCTATCAAAAATGAAATGCAAGACAAATTGTATATCTCTATGTAAGCAGTTAGCTGTAAAAGAATATGAACAATTTTAAATATTACTTCTACTAAATATGAGCTCAAAGCTTCAATGAGACAGTGAATCATCAAGATAACGGATTCTCCACTTAAATAGTAAATGAATATGTATGGCATTACAATCAAAGGAAAATACATACTTACTAATGTCCCATTACACAAAATAACTTGAACTAGGTCAGGCGGAAAATGGAGAAATCGTCATTCTGAGGAAAATTTATGGCATATGGTGGACTTGGTCTAATTCACGTGCTAAATTCGAAAATCGGTGTTGTATGGGCAACATTGGGGGCTTTCAGATACCTTGCTCTAAAACTTAATGTCTCATCTCTCACAATGACAATTCTTCTTTTCAATGATGTCTAAACATTTAAATAATTGCTTGACTGGATTAAAATGATAAAGTAGACTGTCTAGGGATACAAAAAAGTTTTGCTCACTTATTTTCAGCAAACAATTGTCCTTCTAGCATTGATTTCATTCTCGGTAGTATGGTTAGGAAGGAGAGTTCTAGCATCTCGTACAAATACCACGGACAAAATTTTCGATCACAACCAAACTGAATCCTAGCAACCGATATTGATCCTTTTAAAATGTACTTCTGAGAATGAAATCAAGGGTAGAAAGGTAAGTATTGTTGAAAATGAGGGTGCAAAATTGTTCATGTATCCCTAGACAGAATTTTCTATCAGTTTAGTTCAGTCAAGCAACTATTGAAATGAATAAAGACGATTTAAGAAGAGAATTGACAATGTGAGAGAAGACAATACTTGAAATTGATGGAATGCTTGAATTGGCCTGCATACTTGAGCTTGATTTTGCCACTATAAAACACACTTCGAAACCAGCACCTCAAAATTGACTAAGTCTACCATATTCTATAACGTTTGCTTTGGAGTGATCATGCCCCTTTGGAGTGAGCACAGAATAGAGAACAGGCAGAAGCAAAACTGCACTGTTTGAAAGGGTGCTCTTTGTACTGATGCATGCGCAACGGGAAATGGAAGTCTACCTGGTTGAAATTTCTTGACAACTAAGTTTTTGTATAGGGATTTCTTAAATATAGTCGAGAAACATGCGACTATGTTGCAGGTGTTGTGGTATGACATGACGCTTTCACTTCTTCATTATTTCACGCTTTTGTCATTTCACAGTTTTGTTATTTCATGCTTTATGCATGGTTCCTCATGAGATTTACTTGCGGTAAAAACTAAATTGTATAAATACGAGTAGGTTGTTATTCTAAAGAAAAGATTTACTATTTTGAATCATATATTTTCTATATCAGTTGCTCTCAACACAACATGACTACAGTTGAGGAAGAGTGGCAGTTAAGACTACGGTCGAAGACTTAGAGATGATGCAACTGTGAGTGTGTAAAGAGAATTGGTAAAATGGCTTCATTTCAGGTTTCACCTCCAGAAAGAATCTCTTTCAAGCCCGAGGAGTGGTCGAAGTGGGTAAGAAGATTCGAATGCTTCAGAGTGGCATCACCGCTGGACAAAAAAGACAAGAAAAATCAAGTGAATACGCTCTATATACTATGGGAGATGAAGCAGACGATATTCTCCAGTCTTTTGATATAACTGAAGAAGACCGGAGAGAAATACAGTGCAGTGAAGAAGACATTTGATGGACACCTCATAATCAAATGCAACGTGATGTTTGACAGGGGAATTTAAACAACGATTCACACAACAAAAGCTATCCTTTCACAATGATACAAACGCAAAAAATACAGAACTCTCCAAGCACGTCTGGAACCCGAAAGACAGCAGCAAAGACTACGAAACACAATCGTAAATCATCCCCAAGGCCAGAACATACAACAATATATCGAGAAGGCGTGACCTGTTTTAAACTGAGAAGCTCATTATCATCAAGGCAAACAGCAACACTTTAATATACAAGACACCTAAAATCAAACCAAAATACCGGTATGAAAACAATTATTATTTAAAAAGAAACTAGTTCCATTCCGTTACTTTCCATCAGAACAATGACATATTACATATGTATAAATATACATACATACATACATACATACATACATACATACATACATACATACATACATACATACCTACATACATGCATACATACATACCTACATACATACGTACACACATATATGTACAATATCTGCCAAAAGTCCTTGGAATACCAATTAATTAATGCATAATTTCAGATCCAAATGATTTTATTATCCATGTCGAACGATGGGAATCCCCTTTCCCCAAAAAACAATGTTGAACTACGTGTTTAATTGTCAGAGAAGGGTCTGCTAGCATAGTGGCTTCTCCTGTACCTCTCAACACTGTATATAACAACATTGTCTTGAGGGGGAGAGGGGGATACTAGTAAATGACCAGTAGAATTAAAGCAAGCGTTCCTAGACTTTTGACAGAGATTCATGCTAGCGTACCCATCCACTTTCAATTCACTCAGCATTCCAATCCTTTTTCTTCCTTTAGGTCTTTTTCCATTTATTCTACCTTCTATTACTTCCTTCAGTAAGCCATTACCACGGATAATGTGTCCAATCCATCTCTTCTTAGTGTTAGTAATTCTATCCTACAGCTCTCTCTTTTCATCTACCATTATCAACACTTCTTCATTCGTTTTCCGTTCTACCCAGCTTACTTTCTCCATCCTTCTCCATATCCACATTTCGAATGCCTCTATTCTTCTAATATCTTCCATCTTTAATGACCATGTCTCCGATCCATACAAAAAACCACTCCACATTACAGTTTTAATAATCTTCTTCTTCACTTTCCGACTAATACCTCTGGTGAGCAGTTCTCTCCGTCTGTTGAAAGCTGTTTTTGCCATTCCTATTCTTGCCTTGATTTCTTTACTACAGCTACCATTATCTGTTATCAACGACCCCAAATAACGAAATTGTGCTACCTGCTTAATTCTTTCCTCGTTTAAAACTATATTTACATTGCCACCACCTTGTTTGGAGACTTTCATAACATTGGTCTTCTTTATATTAATCTTCATACCATATTCTTTTGATGCATCATTTAATCTATTCATTATAATTTGAAGTCCTCTTTCTGTCTCTGCTACCATTCCTTGATCATCTGCAAATCTTATATCTTTTAGCAAACTCCCTCCCACTTTTACACCCTCATCAACACCATCCAAAGCTTCTACCATCATCCTTCTGCATATATATATATATATATATATATATATATATATATATATATATATATATATATATATATATATATATATATATATATATATATATATATATATATATATATATATATATATATATATATATATATATATATCACCCAACGTAAAATGCCCACACAGTGACAAACAAACCACCTATCTGGCAACCCTGATCATTATTATTTATCTTCCACAGCGAAAAATAAGGTAATTCACTGATATATTTACATTATTCGTACTGACAGCTTGTGAATAGTGATAGCAGGTGAATTTTGTTTGAGAAATCGCCAGACAATTTCACCTGTTGTATGCCTGATCTCGTATGATTGTTTGTTTCTCTGTCTCCTTGTTCCAATCTTTTATAACCTTTGGGGCTGCAATCTTGATGAGTGCATAAGAAATAGGAGGTCAATTTTGAGGGTAATATGTACAGTATATTCCCCTCTTTGTATTCCTTCCTTCCTAAAACTCACCAATGAGTTTCCTATACTGATTTTGAAACAGAGTGCAGACTTCAGATAAAGGGATTGTACAGGCATATGAGTGGATGTTTGCAGTAGTACCTCACCTACTTTACAAAATATTTTTTACGAGAAAAATTTGTACAGCAGTGATGCGCCAAAGAAGAAAATCTTAGCAAACTCGCAAGGCTTCAGTTACCAAGTTCAGATTTTGTATGTGAGCTAAAATTTGATATTGTCTCATTCTCCGCAAGCTTCTTCTGATAGCAAAGATCAATGCTTTAAACCCCCTAACTGCATGACTTATCTTTATTCCCTGCCTTATGGAGTAGTTAGCAACACCATAATTTGTCATCATCACATTCATCTTCAATGCTCTCTGATCCAGGGGCTCTATAACATAGAAACTTAAACATTGCCTCCCACAGTAAATAGATTTTGCCCCAGACAATCATACTTTCTGCCTAGAGCTTTATACTAGAATTGAGGAAATCCCATTTGACTTGTAGTAAACATAAAATATGGGGATGTCTTCTATGCACCATTTAAAAGTTGCTTTCTTTATAAAACAGATGAAATACGCGTTTGTTCAAGGTCCCTATGAGTAAAGGTAAGCATGATATTGGGAGATAAATTTTATGCCAAAGCAAAAACACAACACCAACAAAGTTACTGGAGGCACTGCTATCAGACCTCATTTCTTGAACAAGTTGAAGCAAGAAGGAGGATTACACTAGTGGCTAGCAAAACTGATAAATGACTTTAGCTACAAATCTGATTTGAAATTTACCTGTGTTTATGAAGAACATGAATTTCCAATAGAAAATGAATCATACCCTATTGAAATGGTTATCTAAAGAGTGTTTGTTTTACACCTGAAAGTACTGCAAATCCTTAAAATTTTTCTTGATTTTTGAATAAACAAATCCCTTTTTCTAGAGTTTAATAGCACTTTCTGGGTTTGGAAACCAGATATTGGTAATAAACAAAGTTTATCATAATTATTGCTTCTACGTTCGGAAAGTGTTATAAACAAATGACTCTTTGAGCTGGGTTCACACTGTAGATATTTGTCAATAGATTCAAACAGTCATTGAGAGCATGAAAAAGTCGGATAGACATTGGTCTACAGAAACTAGGGTGGGAAAACTATTTGCACACAGCACTTGCTGGATGGAACGTAGAAAAAGACATGCTTGAAACACGAATCTGTGCTAAGATATTAAAAAAGGAGGGAAAAACCATAGAAAGCGACACTACATCAATCTACTGACAAAACCCTATGAGAAATAGAGCATGCTCTACTTCATCAACAAGCGAATCATCGACTTGGTTCACAAGTAGTTCCTTTGCTGCCACGTGCCAACATTCTGTAGACCACTGTCAATCAGAATTTTCCATGACTTTCTGACTCTATAGATAAAACTACAGTGTGAACCCAACTTAAGGAGTATATAGATTTGATGAGCTCCCGAATCTATAGACAAAATCTACAATGTGAACGCAGTATTGGTAAGGGCCAATCAATGCACTGAAGTTCCTTATTAAGTGGTTCCCCATGCTTTTGGTTTCGTAAGGCAGGTTTCCAATTAAGTGAAATCTTTGGTGAATTCGTCAGCTATTGGAATGTCGTTTGTCCATTTTGGACATAGGCGAATTCCCTAGCGAAACACAAAAGTTGATAAAAATTCAACTCAACAAATTCACCAAGAAGAGAATCAAAGACAGAAAAGTCGGAATCATCTTTTGCTAGGGTTGACCAATAAAAACACACAGATCACTTGGGCTTCACTTGGGCTTGTGTCAAATTGTTGTAGCAGCTTAGAATGCGGACGATTGAAAACACGCTTAGTGAATTCCCTGACGATTTTACTGAAGAATCAGTCTATACAGAGAACCCTCCTAACACCACAGTATACTGGTATACTCTCTTCATGAAGCTTATGTCTATAAGACAAGCTAATTGTTTAGAATTTTTTAAAAGCTCCTGGTTATGGACATAAAAATAACTGAACATACTTTGAAACCTCTTAGCATTTGCTTATTTGATGACATAGAGAAGATATGTGAAATTCTTTAATGTAAAGTGAATTTCATACACTTTTCAAAAGTGAGCCATTATTCATACTTTTAGTCTGTTCACTGGCTCTTTCCAGTAGCCAATATAATTTTTGGTACTTGTACCACATGAAATAATTTGGGCGCTTGATTTCAGCATAACTGCAATATTAGGAAACCCTTTCAATATGACATCTCAGTTAAGAATTATATACAGTCTTTGGAGCAAATAGTAGGGGGGCCGATAACAGATTTTTAAAACGTTTTTAATCAATTTAATATAATAATACCAATAATATGATTAAACATACTACTCCTAACATATTCCATCGGAAATAAAAATTTGAGCCCATTAAATACGACTGCTGATCTTCAAGGTATTCATGTTTCAACTTCTGAGTCTTTCTTTTTTCAAGTATCCAGGCCGAGATGGCCCTTAACTGTATACTTGCATACTCTTCTATTTTACAAACTACAAATATATTAATTAAAACTACCTATTACAAAATTGTAACTATATCCGAAAAAAGCCTAAGGTTTTACGAAAATCATGTAAAAACACTGCAAAATACATTAATTAAAACTAACAAAATTTTAACAAAACATGAAGATTTAGGAAAAGAATTGAGATACGAAAAGAAGGAGAAAAGAAGGAGATTATTTATAGGATGCTTGGATTGCCTAGAAAGTTTGTTCTGATATCAAAGGATTTTTTGCAGAACATCTCCAGACATTTAGTTGTATTATAATCTTCTTGGGTCATTAACCATTTGTACATAGAAAGGTTGTTAAGAGAGGCAGTTGTTGGGAAACTTTTATGGATTGCTTCTAAAAATATTCGACGTTGCTCCTTGTAAAGGGGGCAAGCCAAGACAGTGAATTTCATTTTCAACTGTGAGAATATTCTTGGATTTACAGTATAAACAAAACTTTCGTCTCTTGGAATTTTCGTTTTACTGAATCGTCCTATTTCAATTTGAAGGTTATGAGCACTAAGCCTAAGTTTTGCCAATGAGCATCTAACTCTAAAATCTGGTATGTAATCCAGGTAGCACTCAAATTTGTAATTTGTTTTAAATGATGCATATAAGTTTAATTTTCTGTTATCAGTTATATGTTCATTTAATCTATATAGCACTTCTGACTGAAAGTGCTTAATGATTATATTTATATTTAATGATTGAACGAGTATCCGACTGTTGTATTTCATAGCGTACGCGAAGATTGTGGGCATAAGATACCCAGTTATAATGGCCATGGTCTGCATCCTTTTTAAGCATAGAGAAAGCTTTGCTAGCGTAACGTATTGAATCTAAAAAGGATAGTCGAGTGAAAAAATTTAGAATATTTATATGTCTTTGAAATTGGAGACTTACTCCTCCAAGTTCCGCATAGACGGCATCCGTGGTCGTACTTGAACGAACACCCAAAGCATATTTACAGGCTTTAAAGTGAAGTATTTCTAACTTAGGCCAATCGTCAAAACCCCATATTTCTGATGAATAATTTAGAATTGGAGCGATCGTATGGTCAAATAAATAAAGAAAAAGACGTGGCTGAAAACCACCCCATTCTTTGCTTTTAGAGATAAGGGAAAAATAGGACTTAAGAGCTTTATCTTTTATTTTATCAATATGTTCTGAAAAGGAGCCATTTGATTTTAGGGTTACACCTAAATACTTATAAGATGTACATTCTTTAAGTTCTTTATTGCCTATCTTCCAAGGTTTGTTACTCTTAGATTTAGCACGAGATTTTTGCTTTTGAATCAACATGACTTTGGTCTTGTCTAAGTTCACTTCCATTTTAAGAGATTTTGAAAATTTATCTAAAGTTTCCAGTTGTGAATGAAGATCTTTTCTATCCTTTGCTATTAAAACAAGGTCGTCGGCATATAAAAGTGACTGAATAGATACATCATCTACCAAAACTCCTTGAGAAGATTCCTTAATCTGACGATTTAAATAGTTCAAATATAGAGCAAAAAGAACTGGACTAAGAAGGCATCCTTGCCGCACTCCTCTATTACAAGGCAAAATATCCGTTAGACTATCGTTACCCCTCACACACGATTTAACCTTATCATAGAGTGACTTGATGACTTTTAGAAAGTTGCCCTTTATTCCATACGTTACAAGCTGTTGTAACAACAACTTATGGTCCACAGAATCGAAGGCTTTGTTGAAATCTACGAAACATACATACAGGGGTCCTTTATTGTTTCTGAAAAAATTTTCAATTATAGCTCGAAGAGTAAAACTATGATCGGATGTTTGGTAACCTTTTCTAAAACCTATCTGATTTTGTTCAAGGATTTGAAATTGAGAAATGATATTATTCAATCTTTCTAGCAAAACACCCAAGAAAAACTTTCCAAAAATACTTAATAGTGTTATACCCCTATAATTATTCAGATCTGCTTTATCACCCCCTTTAAAAAGAACTACAATTATACCTATAGACCATTCCTCAGGAAATTTTCCAGATTGTAACAATTTGCTACATAGTTTGGTAAAAACAATCATAAAATGTTCATTTGCGTGTTTTAGAAGCTCAGCAGACAGCATATCAAGCCCTGAAGCTTTTCCGCTTTTGAGCCTTTTAGCCATCATTTTGACTTCTTCTAAGCTAATATCACGATTTAAAGTTTCATCAATTAGATTTTGCATCATGGCGTCGACAGAGGGAGCTAAGGCTTCAGATTCATTGCTACCTTTAATATCTTCAGAATTTAAAAGAGTGCTGAAATAATGTGATAATTCTATATTAGAAAAGGTTAGATTGGGCTTTTCCTTTCTGCTTTTTAACTTTTTCCAAAAACTTTTCGGATCTTCACCCTTCAGATTCCAAAGTTCTGTTTTCTTTTATCAAGGAAACTGTGACGTTTGTATTTTATCAGTTTCTTATAAACCCTTCGCTGTTGAAAATATACTGATTTAAGATTATTCACATGATTATCTTTAATATTCGAGTACAGTTTCAATGCAGCTTGACATTTTTTCCTTTTGTTGTTTAATAACTGTTTGTTTTCTTGACACTCCGCATCAAACCAAGGGCAATTAGTGTTCAAATTAAAAATTTTCCTATTTTCTGTCTTACCAAAACTTTTTCTAGATCTTAAATAAGCTTCGGATAAATCTAACATTTTGGTTCGCAATAATGCTATAACTTCTTCTAAGGGTAAATGATCATTGTCCAGTTGATTTGATATATTTTCAAGAAAAGTATTTATCTCGTTATTCTCCATTACCAAAGATAAAGTTTCTAAGTTCGAAGCATCATTGAAGTAGTATTGATTTTTATAATTCTGTAAGAGCGTATTTTCATCAGATGTAGTTGAATTCATAACTGATACATCAGGATGTGTTTCTGATTCATTGATAACATTCGAGCATTTTATAGATATCTCAATTGGGCTATGATCTGAAAGCTCGCATAGCTCACCGACACTCATTTTATTGACCATTGAAAAGTTTTCTTGGCGTAAAAGAGCATAGTCAACAACACTATTACCCCTGTTAGCAAAACATGTGAAATTTCTGGAATTATATTTGTCGATCCTGCCATTCATAATGCGGTAGCCGGAGGATTTACAAAATTCAATAAAAGCGGCTCCGTTGGCATTAATAGGATAGGTATCTTTGGTTAGTCTTTTATCTATTTGTTGATCTGGCAAGTAATTATCATCTATTGGCAAATAGTCATCCAATTCGTCATTTTCAATATAATCATTAACGTCATTCGTTCTAGCTTTGAAGTCGCCGCATAATAGAACCCACCCTCTTCTCTCGTAATGAGCACATTCTGATTGAAGGGTTTCAAATGACAGAGATTGCCCTGTTCTCAATAAAGTTGAACTACTTGGGGGGATATAAATGAAACAAACGAATAAATCGTGATCCCAACCAAATTCGGTTTTGTTAATTTTGCACCAAAAATGATAGCTTTCCGAGAAGGCAATGGAAACATACTTGGATATTGATTTGCGGACAAGCAGAGACATACCCCCAGAAGGCCTGCCCCCCAAATGATTCTTACAACCTGGTTCGTGAAATTCTGAGAAATGGTCGTTTAAATTAAAACATGATAAATCAATAGGATCTCTCCAAGTTTCCGAAAAGCAAATTAAATCATTGCGTTCTAAAATGTTATTAAAAAATTCACAACCTGTTTGTTTGATAATTTGAGCTTTGGAACTTCTAAAACCATTGAAATTCCATACTGAAAAATTAAGATACTTTTTATTAGAAAGACAGGATTTTTGTTGACAATTTTGAAAATAATCTTTAGGTAAAATGAACGTAGAATTTTTATTTATGTTTTTTGTGCTAGCATTCCCATCTCGGCCAAAATCCTATTGCTTTTCATTAAATAAATTATGGTAATCAGCATAGGATCTGATCTCGAAAGTTGTAGGATTATTTATGAATCTAAACTTGATACGTCCATCAATTGTCCAGACACTATCAATGTTCAGAAAACGGCGATTTGTACTTACCTCATCTAACAATCTCTTTATACCTGGCGCCAGATCTTCATTTATTTTAACGTTAGTAGCCTTCTTCTTCGCTCTCATAACTTTTTCCTTAGTCTTGTGACTAAGGAATTTAACTAAAATTGGACGGGGCTTATTTTCTTGGCGACGCCCAACCCTGTGCACAATATCAATTTCATTTTGATTACTATCGATGCCAATTTCTTTCTTAATAGTATTTAACGTTAAAGCTTCGATGTCTTCGCCTTTTTGTTCTAGCACTCCACGAATCCTTACGGAACTTTTACGCGAGTACTGTTCTTGTCGATCCATTAAAAATTTAAATCTTTCCCGTGATCAAAATTCATGCCCACAGTTTCGTCCATTGTAGCCAATCTCTCTTCTAGAACAGTTTGCTTTTTTGTAAGGTTTTCAAGGTCCATTTTGAAAGTCTCGATTTCCTTTTCAATCGAGGAGAGTCGGGATAACATCTGTGTTTGGTTTTGTAACATGCTTTCCTGCCCATCGTCAATCTTCTTTTCTAATCTAATCAGAATATCTGAAAAATCAGGAATGTCTTCACGCGCATTCGATTTTGAATTTCTTGTATAGTTTGCTGGACCAGGATTCAGCTCAACATCACCGGAGAGTAACAGAGTAAAATACTGATCCATCACACATTTGAAACCCGTATAGGCCCTCCTTTTCCGAATCCGCTTTGAGGATTTGATCCTTCTCCAAGCCTTTCCCATCAAAAAATTGCCAGTAAAAGGTTTACGAACAATAAGTCTATTCATATCAAAACTGCAATCGAAATCTTTAGAATTCCGAAGCCAAAAATCAAAAGCAAAGGAAAACAGAATAAGAGTGAAAATTACACGTGCTAACATCGCCATCTTGACAGGTATCCTTCTTTTGATTTGAAGTCTAGTCCTTCAAAAATGCTTTAGTTGTTTTCTCACAATACTTAAAGTAGGTAACTCACATAGTTAAGCAGGTATATCGTTTTTTGCAAAGTCAGTCAAATATCTTAGTATCTGCAGATCTGGACAGTGCTGTGCATTATATTTCGAAACCAAAGATCTTTAGACGAATGTAATAAAAAAGCTTTTTTCGTCTTGTTCATGTACTTGTTCATAATTTCATAGCTTATAATGCTCCTATTGTTACGGATGATATTGTCTACATTTAACCAGTAACAAGACCAATAATCTTTAATCCGCGCATTTGCAACTATGAAGCAAGCTCAACTATGAACAAGTTGGAGAGCTATAAGCATTGCTATATTCAAGCTACCCCAAAAAGCAATACTAAATCGCAAATGACATTCAACAAGACCATAACAAACAGAAAAGAGCTGACTTTGTGGCAGAATGTTTCTAAGCCGTTCTGGGCTCATGAGATCCATATTATCTAACTTTATAATTCACTTAAACTGCTCTTCCCTATCCAGGTTCTTATCAATGATAATTCTAGATATTTGCTTTTTCACCCCTTTGTAAAACACACCCCCCAACTACGCAATTTTTCAAATATCACACCCCACAACTTACTAACCTGAATGTTTCAATGCTCCCAACAGGACAAGTGAATAAAATATATTCGCTATGTGGACGTGAATCAATAGTAACAAGTAAACAAATTAAAATACATATATACCTTATACTTGTAAAATTTTGACAACTAATAGCAATAATTTAAAAACGTTTCAACAAACCTTCCTGGGACATTTGCGTATACTGATGATGCAAAAGCAGCAACAAAACAAAGCCTTTCCAATGTTGATCCACAGTCTGTGAGCATGAACAGATAAAAAATTAGTTGTATGATACATATGATAGGTCCGTCTGAATTTTAAATTCAACATAAAATCAAAGGTAATAAGTTATTGACTTTTGAATGTCACCAAAGGCTTCAAGCAGGTAGTATTGCAAAACGGATCTTCATATGGAAAGGGGGATTTCTCAATAATCTGAAAAGAGAAGATTGGAAAACTCTAATCATAGTCAACAGACAAACACTGGTCTGTAAACTCCGTAAGTTTAAATGATGCCTTAAACGTTGCTGAGTCATGAATTTGTGTCATTAACTGAAGTTTGCCCTGAAAACTGTAACTTCTAATTGGCGTCTCCTAATGTGTGACATTAAGGGAGCATTAGAAATGCAGACACAATAGACCTATTCATTAAAATATCTATGTCACTGATTTTGTGTGGAATTGAGGGAATGGCTGCTATGGATTCTTCTTGCACTATGATAACACATATTTGCGAAGATTCTACATTTTTTCTAGTCGGTAAGTTAAATCTGAGTTATGTTTTCGTTTTCCCAACCATGGCTAGTTTCTGGATCTCTTGGAAGAGCTATTGTGATGAAAGACCAAGATCTGTGATAAGCGTTGGTGTCGCTCACTTGCAGACCCAAGCGCTATCAAGTTAGATGAAGAATTGCTCGGTATTGATAGCCCTACTTAATTCTCTAGATCTTCGATCCATCTCAATTGATTGTACATGTTTGGCTTTCAAAAGATTTCTTTTAGAGCTACATATGACATTAAAATGTTGAAAAAATTGCTATTGTTTATATTGTGAGAGTAAAGTGGCCATATAATCTGAGGCAGGAATATTCACTATTTGTGCTGTAGCACCTGAGTAAAATACGCAACTATTCCAAATATATTCCATACGTTTACATTTTTGCATTTCAAATAAAGTAGTTACTGCATATCTTTACTTTAGGGCACTAGCCTATAACAAAAATGGTACTCATATGAACTTGGTAGACCCAACTGAAGACAATAATTCAGTACAAAAAAAAGGCTGATAAACTTTGATTTATTTTAAAGCCATTAAAGAACTATAATTCTACCACTGTTGTTTGCCCAATTGCTATGAAACATGTCATTAGCTCATATGCCACAGCTAAGTATAGCAGATATAGAAGACTATCATACAAAAGTTAATGAAAGTTTACTGAAGAACTCATCAACAATAAGTAAACCATGTGTTAGAGGAAAGAAATTACTGCAGGAAAACTTTATAGATTCTGGATCCACCTATACAAAGGGAAATAACAAACACTTTTTCTCAAAAGTATGTGGAGCGTGTTTGAAAAAAAGCCAACAGGTTGACTTTTTTGGCCTTATTGAAAAGCACCAGAAGTGTTGACATGAAAAGCACCAGAAGTGTTGACATGAAAAGCACCAGAAGTGTTTCGTGTAGTTGCCCTGTAGGTAAATTAGGCACATGAGCTCATTCATATAATGTCTTAAAACTAGTTCAGAATGGGCCATTGATGGGCTTCAGTCTGTGTCAGAGCAAAAGCTTGTACATCATCTCTATATCTTTGGTCTAAGCCAAAAGGCGTAGACTGCACAGAAAAGATTCCAGCCATAGAATTGAACATCAAATCACCCATAAGGTTTGGAAAGAAATCAAATGGCAATAAACACCAAGGTGTACAATCAACACTAGATGCGGCCTGTTCCACAGAGATGAATTCGAATAGTACAGCTTTGAAAAATTTACTGGCTCATAGTTTTCACAACCATGCCACCCAAGTGATTCAAAATGCTCCAAATTCCCATGTTAACACCTGTTATGGACAGATACCTATAGGTTCTGTTTTGCGTTGCCAGTGCTTACTTATGACACCTGGCTTTAAATTATAAGCAAATTTACCAACAGCAGCGCCTGGAGCAGTTATGAAGTCATATCCAATGTTCCCATTCACAGCAACCAACTGTGTCATCCAGGGACATATAGATAGTATTCAGAATGATGAAGAGCTGAATAAGGACTTGAAGAAGGATGCTGAAAGTGCAGTTGAGTTTGAAAAAAAAGATAAAAGGACATTCAACATGCCCAGAATGGCTTAGAGAAAGAAAGCAAAGATTTACTGCATCTTTTTTCTATCAAATAGGAGACATTGATAAGAAGACTATTAAAGGCTTAACTTCATCAACAAAAACAATTGTCAAACCAGTAAAAGAAGTTGGTACTGTTTTGAAGGTGAAACTTTCTTTTGGTAGATAATATGAACCTATTGCCATCCCGATGTATGAGCGGTACATGGAAAGTATAGGTCATAATGTTCCGCTGAGGAATGTGGCCTTGTCAACGTCAAAAATAATTATATTCTCGGAAAAACTCCTAATGGGAAAGTTACTAATGGTTCATTCGGCACAATAGAAATGAAATTTAGTTAGGTATATAGGGATAATGATCCAAAGGACATTTGTTTTGTGTCAAAAAAATTCGTGTTTGGTTTGAAATGCTGAAACAAACATAATAACCATAAACAGGAATCATGCAAATTATACGCAAATATAGATGCAACTATCAATGATGATACAAACATGGTGTGACTGTATATTCTATACTTCCAAAGGAAAATAGTCTGTTGATACTACAGAACTTTACCACAGCACGAAAAAGCGGCAACATTATTTTGACATACTGAAAGCTTTTTTCGTCCGACACTTATCAGACTGTATATTCCAAAGGAGTGGCTATAGAAAGAATACAAAATGATAAGTCATTTTGGGAAATATTGCAAAATAAAGTTAATTTTATTTCAATGACATACTACCTGTACTTAATACACAGGATTTCCAACAAACAGTGGTAGGTTTTCATGCTATTTTAGAATTCTTGGGTGCTGGATCCAAGGGAGAACTCATAAGATTGTACAATTTCCAGGATGTAACAGGAGATACAAGGGGTACCAAAAGGGTACTTTCAACATTGGATAGCTATATTTTGACTCTGGTTAAGCTGCGAAGACATTTCCTTGTAAAACATTTGAGTTATTTGTCTGACATTGCAGATGGAACAGTCTCAACAACTTTAATCACATGGCTCAATTTCATGTACCTTAGGTTGGGAAATATTTGTATCTAGCCAAGCAGAGAACAAGTAGCACTTCAAATGCCAGATTCAATGAAAAAATATTTCCTTGTACTATTGATTGCTTAGAAATCAAAGTGGAAGCTCCTGGTTCTCTTCATATTCACAAAATGTTGTATTCAGAATACAAGTCACACAAAACTATGAAACTGCTTGTTGGTATAGCACCTGGTGGATTTATATTTGTATCCTCTGGGAGCTTTTCCTGGGAGCATATCTGACAAAAACAATTCAGTTAAAAGTGGACTTTTTTCTCCTCAACTTTGGGAACCTGGCGATTTTGCTATGGCAGATCGAGGATTTCCCAATGCAGGGTATTTAAGCCCGTTGAATGTTAAATTAATAATTCCAAGTTTCCTGAAAGGTCGTGATCAACTACTAGAAAATAAGATGGTTTTGAGTCAACAAATTGCATGGGATAAGAATCCATGTAGACTGCATGATACAGAGACTAAAATGTTATCATATCTTTTATAGACTTATTCCATTATCTATGATGGTGTCTTTGAACCAATTAATAACTGTCTGTGGTCTTTTGGCAACTTTCAAAAAGCAATCTGCAAGGCTATCACAACTTCCATTTCTTTAACATTTTGATGCACGTCAGTGTTTTCCCTTATTAGTTCCTCATTTTTTGAGTGGAGTGCAGCATGCATCTCTTGTAGCTGATGCAATTCCTGCTTAGTGATATCAAATGTATCAGACACTTGATGTCTTGTTGCCATGCTGAATACCTGCTCATTCTCCTCATCCACATTATACTGACCAGATGAAAATCTGGCTTGTTTTCTTGGAGTTGGTCTAAAAGTTGTTGGTTTCTAAATATTCTTCAATTCACCGAAATCACTTCAAGCACGTCTTACAGGTTTAGCACCTTTAAGCTTCTTTTTTGTCCAGCTTGGAGCACAGCGAACAGTCTCTCAGTCAAAATGCAACTCACACAGGCTTTTATTCGATTTTACAAAATTATCTTTACCCTCTTTTCTCTTTATCAAGTTGTACCAACAACATTTTGCAGCAGCATTTTTCGGGAAAGTGATTAAGCTCAAGCCTGACAAAACTCGTTCTCCATCCTTAACGATATAATCACGTGAGAAACAGCTATAAGCGGTGCATTCTCACCTAGCAATAACCTTTTGCTCTTTGCCATGTTCATTAGATTTCAAGGAACAGCCAATGCCTGGTTTTCATGCAACCTCGAATGTGCCAGCTTTATAAATGGATAGTTTTATCTTTAGCACTTTAGAAGCTAACTGTTTGACAACAAGGTGCAGAATCATATGTATAAAACAATAGCAATGATTTGTTAAAAAAGACACCACACGTGAACTACGGAAAGACAGCATTATATAAGACTATGTTTCCAAGAACTCAGCCAATATTTGTAGGTATCCTATCGACAGCTATGGCCTAGATGTCTTGACATCACAACATTTACTATCATCATCCATGCAGCTCTGTCAGCTAAAGTTCTACTTTACTTATTTTCAGCTCAAAGAAGAGTAGCAAACCATTGTTCCAATTTTATAAGGAAGCAGTTATCGGGGGTGGAGCTAAGGCATTCTACATTCTTTCTATAAGAACCAGTAAAATTGAGGTTCAGGTTGGCTGCTCCTAATTTTTCAACAATCCATAAGCTTAAAGGGGAAGTTCGGGAAAAAACTAAACCTTTATCTGTTGTAGAAAATGTCGAAAAACCCCATGATGTGAAATATTATCACTCTTACTTGCGTATTTCCTTTAATATCCCAACTACTTTCTCCTCAAACTCGTCCTCATGCTAGAACATCATTCTTAGCTTTCTGAACAAGTATGCTTTTGTTGCTCATCATGTCATCATGTGCAGAAAAACCTTGCAATGAATACCGCTATAAATGTAAGTGGCAAATATCACCCCTATATTTGTCACTTAAAAAAAGTGATTGTTAAGAAATAAATGCAAGTGAGAGGATCTTTACAAACAACGCTGTTTATTTTGGAAAATCGAATCTATTGGAAATGGCTGATGTTGATGGGGGTGTTGGAAGATAGCAATATTGAAATTGGAGAAGCTGAGGAGGTAGATGGTCCCGGGATGAATCATTTAAAGCCGTTCGATATGGAACCTAGGAGGAAAATTCATAATTAGGACGGTGATGCAAGCATCGAAT
Organism: Cassiopea xamachana; assembly: GCA_900291935.2. Lineage (NCBI taxonomy): Eukaryota > Metazoa > Cnidaria > Scyphozoa > Rhizostomeae > Cassiopeidae > Cassiopea > Cassiopea xamachana. The sequence continues at coordinate 11,666,801 of OLMO02000009.1, read as the reverse complement.
CAGAAAGCTCCAATGACGGCCAAACCGAACGTGAGAAAATTGACAATATTGAATGATGTGATTGTGGAAAGAAATGTCAGCCAATGGAAACGTATACGGAGAGTATACACTGCCAAGATACAAATCAAATACCTGAATAACTTCTTTGCAGGTAAACCAATTCATTATCAGAACATTAACGAGTAAATTCTAAACATTTAGCTCATAAATAGATTGGGAATGGATAATTGAATGCTGCTGAACCTAACTGCTCCCTTATTGCAACTATAATACCATAGTACATTTATGCATATACAGTTGAGGAAGGTAATATTCCATTAGTCTGTTTGATGAGTGCACAACAGCACAAAAATCTGAGTAACAGATACATGCATTGTTGCTCAGTTGTAGTTGTATTATATATATATATATATATATATATATATATATATATATATATATATATATATATATATATATATATATATATATATATATATATATATATATATATATATATATATATATATATATATATATATATATATATATATATATATATATATATTTTGAGATAATTACAATAAAGACAACTATACATTTGGTTTTACAAAAAATGTTTCGGATTCATCATCCATCATCCGTTGCTAATACAATATAAGGGCATAATTATTAGAAAAGCTATAGCTATATTCAATTTTCCAAAAAGAACGACAACCATTTTAAAGAGAATAGGGGGGGGGGAGGAGGTGAGTAAAAGTTTAATAGAACATCAAAATGCTGAACCTGTTTATTTAAAATAGGTTTTTCCTATATACTATGTAAAGCCTCTTTAATTTCAAGGTGATGGTAAGTACTAGCTGAGTCCGAAATTGTGAAGCAACTATCATTACAAGCCTTTTTACATCTATCGGAACTCCTTAATTGCTTAAAGATGTTAGAATCTTTATCGCTAACTCTAGTGGACAAATGTCGGCTCATTTTGCCAACATATGCGGAATTGCATTCCGCACAAATAAACTTATATGCTAAATTACAACGGAAAGATATAGGTACAGAGTCCTTAACATTCATTAAATTTTTAATTTTAAAAGAAGAACATACCAATTTGATGTTAGATTTTTACAATACCGTTTATCTAGTTTGGATTTTATAGTTCCCGGAATATCTATTTACAGACATCTAAATTCTGTAGTCATTATTTGTCATCGCCTTATACATCAAAAAAATTATTCACGACCTTTCATGAGAAAAAGGTCAATAAACATTGAGGCTCATATGGCCAAAATCTCAAGAAGCTTTTAACACAATCACAAGGCTCAATTCCAAACCTCAGCTTTTTGTTTGCTAATAATTGGCATTACATCATTACTACATTCATAATGTTGGAATTCGAATTTGAGCTTACAAGAGTAACATAGAAAATATGATCTGTTCTCAAAAGTCAATTTCAGTAGAGGTTCAGAAAATTGTCATATTCATGACCAAAAAGAAAATTGAGCTGTAGGCAAAAATGGGGTTATCCTATAAAAAGCTCCACCGACCTCTGCTTTCTACCCTACAATGATGTTATGTCAACATCATGAGACAAGCAACATCAAGCCATTACGTGAAGGAGAACGCATAGTATATGATGTTAGTATACCCATATATGTTATAATTAATGCGCAGTGGCACCTGCTTGCATGCCATGTATGTGTGGAGTGTTAAAGTGAAGTGAATTAGGAAGTGTATGTCTTTATGCGAGTGAGTCTTTATTCAAACTTGACATTTATTGGAAATATCAATCGGGAGTTTAATGGAATGTTCTAAGGCTCTTTTCCTTAGCTGCAGCAATTTCGGAATAAAGAATGCTGTATCAGTGGAAACAAACCAATGCTATGCTTGAGCAGCACCTACTGGCGCTCTTAAATAGCATATAGGGCAGTAACTATTTCAGGGTGGCCAACAGCAGCATGAAATATTTCTCCAGGGATTTTAGGGAATTCTCTGCCAAGTCTCCTGGGGATATTTTGCTCTTTCCCATACACATTCCTATTCTGTGTACTACTTCAAACTCTGTGTCCTCTAGTGCAAAAAAGGCTTCTTGCCGCACAACACAAGAAGGGTTCATACACGCATGTAAGAATATAATTCCCTTACTTTCCTGAATTTCTGAGTACAAACTGATGCTTTCTACCATGATCCAGGGTGCAAAAAGACGATACTTCCCCTGACCTAATGAGAAAGTGCCAAACAAAAATAATATAACCAGCTGTACTGAGAGGGCACAGAAGTAGAGATCCAACTAAAAGCTGGATGCTTTTATATGTTAAATATATGCAGCAATAGAGCAACATGTATTTTCTTTTTTTTCCATCAGTGCCCCATCAGAAATATTTTTTGAGGTAAATCCCCTTACAATGTCGGAAAATGCCTTTTTGCAGGAAAAAAAGTATTTCTGTTAAACAGTAATCGTCAAAGGCTGCACGCCCATTGCTATAAGCAAAACATATCATCTCATGCTGGGACAGACTTAAAGATGAATATTGGGGGATTGCAAGCAGTTGAGGCTTTAAAGTTCGAATGGTTCGAACAGTGGAAGCAGCTGGCTCTTTCTGGGATGCCCAGCAGCATGTCATGTTCAAAAAAACAAATGGAAATAACCTAATAGAAGTGAAATATTTACTTTCCTTTAAAAGGGTATTATCCATAGAAAAAAGTAGACATTGAAGATGCAAGCGAAGAAATCTGTAGAGCTCACACCCTCTAAGATGTTGGAAAGTGCCCTTCTGGCACATAGGACAAGCATTATGCTCATGATTGATCTTAGTCAGAGAAGGAATACATGTCCTCCTCTTAATCTTTTTTACATTTGGTGGTACAGTACATTAAACCCTATCTCAGCTGATGCCTCTTCATCTTTTGAATATTCATGACAAGCATCTGTTTTGTATTCATCAGTGCATCATTGCTAAAGCTTTGGATTCATGCTTGTAACTGAATTCCTTTTCAAAAAGCCAGAGAAATTTGATTTTGTATTCATAGAGATTTCCCTGTTTTGTTCAACAATAAATCATAATCGTAGAACGTTTGTGATCTCTGCTAGGGTCCAAAATGGACTGGTCCGCACAAAATAGGTGGACCTTGAGGCGCGGAGTGCAAACCAAACGCTCGAGCGCTTCTAAAAACCCTTTTCATGAAAACAATCAATTTCCACAACAAATTCAATTGAAAAGTCAATTGAAAAATTAAAGTTTTTTTTTCAGGTTTCTTTAGTTAAAGTTCTAAACATTCCCATGTGTCTGGACCAGCTGAAGAAAACTGAGAAATAGAGTGGCCCCCATCTCCTTTTTATTGCATTGGATCCAGACTGCATACGAGACCCTTTCTGTGCCAGATCTGTGGTGAGCACGAATCTTTACAAAAACTCGCCAATTGCACTTTGCCAAGTTTTATTAAAATTTGCACTAAGGGCACCAAAGTTTAACCAGCTCAAATGGCGAGCCATTTATTCTAGAAAAGGTCTGGCTATAATATGTAGCAAGCAAAAGTCCATGAATGCATACTTTTCTTTACTATTGGATAGAGAGCATTTCTCGGCAATTTCTGGTGATGGCTGGGTGCTGAGCTTTGTGTGAACAAACGTGTGTCTTGAAAAAACTCGTTCAGCTTCAACCTCACTCAGCATACTTTTCTTTAATAATCTTTAATAAAGAATGGGCATGGAAGGCATCCTGACTAGGTAGTCTAGTTCTTCAATTCTTCCCCTCTGAGGATTTTTGAACCATTTCTGAGCAATAGTGGATTTTCCAAACTCTTTATCCTTAACAAAGTTCGCAATTTGGCAATGCAATTTACAGTGTACCAGATTTCTTAAAATGTGGACCTAATTTCATATAAATGCAGACTGTGGACCGTGGACCAAGCATACGGACTGCGGACCATCACAGAACGACTTGGACCCTAGCATATCTTTGTTGCCAGATACACGATCAATTATGGTACCAAGGGCTCTCCTTCAATGAGCACTTTACGTGGTGAATTTAATAGGTACGCCCGATATGCTAGTTGCAGAGAAAGTTACAAGTAATACTGAAATATAGCTTAAGACACGAAACATAACTAGCATTCCTATTGCAGCTGCTCTTCAAATGGCCTCACACCTAACTCAATTTTTCTGTCTATCTAAGTATCTGCTTAGTGCCCTTCCTCCTTCCATTATGAATACTTATAATACTATTTAACAATGCTTTGCTAGGTCACCACGGAGCCCAATCCCCTTGCCAGGTTGTCACTGGGTACAAACTATCACAGAACTTATGGAATTATACAGAAATACTGCAGAATTCATTGAAGGAAGGGAAAGTATTGAGGGTGTCCCACCTCTACACACACACAAGTATGTCTGTCCATTGTCTCATCCAAATCTATGCCAGTTGAAATAGGAAGACGTATCGTCTACCTAAAAATCTGGCATTGGCTACACAGAATGCACTCAGGGACAAGAAGGTCCCTTTTTGGTTTAAGCAATACAGCTTCTCAACACTTGCATAAAATGTTCAAAACTTTTTCCGAGTTTCCCTGACCTACCCAAATTTGGAGACTTTTCTCCCTGACTTTCCAGCCCATCTGAGCCCCAAGGGTGCATTCCCTGTAAAACTGACACAGGGGTTACGGCTGTAGCTCCTCAGGCATATACCAAGGTTGAAGACTGGTGCACACCTGAGGTGTAAAGATCAAAAGAATCGCGTGACAAGATTTGCATTTCATTGCGCCAGTACTCCAAAGCGAACAATTTAGGCCATGTCCACACAGTCATGCTGACAGGAAAGCTAAATTCACACCGGAAATCTTTGGGCTTAAGTGCATGTATTGCACCTTGGATGAACCCTGGACACACTACACCATTTTCCCTCACTAACCTTATAGATCCTCATCTACTGCTTTGCAGGAATCGAAAACGTAGCAGTACTGCAAGGCCAAATATTTGTACGAAAAAATCTGCTTCAGAACTTACTTGTAAGAGCTGGGTTGCAATTTCAGGGTTTTGCTGGGTATTGTCCATGGGCAAAGAATATCCAGGGTTTTCAGGGATTTCCAAGATTCCCAGGGCTTGTTGGCCACCACCCATTTGCAAGAGAGGCAACGAGAATATCAGATCAAAATTCACCATTTTGTTATACAAAAGCATACAAAATTACTTCTTCATACATATTCTATTTTGCCAGACATTTGACAACACATGACTTGACTTTGGCTTGGTAAAACACTGGCTGTCAATGATTTCAGGGTGTCACGATCCAACACATCCTCCAAAAGTTATGCTACTGGGTGCATCTATACTACTATCATTGAATTTCAAACCTATGGAGCCAAATCCTGCTCAAGCAATAGCCATGACCATATTCACCAACTTGCCAAATGCGTGTCACAGTCAGAACAGGCTATTCAAATAGACAAATAACAGATGAGCTTCACCCATTTTCATTATCAAAGCAACATCAGGGTTCCCACGCCACTTCTACCTCAAAAATCAAGGGCTTTTAAGTACAACAAGGAGATTTTCTAGCAATTTTTAAGGAGAATGTGGCCTGATACTGACAAAAACCCTTAATAACTAAGATGATTATCCTTGATATCCTTGTCCATTCTAAAATGGCTGACTAACTTCGCCTTTACGGACACAATATGATTGGTAAGATATGACGATAATTATTGCCATATCTCTGTCACCTCCAGTTGTTATACTTCTTGCATGCTTTTCCATTTTCACAACTACCACACCTCTACTCCTCTAGGTACTGGGCCTGTAATCAATAGCGTAGTGTCATTAAAACTCTAAAACGCTGATTACAGTTTGGTAGCTGATGAATTGTACCAATATGCTTATTTCCCTCTACATACACACACACCTGTGTAAAGTGACACGCATGCGCACCTACGAGCACTAAATTCATGCCACACCATGTTCTGTCGACCTTGTACCCACTGCCACTCATGCTGAGACTACCCTGTATTTCTTATTTTTGCATATATATTTATTTATACACATCCCAAAAAGAAAATTAACTGGTAACTCACTAAGGCCAAAACAGTAATACAAACAATAAGAAAGAGCCATGGTATCATAATTGAAAGTGTTTTGTGTGATAAATGTGGAAAAAGAAGTAAGGAAAGTTTGCAACCTTTATTAGCTTTCACCAGAATAAACTTAATTTTGTTCAACCAGTTCTAATTGAGAGAAAGAAATCAGGTATAATAAAAACAACTATAAGCTTCCTCTTAATTGTCGTACGTCACTACCTTGAAAATGGAACAACCATCTTTGATATTGCACAAGCAGTTAGCGTCTACAAAAATTTGATGTTTTTGTACTTCTGAGAAACCATACCCCCATAGAACCAACATATGTGCTTACTCATTGAAAGCAAATATCGAACATATTCTATCTGCAGTAGCCCTATATAATGATTATGACCTCTTGAATAAGGTGACATATAGGGGAAGTTTCTGCAATTTTTGCAACATTTTTTTATGCATAGCATTCTATCAGAAACATGAAAATCAAAAGTTTTGGATGCCTAGGGTACTCCCGCAAAGTGCAATAATTGCAAACGTTTGCAACTTCTGCCATTTTTGCATCATTTTGCAACTTTTAGTAGTAAATTAACAACTTGGCACTTCCTCCGTATTTCAATAACCTGTCATTACTATTTCTGTGCCATTACTCAAAGTCAATCACTAATTCTTAAAAATTAAGGACCATAGACAATCAAGTGTTAAGTAATGCAGTAGAGCAGTGGCTATCGACCTTGTTGGAGGCCAAAAAGTTCCATACATGGATTCATTGAGTCCTTCATAATTGGCAAGGTAAAATGTGTTTTTGTTTATTCAAATTCAAAGCAAATGTCTATAAAAATGTACTGCATTAGTGCAGAAATGATACGGCTGACATCACAAATCATACCCCTGAAACTGACTAACCGAATCCTTGGATTTAGATCGAGCCTAGCTTAAGAACCATTGGTGTAGAGGAAAGTTTTTCTATTCCAACAGCTTACTGGTGAAGGATGGGAATTTTTGACAATGTCAAAAAGTACTTGATAAAACTGTACAACTCTTAAGCATAGCAGCACTTGTCACTTAACTTTGTGAGCTTTATTAAGCATGGAATTAATCATGTTCTGTTGTAATACATGCATTTTTGTGGTATGCAGGTGTTACTTTTCATCTGTTGAGGTGCACACATTATGGATATCAATAGAGGCATTTGTAACCGTTGTTGATATTAATAAAATATGAAATTTCATCATACAAGCTTTTTTTCTCCATTTGAATCAGATCTTCAGAGTAAATACCATATCCTACTCAAAGTACTAACCACTTTCTGGAAATTTGGGCCCAATTTATGAATGCAACATTTCGAAAAATAGATGCAACTTTTTGAAAACTAAATGCAACAAAAAACTTGCCCTAAGTATAACCCAAGCTTAGATGGCACAATCTAACTCACATTCTGAATGTGGTGAAGCAATTATCTTGCTCAACTACGAAAGCTGTAATAGCCCTAAATATTTTCAAAGCAGCCTACCCTTATGAAATGCAATACAAATATCATTAATCATTATATTGGTTCCTATAAGCTTATACATATCAAAAATACAAAGCCAGGCTAGGCCAGGTCCATCCTAGAAATTGATCATGAAATTCAACTAACTTCTAGGACGTCTAATTATCGTAAGCTACCTTTAATTACCTGGTCATACTCCTAGGAGAGGGGAGTGTGGAGGGGCGCCGTCCCCTACCAGGCGCGTCGGCAGGTGGCGGATAGCCGATTGGCCTATCGATAGGTAGGTTAGCTGCAAATACCCTGCAGAGACATCCTTCTCAGAGTTAGATTTTGAGGAAGCACGGGAATAAGCAGTCGCGGACCGAACGACAATAACACTACGAAGGGTGTGGCGGGTTATGACTTGACCAAGGTCTTGCCCACTAAATACCACACAAACCCGATGACGGTGTTGTTAGGCGAGTAAGAGGCGCCTTAAAACCTCTAGGTACTCTCCAGAGGAGAAAACCTCTTCAAAAATTCCTGCGTCGAGAGCGGGGCGTGGGTCTGGTGACGGCGAATGGCGACAAACTGTCTTTTTTGGTGTCACTGGAATGGCGGCAGGTGGAAGAATTTGTTCCTACCGGAATGAGTCAACAACTGGCGCTTTTCACCCAAGTTAGCTGGGTACCGCGAACGTGGAAAGTAATGGCGACCTACCACGTTTATCTACATTGTCAAATGACTTACATGGCAATACGAAATCAAAGGAAATTAGATATGGGGATGGATGGTGGTACCGCCAGGCTTGAAGTCCTCCGTAATGCTGCTGGCGAAGAGTCAATTTCGAGTGCGAGTAGGACTGTTGCAAATGACAGACATGGATCAAAGCCCACGGGAAGTCCACGGCTTGATGAAGCCAGTACTGAAACCACACGAATGCGGCTGCGCAATGTCACAAAGATTGCAACTTGGAATGTCCGGAGCATGCTTTCCGGGAAGCTAAAGACAGTTATCAGAGAGGCAGAACGGCACAACATCAATGTAATAGGCATAGCCGAACACAGATGGGCAGGACAGGGACATTTCCATCCAGAAGAAGGTGGTATTTTTGTCTTCTCCGGGCGAGAGCAACCTGGACACAGCGGTGTTGGAGTTTATCTAGCGGGAGCTACCGCCCGATCTTTGATGTGATACAATCCAATCAGTGACGGAGTGCTGGTAGTGAGATTACATGCTAGGCCAACAAACATCACAATAATTCAGGTCTATGCACTGACAAGTGCAGCGATGGATGAGGAGGTTGACCATTTCTACGAAGTCGTGCAAGAGGCCTTGGATGATACTCCGGCAACGGACTTTTTGGTGCTTTTGGACGATTTCAATGCGAAAATTGGTGAAGGAATGGATGATGGTGAGGAAGCTACCATAGGACGATTTGGGCTTGGGTCTCGAAATGAGAGAGGAGAACATCTGATTTCGTTTGCAACCGATAACGAATTAACTGTGTGTAACACTTTGTTCGAACAGCACAAGCGCCAGCTATACACATGGACGTCTCCTGATGGAAAAACACGCAATCAACTTGATTACATCCTCATTCGAAAAGGCAAAATAACATGTGTAAGAAACACCCGCACTTTCACAGGGGCAGACTGTGGATCGGACCATCACCTTCTGTGTGTGGACGTGCGCTACACAGTCAAGAAAAGAAAGAGGGACCAGCCAGTGGCAAGATTCAATATGAACCAGATACCTCAAGCCTTCTCAGTGGAGGTATCGAATCGATTTGAAGAGCTATCGGCTGCGGCAGATGAAATGACACCAAATGAGCTGTGGGAAAGGACAAAGGATGCTATGTTGTCAGTGGCACAGAAGCATGTCCCGAAAAAGAAACCTAGAAGAGCAACATGGATGACAAAGGAGACATTGGAGCTAATTGAAAACAGACGAAAGATGAAAGCAGGAGGTAGAAGCATCGCAAGTACGGAATATTGAGCAGCAACAGCGGAAGTACAACGGGTTTGTCGAAGGGACAAGAAACAACATCTGCTAGAGAAGTGCGCTAGCATTGAAGCACAGCATCGAGCAGGCAATAGCAAAGCCATGTACAAGGAAATAAAGCAATTGACCAAAAAGTTCGAACCCAGGTTGAACGTTATAAAAAGCGAAGATGGCAGAGTCCTAACTGAAACAGCTCACATTCTTGGCCGGTGGCGTGAATATTGTAGTAAACTATACAGTGATGACCTCATTGAAGATAGACAAGAACTGGAACATGAGTTACCTGAATTAACTGAGGACAGCGATTTGACTCCTTTGAGATCAGAAGTTGAGCAGGCCATGAAGACACTAAAACGAGGAAAGGCCCCCGGATGCGATGGAATCCCATCAGAGCTACTGTTGGCGGGTGGAAACGCAGCAGCAACACTAATGCATAAACTTTGTGTCAAGATCTGGCAGACAGCTAACTGGCCCATCGACTGGTGTAGAGCGCTGTTTGTACCATTGCCAAAGAAAGGAGATTTACAACTATGTGGGAACTACAGAACGATTTCTCTCATCTGTCATGTGAGCAAGATCATCCTTAACATTTTGTTGGGCAGATTGGTGGCAAAGCTGAAAAAAGAGATCTCTATAGCCCAGGCGGGTTTCATGGAACATCGTGGTACGCGGGATCACATCTTTAACCTCCAAGTGTTGATTTGCAAATGTCAGGAAATGCAACAGGACTTGTACGTTTGTTTTGTCGACTTCTCTAAAGCGTTCGACAATGCCCGATACTCCACACTATGGTCTGCCATGCTCAAATGGGTTTCCCGCCACACGTAGTAAGGCTGATAAGAGCTCTATATGCAGACCAACAATCAGCGGCCAAGCTGGAATGCGGAACAACTGAGTGGTTTGGAATCCAAAAAGGCGTCCGGCAGGGGTGCATCCTTTCGCCTGCATTGTTTAATATCTACACAGAGAGAATCATGCAAGAGGTGATGGATGAGGATCGTATAGACAGGTATGACCTTCTGAATGTAGGAGGAATCACTATAGGGGATCTCCGTTACATGGACAATGCGGTGTTAATTTCAAAATCAAGAAATGGTTTAGGCAACCTCGTTCAAGCGATGCAGGAGAAGAGCACTGCACAAGGTTTGAAGATGAACGCAAAAAAGACAAAGGTGATGGCCATTGCGGATGAAGATGTAGATCAGAGCAACTTGGCAAGGATAACGGTTGATGGTTCAAGACTCGAAGAAGTCGAACACTTCCAATACCTTGGAGCACGAGTTGAGAATAATGGAGACAATGGAAAAGAAATCAGGTGTCGTCTAGCACTGGGAATAAAAGCCTTGAATGGAATGAAGAAGCTGTGGCAAGGACAAGATAAGAAGACAAAGTTACAAGTCCTCAAAGCATGTGTCTTCCCAGTCGCTACGTATGCATGCCAAACATGGATACTCTGGAGAGCAGACGAAAATAGAATCACAGCCTTCGAAAACAAGTGCTATAGAAAGATCCTTCGAGTCAGATGGGTACAATGGCGAACGAACAAGAGTGTCCATGCAGAACTGAATGTGACCCCTAACTGGCTCTTACAGTACGCGAGGAGGCAGAAATTATCCTATTTTGGACACATATGGCGTCACAAAGGCCTAGAGAAGAGTGTGCTGGAAGCATATATCCCTGGAAGAAGGTGGAGAGGGAGACCTCGTAATCGCTGGGAGAAGACAATCATCGACGCCTTCGGATCAATGACACGGGCGGGTAGAATAGAGTCGGACAGAACTTTATTTTGTAAAGCCGTGCGAGCAGCCACGCTCTGATGAGAGTATGCTGAGACGACGACCTTTAATTAGCCTATATTACACATTTATTGCAATTTGAAATCCATAGCCGTAATAGGGACTTGACATTAAAAATTTGCAAACCTGCTGCATTTTGAGAATCGCAAGTAAACTTTGAGTTATGGCTGTAACATGAAGGAATTTTGACTGGCCACGATAAAAGTGCTATTATATACAAAATCTAGTAGGATATCATTGCTGAAACAAAATATCACAAACTGAGGTTATTTCTACAAGCTTGCAAGCTGCTATTAACAAGATAAATGGTAAATAAGTGATATATTTTGGAGCCCTTTATGACATAATCTGAAGAGTCAACTTTTACCACCAGTTTAGCAATGTCTTTACTTTGGGAATTCTAAGGAAAACTGCATCCTCTATAAGGCAAGAGCTGGTGACGATGATGAAAATGAAGGCAGGAAGCATGCCTCTTCTAAAAGAACTATGCCTCATTTTACATGGCAATAGAGGTGTACATGGAAGCTATTACGCCATACCTGTGAGACTGTCATGCTTCGCCAAGGTAATTATTCAAAATTGCAATCAACCCATTGCACAATCCAGCTACATTATGAGTTGCTCAATGATTTCAAATATAAGGCTTAAAAAACTTCGCATTAAACTAAATCCCAAATCTACTTCATATCACCAATTTCATAGCTGCTACAACTATGAGGAGCCTACATATACAATTTGTAGGCTGTTGTTTATTGTATCTCCTGACGTTCATTCACTGGTACCAGCATGAAGATGCAATTTACCTATCATCTTCCTAATTCTAATGAAACTTCTTGGCATTAGAGCAAATTGCTTCTTTCTATTTGCATATATTATACACTTGGATACATCTAGAAGACTCTAATAGTGAGAGAAATGTAGGAATGGAAAAGAGCAATCACAAAGCTTGAATTACAATACAAGTATATAATGCAACTCACCAGAGGCTCTATTCAAGATATTTGCATATTCCAAATCTTCAGTAAGTCGCTAAAAAGCAACAAATTGCTATAAAACAGCCAAAAGCCATCAAGCTTTCTAGCAGCCATTCCCAATTTGCTACAATAGACTCATTAGAAGTGGAAATACAGTGAAGTCTCTACGAGATTCATAGCAAGGCTTCCTTTGACATAGTAATATAGTGACCTACGCAAGTAGGAAAGGTACCATGCAAACTTCATTACTGAAGATGTACCTCAAAATGCAAGGTGAAATCAAATTAAAATAAGGGAAAACTAAATTGGAAAGCCAAAGATTGAGTAGGAGTGGAACCAAAGAATAGGAGGTGAACATAATGGGGGGATAGAAAGTTTTGGAAAGCTAATATATGGGGGCTGGAATAAAGGAGAGTGGAAAATGGAGAGAACACAGATTGCTGAAGTAGATTTGTCAAGCAAACACATCTATTCATATGAAATTCGGTTTGGTAAACTATTCCCTGAACTTCTGTATGCAGTTTCTATTCTTTTGGGGATTGCAGTGAGCTGATTCTTTGAGAACTGACTTGAGATTCTCAAAAGTTAATAAAAGATGGGTTGGTATAGTGACAAGGGGGTTGCAGCAAATTAGAACAATTAATAATTGGGAGAGGAATATTTGGTACCCTAGAGTACCCACCACCCGACCACACATGAGATATCATTTAGTCTATTGGATACCTCTGAGATATTGACAATGTAAGAGAAAAGCCATTAAAAGAGCTCTAAATCCAAAAGCTATTCTAACTGTACAGCTTGACAATAATCATACTGAGACATTCCCTATGAAACTCAATAATATTCTCACAATACGTAAATTAATCGCTATAAATTGAGTTCACACAAGAGAAGTATAGCTATAGTGAATCCCTTGACCAATATATATATATATATATATATATATATATATATATATATATATATATATATATATA
>OLMO02000009.1:11639014-11651354 GCA_900291935.2 Cassiopea xamachana | reverse complement strand
TATATATATATATATATATATATATATATATATATATATATATATATATATATATATATATATATATATATATATATATATATATATATATATATGTATATATTTGTCACCTTTCTCATCAATAAGCCAATGTAAACATTACTGTTTGTCAGTTAGTGAACCTCTCAAAAACCTTCTCCAGTCCCATTCAATGTCAAGTTTTAACCTCCTCCACAGGTGTTCCTCTATTTTCTAGTGCCAATGCAACTCCCTCTATCTACCATTTTCAAGGCTGAAGCACAGGTCTCTTTCCTTTTGGCTTCCACATTAAGTATCTCTTGGGCTTTTTGTCTTCTCTATCCTCATTATGAGCCCATACCATCTCAGCCTATTTCTTCCAACACCAGTGTTAGGTATAATTCTGTTCTTATGGTGGTGTTTCTAACTCTCTTTTCATGTACCCCTTTTATTATTCTCAACACTTGCATCTCTGCTGCTTACAAATTCGATTCTGTTCTTGTCGTCAATGACCAGACCTCTGATCTATATATCTGATCTCAGAGCATAGGGTACATCAATCTACAGTTGTTCTATACCTGGGAATCTTTTTGCTAATTTGTACTACCTGCAAATTAACCTCTTCAACATTAACTCCTAGGTAACTATAGTTTGCTACCTGCTGAAATTTGTCCTGCCCTATGAGCATATTACATGCATGTCTGTTGTTCCTAGATATAACTAAAACCTCCATTTGATCCTTCTGAGCGTTGATCCATATGCCATTCTCATTCATGGTGTGCCACCATCCTTTTTCCATATACAGTATATCTGTTCTAGAATTAGCCATCACTACCACATCATCAGCATATAGCAGAGTTTCCTCTCCATTTGCCCCCATCCCCACATCTCATATGCACTTTTCCATACATATTATGAACAGATGTGGTAATAGGACACCTCTTTGCCTCACTCCTCATTCAATGTTAAATTCAGCACTTTCAACTTTTTGATTTCGTACTTTGCAAATACAATGGAAAATTATACTGTGGATCACTCTGGACAATTTGGCCAGCTCATTATAGTGGTCTTCTTGCAATATTCTCCATACAACACTTCTGTCAACTCTGTCAAAGGGATTTTGCAGATTTTTTTCTGAACATTTATCTGTAACAGGGAGAAATTGAAATTGTTGGCTATATGATTGGGATCTAACACTTTCATGCCATTTTTAATCAGTAATGTGAGGCATCAAGACTGCTTCGTTAGTGACTGTAGGACTTTTGACCACACTCTTAATACCATTTAATATTTGATTTACTTATTATCAGTAAAGTATTTTTTCATAATAGTTTGCTTTGAATGATTTTAATTCATTTACAAATCGATATTGAAACTGTTTATATTGAGCAAAATCATCAGAAAATTGACTTTGTAAATTGATGGAATAGTTTGTCTTTTATTATCATCTTGTGTTGAATCCTAGGGTTGATCAGAGTTTATTTCTTAGTTTTAGAGATCTTCTATTGAGCCTCTCTTTCGAACAGTGTTTACCAACAAGATGGTTTCGAAAAATTTACTAAATGTATTGTAAGCAATATGAGCATCAGTTTCTAGAAAGTCACAATTTATATGTTGGTAATCTTCAAGAAATGTTGGATTGTTGAACTTTTTTATCGTGAATGTAATATCAAGTTTTATTACAAGCTGGTGCAGAATTTACAAGAATGGCAAACTGAGAGAAGTGATCCGTGATTTGGATTAGAACATTTCCAATTATAACTCTATTAATATCAATTTAAAAAAAGATGTTATCCGTCAAGATTCTTGATGTATCTGTAGAATGAGTGGCTGAAAATGCTATAGAAACATACCATTTAAAAAGTTACCAGTACGGCTGTCATTCCTGTAGTTGAGCAAGGTTATACTGAAATCACCCAATATAAATGCAATTTTATTTTCATTTACAATATTTGACTTAACTTCATGAATGTGATCAATAAAATGAGTGAATATCAGACTTTGGAGGATGATACACTTAACAACACAAGATGTTCTTAGCTTTGGCATTCTCAATCTTAATCCAGACAGTTTCATAAATCTGAATACTAATGGAGCGGTCAAGCAGTTTATTTGCTATAAGAATTGATTTAGCACAAATGCCAAAACCACCAGCAGACGTATGAAAGGGGGTTAAATGAAAGTTGTAACCACAAATGTCAATGCTTGTTAGTAGAGGAGAGTCCACAGATACCTTGCTTTCAGAAAAACCAATAGGCTGAACGTCCAATCCAATATTTCCAAGTACAGTATAAAGTTCATCAAAATGGAGAGAAAGGCTTCTCATATTAATGTGAAATCCTTTGATCTTGAAAGATTCTTTGAAGAAATTTTAATATTCTTCAGACTATCAAGATTATGATAACTTGAGTCCATAACAGGCTTAAAGTTCACATCAACATCAATTGGAATGGATTGGAAAATTGTGTATTTTTGAGAGAATTTCTAAATTTGGACGTGTGTCAATTATTGTGGGGAGGTCAGTGGCAAGAGTGCCAAGTAGGACATCATCAGATACCACAGTAAATGGAAAAATCATTGCATAATTGCTTGAAGTACAAAAAGGCAAATCTATTTGGCAGTTGAGGGTAAGTGCACGAGGGACTCATAGAGTTGAGGTGAAAAATCATCACATTTAATGAGTTCTACGATTGCAATGACTACAATACAAATAGTGTTGGTTTCTATGACACTTCTTTAGACATATATCGCAGTGCAAGTTGGAATCTTGGGAAGAAATTGACTATCTTTCTTGCAATCTATCAACAATTTGATTGGTTTTGTCTTTGTTGGATCCATCTGGTCATGATTTAGAATTAATAGAAAATTAAATTTTAAAAAAAACAAAGCAACAATAATCAGTTGTCCAAAAGATGAAAGGATAAACAAAATACCAGCAATTACAGAAAGACGACTAATGGTTCACAAAAATAGCAAAACCTTAACACAACATATACTTTGCTAGCCAATGCATATTGGTTCTTAGAATATAGTAATAACCAAAAGTTTAGTTATTGTTTACTTCATGGAAGTATTTTTCAGCACTAAGCAAGTCTTCATCATTGAATTTATATTTTCTGAATCCATCATTTTTATCAATTTTCAATATAGCTGGATATGCCAGTAACACTTTCCCCTTCCTATTTTGAAGGAGGACATATTCACGGATCATGAGAATTTCACTTCTTTCCAGAGAGGTCCTTTTCCAAAGAGTTGCTAGACATTAATTGTTTTCTTGCTTGTAGACCCGTCAAAGCAATTCTTGGACAGCTTATTTAGACTATATAGAATATATCTGGAGTCTTGCCATGCCACAAATTCTGTAAAAATAGGGCATGGACTAGACAAGCTTCTAGCTTCTATTGGGCCAGGTCCAAGATCTAGCTCCTATTGGAGCTGATGCAAGTGTTCTAATCTAAAACTACATGTCATTGGAAGCATGTTTCCAGTTATCTTTTCTCGCATCCAAAAGCTTACTATGGAGAGTATTGCATACATTGCTTTGTTAGCACTTTTACAAATTGAAAGAGGCTTTGATTGGCATCTTTTCAATTGGCAACGAACACCATTGGCAGCCAAGCTACCCCTAACATGTACATTTCCAGACTTTTTACTATGGATTTATATTTTTTAAATATGGATTTATATTTCGATAATAAAACCCTAGATAAAGGGCTTTGGATGAAAACAATTATAGAAAATAAAACAAACCTGTAAAAATGACAGTGGCTCATTAAAGAAGACAGGCATAGTGATGCGAGTCAAATCTTTCCCAATGGTTGATCTAAGGAAACTGAACATAAATAACATGTTAAGAAGTAGCTCTGCACACATAGTTAAATCAACTACTTTAAAAAAAGACCTGAAAAGCTGTAGAACAAAGACAACAAATAGTATTCTCAAGTGCAAAATACACGGGGGTCCTGATAGACAGAGGGGTCGGTAACAATTCCGAAATTTAATAAACGGGGGGTCAAAATAAATGGGAGTTGGAATTTGAGAAACGGTTTTACATTATTATAAAAGGACGGAAAGAACAAACATAGGATGTCATAGAAGATAAAACCAAAATATATACAGCAGTACGTTATTTTGCCATGAAACTTGGGCATAAAAGTACTAATAAAGAAAGCAAATGAAATGAGGGTTTGTAAAAAAGTAAATTTCCTTAAAAGCAATAAACGGTGGGAGGTCCTAATAAGGTCTGGTAATTGGAACAAAATCGAAAGATTAATAAGCTGGGGGGACGTTTATTTGGCACCAGAGAGTATAGTCATGATTCCATATTTCCCATTTATCCACAATTCCAGTACTTAGGCACTATTATGATTGAAATTAAGACATTTTCCATGACTGACAAAAATCCTATTAACAAACATTTTGGACCAAATATCTGGGATCTGTAATTAATGTAAGAAAACCATCAGAGTGATAGGACTCTATATGTAAAACGTCTAAAGAAAACAAAGAAAACCTTCGGAAAACTTAGTGAAACAAAAAAAAGGTGTGAATCAATGTAAACCGCAATAATGAGTTAGGTAAACCATGAAATCCATGACCTATTCAAAACAGATGTTAAGATCAACAGTAATTCTTCCACTGCTTACAACCTTTTGACTACCACTCTTCATTCTATATTAGTAGTACCACCAGTAGGATGATCTCTGAATTTATGAGAGCCTATTCATCATGAGAGGCTGACCCACCTAAAAGTCCCAAACGTCCTCTATCCAACTCATGCTTGTTGAACTATTGAACTTCTACCTTTGAATTTGACCATGAACTTCATCTGCATCCTACACCATTTCTGCGGTTAAGTATTGATTCACCACTTGTTTTCTTTCCCTACGTTTTCTCAAGTTTCCCTTCACAGATATCGTTGCTTTCTACACCGATAATAGATTTCAGGAAGTACGTCAAAAATGTTTAACATAATTCTGTCAAAAATGGAAGTGTTTAAGGGAGTGGTCATTATTTATGACTGGGGTGGGGGCCAAAGAGAAAATATGAGATACTCTCAAACATATTTTACTCTACCATTTGCTGAGGCCAAATTTTCTTTACCCCACCAAAGGCAAGTTGGAAAAAAATTTACCCCACCTAGTTCTCTTCAACAGGTGCAACTTTTGTCTTTCAGCTTAAAGCACATAATTCTAAAGATCTCTGGAGCTAGCATTAAATGAAGGGTCTTTCAATAGAAAGATCACATAGAATAAAACCTTAATATCTTCATGAAGTTACTACAAAGTGTATAGGCTCCAATGAACTACCATAAATTGCACTAAATTTGGGGTGGGGGTAAGTGAGCCTAAGGCTAAAAGGGCACGTGCCACTTTGATTTAACATTAAAGCCATGTCCACACTACGCACACTAACACAGGCTCGGCTCAAGTTTTTGACAACCTGGGTCTAGCCTATGCTATTGTGAATGCCAGAAACATGGGCTTGGTCTAGGCTAACTTGGCAGAGCCCTGATTTGTCTAGTGTGGACAAGAACTTGGGCCAAGCACCGTTTTCATTAACTATTGTGCAGGCATAAAATGTGAAGAAATAAGGCAGGAAACACCATTTCATGAGAAAACTTGAGCAACAACAGTGTTGTAATTAACGCGAGTTTCTTTTTAAGAACCAAAAGAATGAGCGACTCAGCTACTGACAGTGGAGCTACATGGAATAACGATGAGGTTAAAACCTTAATAAGCATTTGGAGTGACGAGAAAGTCCAGCATCAACTCGACAATTGCACCAAGAGAGTGCCAGTATTCTAGAATACTGCAAAGCGGATCAAAGAAGCTGGATTCACTCGCTCGTTCATGCAGATTCGGGAGAAGCTTAAAAGTTGAAACAGCAATACAAGAAAGTAAAAGATAATAATAATCTCTCAGGACGGGAAAGAAAAACATTAGAATTTTTAGATCAAATGGATGAGATACTGGGAGATAGGCCAACTTCAAAACCTGAGAGTCTTCATAAAAGTGGAGTACGAGCAGCAGATAGGAAGGAGAAATCTGGCAGTTTCGATTATGATCTAGACTGTGATGAATGTGAAGAGATTAATATTGGAAAATCACAGGAAAAGGAAATATGTTGCTCAATGGCCGAGCCTTTAGATTCTACACCGAGCAGTATAAGTTCTTCGTCTTCTTCAGCCAAAACGCCTGATGATAGTATCATGAAGAAAACAACAGGGAGTAAGGAAGTCTTCACTTGCTTTTCCAAGCATGGGAAAAGCAAGAAACGGAGCAGAAGTGAATTGTTTCTCTCTTTGGCATTAGAAACCATCACAAAACAGCAAGAACTTGCAGATGCACGATTTTGCAAGATGAAGAAGGAAGGTTTCAGAAACAGCTTGAAATAGAACAAAAACAAAGAAGAGAAGAAATGCAACATGAAATGAATGTGATGCAGATGATGGGAAATGTGCTACCTCAATTTTTTATCTAATTTCAATTATGGTCAAAGAATCCCAACAATGCAGAATGAAAATAAAGCCACATTCTATAATTATAATAGCCCCAATTTGAATGCAAATGATCCTGCTAGCTGTGGTACGAATCTTTCATCAGGAAATGAAGAACAAACTGACCGCCCTGATTACACTTCATTGTAATTATATTGACTGCAATAGAATCTTGTTGGCTATCATTTCAACCTGATGTTAATAGAACAATTAAAATGAAAGCTCATATGCAAAAGTAACGGTAGGTTTCAAATAACTTTTGAATTATCAAACAGTAAATAAATAATAATCAGGCCATCCAGCAAAAGAAATAGCTTCTTTTATGAAAATATGCCACATTCAAATCATATTTCATACTATATTATGACATGGTCTCATCATATCTTTACTGCTTTGCACTTCCTTTTTACAGTTACGTTAATTTCATGCTAATTTTTATATTACCAAGACCAACATTATCATCCTTCAAATCTGCAGCTATCACAATGCAAAATGAGATCTGAATGTGAATATGAGTTTGTAAAGTATCCCAGAAGTTTGGCTAAGCGTTTGCTACTGTTCCAAAATTTTAGAAAAGAGACAGATATTTCTGTGATCCATATATTAATGAAATTTTATGTTAATGTATACTCAGTCACTTCATTTTATACTAATCCAAAGGAATGTAAGCGTAGGCTACAACTTTATGATTTTCTAGTATGCTTAGCCACTTGGGAGGCCTGAAAAATGCATCAATAGTAACAGCAAATAGTGTCAATATTGTCCAATTTTATTCTCTGTGTAGTACTTTACTAGAGCATCTCGGATGTTTGCTGCTGCTATGGCTGTACCTTGACGATTTCTGCCAACTAAATTTGGCTCATCATAATTTGAACATTGTTCCATCAAAGCAATTGCAAATGTTTCTTTATGCACTTGAAAAATGTTATGAAGAACACAACATGTTGACACAATGGCATTCATCTGTTCAATGCTTGCCTCATTCTGTTTCAGTAAACACCTCATCTGCCCTTTAACCTGCCAAATGAATTCCCAACCACCATCCTGGCTCTGCTTAAACGGTAGTTATAATATAACCTGGATGGAGTAAGTTTCCACTATCAGGGAATGGCTTCATTAGTTTAGGTAGCAATGGCTATGCAGCATCCCCAGAAGAGTCAATGGCACTTTAACTTTATTTACTTCCTTTTCAATTTCCTCTGGAAATAAAAGCTTCCATTTCTTGCTCACATGAATTGAAGAATCTGTAAACACCCTTGCATCATTTTCCTTTCAGGCGACCCAACAATTATGTCAATAAATTTATAGAAGCTATCAACAACACCTTGTAAAACTATAGAGCATTAACCCTTGCTGTTATAGCAGTTAGCATGATACCTGACAGGTGCCTTAATGGGAATGTGTGATCCATCTACAGCACCTGCAGTCTGTGGGAAACCCTATTTAATTTCAAATTCTCCTACAACTTTTGCAAGATCTTCATCTTCTGGAATATCAATACTTTGGCAGCAAGAGTGTGGCGACAGCAAAACAAAATTCTTTCAAAATATCACATACAGCTGATTTTGAAATACCTTACAGATGCCCAACAGCTCGATAATCACAGTTTGTTGACAATCTCTAAAGGGATACAGCTACTCGCTTATCGATAGAGATAGACTTTCTAAACTTAGTATCTTGTTTATGGAGAAATGAACCAACTTTATTGCAAAGGTCTTCAAAAGTGTCTCTTGACATTCTGAGGTTTTCACCCAGTTAACATCCTTAACATGTCTCCTAGCTATGTTCTCCCATCAGCTCTCACTGCTAACTCCACACTATATTTTCCTTTTTCGGTTTGGCTTCAAACAATGCAGTACAACGCTGTTACTATCATTATTGTCCTTCGATGCTGTACTTGTCTGTATTGCAAAATTCTTTCAAGTGAGGCTGATTTTATCCTTGAAGACGAATCTTTCTCGCGTGTTCTCTTCTTCCTATAAATTAAAAACATAAAAGAGGCTTACCTGTAAGGTGAAGTTTGATTCGAATTCTACCTCCTCGTTGCTGCATAGAGAGATCACGTGAGATAGCACATGCGTAGTGAATGTCATCCTTTGAAAAATGAGGCCCATGATTCTCTAACAATGGGGTGGGTAACAAACAGACTACTTAGGGAGGGCACATGATCTCTCAATGCAGCAATGAGGAGGTAGACTTCCAATCAAACTTTACCTTACAGGTAAGCCTCAATTAATTTTTTAATTCTACCTCCTCATTTGCATATTTGAGATCCCGTGAGAATTCAAAGTTTTAATGGGCCAGCGCATTTAAGTCTCTCTAAGAGCAAACCAATTGTTCAGAAAACAGAGCTAATAATATGATCTATAGCAAACACGGATATTATTTACAGTGCACAACTTAAAACTGAGCTTCCATAGTCAGTGTCTTCAACATTTTGTTGACCATCCGGCAACTTTCATAATGACATCTAAAGGGACGCCACTTCTAAGTGCACCAGAAGTAGATGCTGATCTGGTGCTATGAGGTCTAAAAGTTTTTATATCTATGCCTGACTTTTCCATCACATGTTTGACCCATCTAGAAAGAGTGCTTTTCGAGACAGGATGGTAAGGCTTAGTGTAGCTAAGAAATAGCCTTGTGTTCTGCATTTTCCAAACAGTTTCTGTTCTTGCAATATAAGAATCAAGGCAAGTCATTACACATAGTCTCTTATCTGCGGGAAAGGCAGGTAACACCAGGTCTGGGTTTTGCTTTCCTGGCTGGGATTGTTTAAGGTGGTCGTCTAGACAGAATATGTAAGAGGATTCTGTTTTGGAAACATGTTTAAGGTCCATCATATGGATTGATTGACATCTTTTTCCAGTAAATAGCATGCACAACATAACTAACTTGAGAGTAAGTAATCGTCAAGTTAACTCTGACGAAGGGCTCCATGTCTTCAGTAGATCTAAAACCTTGCAGACATCCCAAGTTGAATTATATCTTGGGAGGAGTGGTCTCCTATGATAAGTCCCTTTCACAAGCCTTCTAATTAAAGGATGTTCTCCAATGCTTAGGGAACTATCCGACAGTTCAACAGCTGCAGATAGAGCAGATCAAGCACTGTTTATAGCTGAATAACCCATTCCAGAATCAATAACATTGGCTACAGTTGGTGTACTGGGATCGTGATTTCTCTGTGAGGCATGTTTTGTCCACTTATAAAAATAAACTATATATTGCTTTCTGGTTCCTTTTCTCCATGATGATAAGATAATTTCGCAAGCTCTCTCTGAAATATCTTGCATTTTGAGTCGTCCCCTGATAAGAAGCATGCCATCAGTCCTAACTTTGGCCACAGTGGATGAATCACTATCCTTTTGTGGGGCAACTGCAACACGCTCTTGTCTTTGGGGAGTAGTACAGGTGGTTCCATCAGCATATGTAACATATTTGGGAACCAGGTTTGAGTCTTCCATAATGGTGCTATGAGTATGCCTTTGGCTTGATCTTCCTGAAGCTTCTGAAGTACCTTTGATAGCATGCTAAATGGTGGAAATAAATAAACAAACTTATTTTTCCAACTTAAACAAAAAGCATCTATTGCTAATGCTTTAGGGTCAGCACGCCATGACACAAATGGTTTTAACTGATAGTTGTTTCAGAATGCAAAAAGGTCTATCTTTGGCCTTCCTCATGGCTTTATTAGCTGTTTGAAAACAGAGGGGTTAAGTTGCCATTCTGTTCTATCGATAACTTTTCTGCTCAACCTATCAGCTGTTTCATTTTGTATTCCAGGAATGTGTGTAGCACTGAGCCATATGTTTTTTGGGATGCACCACAGCCAGATTTCACTTGCTACTTTATTACAGGCTAATGAACGAGTGCCTCCCATATTACTAATGAAGGATACGGCAGTAACATTGTCTAGTTGTATATGTATTTGAACATTACTTTCATCCTTACAAAGGCATTGTAGGCCTAAATTTGTGGCCTTGAGTTCAAGACAGTTGATATGTTTGATTTGTTTAATTTCAAGTCATCTGCCATCTGCACATCCATAGTCTTGTCTATGTGCACCCCACCCTGCTAGTGAAGCATCAGTTGTGAGAGTGAAGTCAGGGTTATTGTGGTAAGCTTCGTAATACATTTTTGGGGATTTCCAAGCTACCATTGTATATCATTGATGGCTAAAGGAGAACAATGTATATGTGCGTCAAAAAAGCCGTTGCTTTGTTTCAAAGCCGCAATCTTTTCGATTTCGAGTTGTTTGTAGAAAAGAGGGCCAAATTCCATTCTAACAGAACATGAGACTAAAGTGCCTATGAGCCGTGCCGCTTCTCTAATTTTAAAGGTATTTTTGTTTAAAATGTCTGTACAAAGCGCTTTAATAGCTGCAATTTTTATGCTGTTTAGCTGACTGTCATGTCAATAGAGTTCAGGATAAAGCCCAAATGCTCGATAATTTGGCTTGGCTTGGTTACAGATTTTTCATCTGAAATATAACACCCTAATTCTCGAAATAACTTGAAAGTTTCATTTACATTCATTTTGCATTGCTCATATGACATTCCTAAAAGGAAACTGTCATCCAGGTAACCGCTTGAAATGAGTCCTCTAGTTTGCAAAGCAGAATACACTGGTTTCATGAGTTTAGTGAAAGTTCTAGGTGCAGAGCAAAGGCCATTGGGCAGAGCTATGTATTTATATAACTACAGTAAAAACCCGTACATAAGAACCTTCATTTATTAGGAACCTACTGCCTGAAATTTTGTATTTTGATATCAATTAATAAGAACCTTGTCAGCCTGATAAACTTACTAGGTTCTTATAAATGGTGTCATTCTACATCCACTTAGAACTAAATTCAGTATTCTTTACCATTCAACCCAATTCAATGATGCTCCAATTCCCTTAAATAAATAATTGTGATAGGCAAGGCCTGCCTGCAGAGACAATATTGGTGTGAAATTAGTTGGGCAAAGAATAAACAATAAAATCAAGGTTCAAAGACCTTTTCCTGGTTGCAACTATGTGAAAAATTCTGGTTCATAATTAACAGGCTACTGTATTTTGGTATTCAAAATAAACCATTTTATACCCTTCCTATCTTATAACGTCTTCACATCCAATGGCTGATATAAAATTACAGCTGACAAGCTTTTAGGCTAAAATATAGCACTGGTGTTGCTGGGGCTAATTGACACTGAATGTTCAGTTTAGTGGATCTTGCACTTATCCTCCCTGAGAAGGTTGCTAAATTTGAAGTTATCTGAATGGGGATTTCCCCAAAATGAACGGCAAGTGAAATGCTTAACGAGATGCAGATATCTCGTCCACACATAACAAAATTTGGGGTCTAGTTTACTTCTGAACCAAGCTGTATTACGATACATAAATTTAAGAAACAGGTCTTTAAAAAGAAATCCCTGATGGCGTTATTTCAGTAATGTCCCATTTATTAGCTGTAATACATTCAAGCTCTCTCAACCTCATGTGAACCTGATTGAGATGCTGTTGATTTCCAAAGACTTGTAATCCACAGGTAGCTCAAGGCCATTTCCCTTTCCAGCGTTGTATTTGTGCCCAATACATTCAGCCTCCAATCCTCCATGATGAGATAAAAACTCCCAAAATATCTGCGATAACTCTATTGGAACGTGCCCGACAGTTTCGCCTTTCAGGGCTCTGGCAATAATTGCAAACGGGTCATGTGGATTGTTAGAATCAAGTTTGCATTCAAGTTGCAATATGATAAGGATGTTGATGTTTACTGCCAGCCTTCTGCATGGATGGATGAAGAACTAACTTTGCAATGGGTAAAAGGGACTTTGATTCCACCATTGAAATCAGATGACAAAG
>OLMO02000009.1:11604861-11633919 GCA_900291935.2 Cassiopea xamachana | reverse complement strand
TAGAATATAATTATGTTTAAAATATTGGAAATTTGCCCTTGTTGCTATTCAGCAGGTCTTAACTGCTGTGAATGACATGGAAAAGAACTGAAAATAAATTTCTTGTTGATTTGAAGAGAAGACACATATGATGCACTGCAATGAATTTATTTGATATAAAATATATAGAGGTNGTGGGCGACTGAGAAATGATATCGTTGGCGGCTTCTTGATCAAGACTGTTGTTATCACTGTCCTCTTCCATTTCACCGTACACATTAAGATTGTGAAATATGACTTTACTCCTTGTCATCTTTCTTCTACAGTTTATTGCTAAATTACACTCTTGAAAAATTGAATCTAAAAAAACGAAAATACACATATAACCTTATACATCATGCATAACAACATTAGGAACTTTATGATTCATAACCTTGTCCAGGATCGCGATCCTTGGAGATCTGTGAATGAGCACGGTCACAACTTCTCGAGAATTTTGGTTACACAACGGCACTAGGATGGTGACTTTGAAATCTGGGCACGATCAGTAAAAAACCTCCAGTTATGCTTTGGATAACTATTGCCACAGTTCTTTTGGTAATTCTTCTCCACAGGTTTGCTATTATGATGTAATTGCATGTTACCATGGAGTCATGCAGACTGAGCTCACTGTGTCATAAACAATAGAGAACTCCTCCAGCCCTAAAGCTCAACAGAGGCGCCCACTGCTCAGTTTGACAGAAAATTTAAGCAAGTCTTTCTCCTCGATAAAAACTTATCCTTTGTGGCTTTTCATACACAATACTTCACTACTTTTGACTCACGAATTGAAACTGACAAAAATCTGACAGTGTATCTTAGACTTTACAGTGGTATTGTAATACTGCTAATACTAGAGAACATTTTCTTAAGCCAAGTTTATGTGTAATATACGTTACAATTTGATGAAGCACTTGGAGCTATTGCATTACGTAGGCAGCTTTTGCATTAGCATTTTGAAAAATCCTTGGCTTTACTCTCTATATATTACTAGCAGAGTTCCTAACTCATTGAATGTAGGTATTAACAACAAGTTAAACGATATATGAGGGGATTAACATTTGAAAGAAAGAACTGCAGTTGCTAATTATGTCATTTATCATGAGCAGCAGGGTGGGGTGGGAAAAACGGGTCATTTTTTCGCTTATTCAAAAGTTACATTGAACTTCTAGACATGTGAAGTTTTCGATTCAATCATTCTGCACAAAGCATAAATTTTGGTATAGTTGAAAAGAAGAAGCATGTTTTGAGCACAAACATTTGTTTAAATCTTGATTATTTTTCGCTGACAAATTTATGTATTAACATGTAACTCTGAGTTACATGATTAAAAAGTGTGGTGAAGCAAATGGGTCATATACTCTAAATGGAGAATTAGTTCAAAACATTGACAGAGATGCTCCTAGAATGCCATTTGAGTGGAAAAAGGCTGCTTAAGAACTGAGAAAAGCAATAGACAACACTCATAGCTCAAGTCAAAAATGGAAATTAGTCATGACTCAAACTAAAGATGAAAATGAGCAGCAAAGTTTTATATCATTATCAGGGTTCAGGCAGAGCAAATTACAATTCAATCAAATTCCCTATAGATTCCTAGAAGCAAATTACGATATCCAAATAAATAAAAACAGTTGCTTTTTGGAGTCAGTCGTCTATAACTATGGGTACAAGGACATGTTGGTATTGGAGAGGGTATTAAGACTTTCTTGAGAATTTCTTGAGTATAAAATTGACACAAACGTTCAAAAATGCGGCCTGATATTAAAGTGAATAACAAATGCCACAAAGGGTATGGAATATTTTCCAGAATAATTCTAGAGAACACCAAGTGAATGACTTGCATAAGCCTATTGAGCATTAAATGTACCAAACTACTTAATACTTGTTGCTCTATAAGAAAAATATGTAAAATACTGTAATAGCTCTCTGTTTCAAGGTTTGTGCGATACGTTCACTACATTCAAGTTCTAACAGAAACTTACATCAACTTTTTACATCTTTCTGTAGATAGCAACTAGGGGTTTTAAAACGTTTGGACAAACAATCAAAGAGATACAATAGTTTCAAGTATTCTGTAAATTCTAGCATGCCACAGTACTCAGAGCTTTAAATGACTGATGTATTTTGTATCACATTAAGGGTGACCCATTTTGCCCCACCTGAGAGAAATTAAAATAATCTCAACTTCTAGTAGAATTCATTATCAATGAATAAATCCTGAAAACATAATTGAAAACCTCCAAAGAAACCGTAGGTGTGAGATTTCTACTTGTGTTATTTCTAGAATATAATTATGTTTAAAATATTGGAAATTTGCCCTTGTTGCTATTCAGCAGGTCTTAACTGCTGTGAATGACATGGAAAAGACTGAAAATAAATTTCTTGTTGATTTGAAGAGAAGACACATATGATGCACTGCAATGAATTTATTTGATATAAAATATATAGAGGTCAGGAGAAATAGAAGAATAACTTGAAATGACCCATTCTGCCCCACCCAAATCTAATCACTATTGACAGCTGGTTCAACAAAACAGCTCAGCCTTTGAAATGTTCAAAAAAAATTTTTAATCATTAAAATTAGCTAAGCAAGCCTATAGAGTCACGTGACCTGAAATGGGTACAACAACAAACACTGTCCAGCATTTCTATTCCGTCTATTACATCTAGTACTAAAGAAATTGTTTTGATAAGCTGCATTATTGCTGTGCTGAAGGTTGCTTTATAGTTCAGAAACGAACAAGGATCTGTCTTTTCATAGCCTACCTTTGAATGGCAAACAGCTTCTTAGTTTGCACTATGCAAAAGAAATAGCATCCTAGATTTTTTTATACCAAAGGATACAAAAATCTGCAGTAAGTACTTAATTCAAAATAATTTCGTGGAGCCTGATGCTAAAAAGCGAAGGTTGAAAAGGATGAGGTTCTCTTTGCGCTTGGTTCGACAAGAGAGGAATCAAGACAACAAGAAACAAAAGAAATAATACTTAGGCCCTCGTATAGAGTAAGATCTGGAGAGCTCAACAGAAGCATTTTTATAGGAAAGTTGGACAAAAGTAGGTAAGATGTTGAAGGAGGAGATAAAAGTTGTTCAACAGCCAGAAATAGTTTCAAGAAAACAGAGACTTCCTGGGGAGATATTCGGGCAACCAAGCATGATGGACATGGAAAGGAACACTGGATTGCCATGTATGCGTGGATTTTCTGTACATCACTTGCCAAGTAAGTTCACAGCAACAAAGAAAGAGCAGATAATTTGCACGCCCAGCTGCTCATGTTCTGTTTTCTGAGGATCAATATTTCATACGCCTAATGAAGCTTGGGGAAAGTGCTACCAATTTGGACCATGCTGAGAGATTCAGTGTATCAGAATGAACAGTTTCATCAATAATGTTGATATGGATAAATTATCTATATATATAGGCTGGGAAGCGTACAGATAAAACCACAACATGACACCCTATTATACAGTCAGCCAGAGGAGTTCAAGTCTAAATATCCAAACTATTTAATTAATTACTGTTGATGTAACTGAGCTGAAGACTCAAGTTCCAAGTGCACTTCAGAAGCACAGTGAATGCTATGGTACCTATAAAAGTAACACAACCTTCAGAAGTCTGATAGGGGTTGATGATAAAGGAGGAATAATGTTTGTTTCTCGTTTATATGAAGGTTCTATAAGTGACAAGCAGCTGATTTGAAGATCTGGTTTCTTAGATGTTTAGAGAATGAAAGTTAAAACAGGGGAAGTGAATAAAGGTGACAGTATTATGGCTGACATTGCATTTGACATTGAAAATGAGCTTAAAAGAGCATGGACTTGAGTTGAATATTCCACCATTTTGGAAAGACAAACCTGGATTTGATTGGTATGATGTGATAAAGACACAGACAATAGCACAACATATCATACATGTAGAGAGGGAAATAGGCAAGGTTAAGAGACTTAGGATCTTTCATTCTGTCATTCCGGTAGCAATTTTTGGATCTGTGAATCAAAATGGACTGTAGCATGCCTATTATCAAACTTTCAAGCCCCAATTCTTACATACTACAGGCAATCCAATTTAATGCCTTTCAGCGGAATTGACTGCAATATTTTGTAAACATCATATATGATTCTTATAACTTCCTACTCCTTTTTGGAGACAATCCTTAAGGAGAATGTATACAAAAACATAACCTTGACATAATCTATTTAGATACTAAATAAGGTAGTGTATAGTTGACTTGAAAATTATACAGTTTTGGGAATACTAGTTTTTTCTAATAATCTTTATCCCAATGGATCATTTCCACAACCACTTCATTTGAGTTTGAGAAAACAACACAAAATCACACAATGTAAAGCCTTTTACACCCAGCTGGACCTGTACTTGCCAATAATAGCCAGAACTGTGATCTACTTAAAAGGAGGATGACCTACTTCTATCCTCCAAGATTCTGTCTAATGTTATTTGCATGACTGGGTCATGTCTTTTTGAAAAGGGACATTTAGTCTCAACTAGGCCAAATGGTGGATTTTCTGACGGGTCATAAATTTTCCATCAGGAGTTGCTCCTACAGATGGGAATTCAAGATTTAGAAAGATACATGCATCAAAGACAGTAATGCCCGACACTTTTGTCTAAACTGTAATAGAATAAATTGATCTTGCCATTTTCTCATTTTCCTTCCCATATGCTATATTCTTTACATTGGCAAACTTTCTTGTAGACAAGGAATATCTCATATTCTTTTCACTTTGGAGAATTCATCTGGTAATTTCACTGTTAACAATAAATGTAGTTCCAGGTCTGCCAAAATTTCTAACCTGATGGGCTAGACAAGATCCTAATGGTACACCTCCGAATACTGTATTTTTTGTAACGTATGGCTCTTGGAAATCCAGAAGATATGAAAATGAAGGCCTTTTCTCCATAAATTTTAGATAATCTTCATCTTTTTTCATTCTTGCATTATTCATTATACGCTCAATATTGAAAGATCTTGGATCATACAACTTACAACAAGCAGGATATCTTGTTCTTGTTTCTGATTCTTTATCTCTTGTGGATCGGGCGAAATGGGTGGCCATTACCAGCATGGAATAAACAGATGATCATCTAGGGATGTGCCAACTTTCTGGTCGGCAAGTGCTCATTAAGTCACTCAGAATTTTGGTTATTCGGGAATAAGAATAGTAACTGAACAAAAAAAGCAAAGACAAAATGTGACTGCAATGACCAACACTGTCAGCCATGCAAGAACAATGTCTCAGAAAAACTGATACAATGTTGTCACCTTTACCTATCAATCTAAGAAACATACAATGTGGCTCTTCAATGTTTTTCAACAACCTGTAACATCTCGCTTTTGCAAAGAAATTTCCAGTGTCAGTTAGAGGGGCTGAGGTCACATAGATGTCATGTATGTAGCTCTCTTAAACAATTTCCAGCTATTATCTAAATAGCTTCTCATGCTTCATTTTTCTAACCATGAATCCCATGTTCATGGGAGGAATGCTAGAAGGTCCTTAAGTGATTTCTTCCAGCCAAAATTCGCATATTTGCCCAACAATTGCAGATGTTTACATGCAACTTACAGCATTTGCAGCTTTCTGTAGTAGTGCAGGCAACAATTCTGAAACTAATGCAAATACCCATATCAGGTCATGTGACTAGCTAGCTGATTTGGTCTATTACCGAACAATCGCCTTAGATCATCAAGGTTCTTCAGAAATTAAGAACACTCAAAAGTCCCAAACCATAAACATTCATCGATTTTATGATATTGTGGGACAATGAGGGAGGAGAGGAAATCACCTCATATTTTTACCATTGGTCAGAAAAAGTCGTGCATCATAGGGCCCAACTACACTACATGCATGCCCACTGATTTCTTGACAGTTAAATGAATTAGCACCTCAGTGCATAGTGTCTTTGGTCAAAAATGCACATAAAATGCTCAAGCATACATGAAAGGAACCACTCGCTTGAATTGAGCATCTCTTGTAGGTACTTATTTCAGCCAATTCTGTCATTTTGGACTAAAGTAGTTCGCCTTTGGCATAAAAACAATAAAGCATGATTGAAGTCATGCTGTAGACTGAGGCACTATGGGAGGCATCACCAGCTAATCTCTGAAGTGCTGCTCTGGCACAAGTTGGCTGGGAACAAGTATTTTTAGCGTTAAGTGGCATATTAGAATGTCTTGCTACTATCTAAGCTCATAGTGTATTTGGACCCAAACTGTCATTACTCCAATCCACTTTCCATGCTAACCACAGCAAATACGCCCAGATCTGGAATGAATGGCCCCTGCCAACTTTATGTTTGGATCTATCACTACTATCCAAGAAGATAAGATGCTCTAACTGAACTGCAATGCAATTTTTAGGAGCCTTGTGCATTACTTTCAAAGCCTGGTTCAACTTTACAGCGATGTTGACTTGATTCAATAGTTCACGAAGCCTGTTCCCTGCCTTTGCATGGCTTCAAACCTGATTACTGATCCAAACTTTTATAAGTCCCAGTACCTAAAAACTTCAATTACATCAGTTCTGTCTGTCTTGGCCAAACCTTTAGTTATTTACAGACGCCATCCACAACAAAGGAGCAACACTACAAATTTGTTGGGGGACTGTAGATGGCACTGTCAGGCCTATTGGTATACTTAGAAGAAGTAAACAACTAACTTATAATTGGTGCAAAAGAGTACACACCCTAAAATTTCAATAATTTGCAGCACCAAATGGCAAATTTGCCGCTTTTTATGGGCCACTTGAAGGAAGGGGAAGTGACAGTATCTGGACTGATTCCCAATTGGAGCAAAACTCTTTTTCAAATGCTGGGGAGGCTCTTTGTACATATGATGATCATGCCTAATCCAAAGCATCTTTTTCTATGGAACAACAAGCTTTCAACCAGTCAATCAGAAAGGTCAGGGCTTTTGCTGAATGAGTCTTGGGGGGCATTTTGATTATTGTGAGATATTAGACATCAAAAGAAATATAAATTGGACTCAGCATTGTTGACGAAATCTACTCTGCCTAGGCTCTAGTAACAAATGTACTGACATGTCTTCAAGGCTCAAGAGTATCAACTGTCTTCAATGTGGAATGACCAGATCTAACTGATTAGTTTGTGTAGTTGAAGGACATAGTACTTCACTTTCTTTACTGATGATATTCTTTCTACAAGTCCAACAATAGGTAAGACCTGTACTCCTATGAAGCTTTTAAAAACATGTGATAGAATGTGTACATCAAATCGCATATGATTTGATAAATGTATTTCTGTCTCTTTTTCATATAGTATACCATATATTAGTGTCTACCAAATGGTCTATCAGCTGTTTTTTGTCAAATAATTGCATCATTTAGCTAGAAAATGATGTAGTTAAATGGTGTAATACTGTCAAAACTTGATTGATATTACTTGCGTCTAATAACTATTTTCTTTGTCTTATTGTGTATGGATACTACTAGGTAGCATATACTTATCATAGCTTATACAAATAACCACCACAAAATCAGCTTGTATAACCTTCTGCAGTTTCTCAAAACTCATAAGCCAGATGTTCCAGGTTGGAAAACATGTACCTTATCCCTTACATGTAGCTGCGAACAGCTTGTCTTGATAGGGTGCGAGCTGGGAGCAGGTGAAAATTCAGATATCACCTGTGAGAAGAGCCAAAGTCAGCTACAAGCAGCAAAAACATAAAATCGGTGAGGTATTTGCAGAGTTTCTACGGCTCTACTTACTATGATCACGTGAAAAGTGAGCCCAGGGTCGGTATCAAAGGGCCTCTGGGGCATGTCATGTTTCCCGTGGAAAAGGTTTTGTCGGCAAGTCTAACATTTTATTGGAAAATCATACAACCTCTTGGGAACTTTTGCAACTTGCAGGCACAAAGTGCAGTCTGTCTTACCACAACCGGTATGTCCAGAAAGGTAACTAGTACGCTTTCAACATTAGCAGTAATAGTTTAGGGAAATTTTATCATCACATCCTATGACTTTATACTAAATTTCGTAACTAACAAGTTGAGGTTCAGTTATAGCCAATTTGTGCAGTAGTAGGATGGGTCTATGCAGTGGCAAAAATGTAAACAGGCAGTGAATAACTTGCTTAGAGAAGGATACGTCATTGCTTGAAAACAAGAATCTTCATTTCTAATACATTTCTTTCATTCGAAACAATATGGCTCAATAAGAAGTGAAATTACAAAACTTCAAACCACAGCTGTCTTGGATTGAGGCATCAAAGTCATTACACTTTGATGTCTTTTCTGATATCCTTGTGGCAGCAAATGTGAGAGTGTATCATACAGGCTTTTACTAAGGCAGAAGGAAATTTTTTTCTATACATATAAGAACGTAAATTACATATTACAAACCTAGCAATCTACTTTACAACACTAGGATGGTAACAACAGGGGACAAAGTATCATGAATACCCTCCAGCTTTTATGATACTCCTCTTGTCAAAATATAAATTCAAACAGTTTGTTGAACATAATCACTTTGGATTTCCGACCAGAGAATTACCTTAACAAGAATCTAAATACAACAATTAGATAAGAATACAATAGCGGAATAATAGGAGAGGAGAATTGCAAAGTTATGTTACTAAGTCATTCAAAATGTTTGGAGGCGTGGATATATTCCAGTGTTGCTCTGATAATTATTGTCATTGAATTGAAAGATAACTGTTCATGGCAGTAAAGGATGAGCTTTAGCAGCTCTTCATTTGACAGGCGTATTATACC
The DNA here is from genome assembly GCA_900291935.2 of Cassiopea xamachana. Lineage (NCBI taxonomy): Eukaryota > Metazoa > Cnidaria > Scyphozoa > Rhizostomeae > Cassiopeidae > Cassiopea > Cassiopea xamachana. The sequence continues at coordinate 11,625,151 of OLMO02000009.1, read as the reverse complement.
ATGAAGCAACAATATGACATTTACACTGTTGAGATTATGTCTAAATATATCATAAGTATGGTGAGCAGAAAGTACTGTTAAATGTCCTCAGCACCGTCTTCTATTACACACAAGGGGTTCAAGGTTTCTTTTAAATTATGCTAAAATTTTGTAAATTCAGCTTACTTAGCCCAAAACCTAGTAGGGTTAGTATGAATAAGCCTTTTGGGTCATGGATATGGTAAAAACTTTGGATGTAGACAGATTGTGGGTAAAACTTTTCCCTTCAACAGCAGGAATAGAGTACTACTACAGAGAAGCAGCACTACACAATAACAAACTGTTTTGAGGAGCAATTAAGGTTCAAATTTTATATGAGCGAAAAAGCTCATATTGCTGTGTAGGACCAAGTGAGTGCAAGCTTTCCAACCTGGCAGATATTATTTTAAATCATGCATGGGCAACTTTTGTTTTCATATGGGTCAAATTTTGTTTCTTTACCAAAGGCTGTAGGCCATCAACTGAAGACACATAATAAAAATTGTGTACAGTCGGTCTTGTGAGACATAAGTATTTCGAGTCCTTTTGAGAGCACAGAGATATTCCATCACGGTTTTGAGGGAGTAGCTAATAGAATTCAGCCACAATGCGGGGAATAATGTTCAAATTCATGATAAAACTATACTGTATAGTGTTCTTTTACGTTTGGAATAACCTCTTATCACAACAACCAAAATTTCTAAACTTTTTCAAAAATTCATCAATTCGCAGGTGAGGTCATTAAAACATTTTCATGGTTGGATTAAAATTCTCTGCAGACTGTAGGTTGCCCATGCATGTTTTAAGTGATGTGTATCATGTAAATTGCAATCATCAATGCAGCAATACCTTGAGAACAACATAAAAGTTACCTTTGTTAATTGACAACACTTAATTATACCGGCACACATACTAAGAAATATGTCCCAGTAAGTTTAAGTATATACATATGAACATAGACTTTAATCGTGATCGATTCATCCATGATGCTCATTATCCAGAAATGTAGGGAGCACATAAAGCATTGTTTGCATAAAATGTTATAATATCACTAGATGAAATCAAGTTATATTGTACAACTACTTACTTTTGTTCCCTAGAAATGGTAGGATTGCTTGCATTTCCTGTTTTAGTTGTGCAATCAATACGTGCTTTGAAGCTCAGCTAGCATTGCTAATACCTTTCCTTTCTCCTACACTGTCTCTTTCTCTCACTATTAATTTTCTATCTCTAAGCTCCATTTCTTTCTTCCTCATTTCTAACCCATCTCTTCTACAGTCCATCTCTTTCCCATTCTTCTCTTCTAAAAACTCTATCTGTTTCTTTTCGTCTTTTCCTTAATCCCTCACCAATCCTCTCTCCGCCAATCTTTCCATCGTCACTGTTCTAATCCTTTCGGCTGTTTCTTTTTAACCTTCTTTCTGCTTCATCATATTCCCCTCAATTTTTCTCCCTCAGCTTGAGCCCCCTCATTTCTCCCTAATATACTCTCTATTATCTGACCTAACTCAATATACTCTGCAGCTAATTCCACTAGCTCCCTTATCAGCAGTCATTTTTCTATTCAATACCTTATCCGGCACAGTTCAATGATCCCTCAAGCCCCTCTGGTAGTCAAAAAACCAACAATCTGTACTCTGGCCATTTAGATTATTGACCATTTCCTCTCATGTTTGGTCACCATCTCTTGTACCTGCCTTGAATCTGTATGGCTCTGCAATTAATATTCCCCTACATAGTACAATATCATGTTCATACGCTCGTACATCCTTGGGCTACACGCAAAAAGCTATTCGAGTAAAAGGAAACTCAGCAGGACACTTTAGCAATGGAACTATATGTAAGCATAATTTTCATATATAGCTTCAACATCCTTCACGTATGACACTAGATATAGATTCCATACACCCGTAGGTATACACTAGATAGGAATAATCCTAAGTAGAATGCATATCAGAATAACAACTATATAAGAAAATATATAAGAACTATATTCAAGCATATAACAATAGCTGTAATAAAAATGATGATATTGATTTTGAATGCAACAACATATAACTAAATAAATAGTAAAGTATCTGGTCACGGCTTTACAAACATTTGACTTTGCTTAGAAGCACTGGCAGAAGTAACTGAACATGACGACCTCCTTTGAAGTGTAGGAGCACTGAATCGTAGTGCCATCATGGCAAAAATCCAAACTAAATCACACTAAAATAAGGCAGTGATTGCGCCAGGATAAGATGACTAGCTGTCTGTTTCAGCACTAAAGTATATAGGTTGTACAATTCACTGAAATGATAAATAAATAAACATTACTTGCCAATATTGTGACTGATATGTCAAACCTGGCAAAGCAACATGGTAGAATTTAGGAGATGGTGCCTAGGCATACTAGATGACCCTGGTCATGCTCATTCAGAGACCTCTATGGGTTGCCCTTGTCCCCAACATTCACGATCATAAACTCTCTATTACCTAACAACATCTGAAATGATATGACATACTTACTTGAAAAGGCTAAAGTTATATTTGTCTCTATACGCAGGAAGTGCTACTCTCCAAGAGGCATTCACATTGTCTAGAAGATAATGGCTAGTGAGTATTATCACAATAATAAAAATGTATTTACTGGCACCTTGCTGCCTCAGCAACAAAGCTTATCTAATCAACTACCTTAAGGAAATCATAGATTAAACACCCCCAGCATGAGAAACTCTCACAGATATTGTCATTTGCTGGATACATGACATTTTTCTCAGTCCCCCGAAATTTTTCACTGATTTCATTAAACAATAGAGAGCATCAAGTATGAAAGAAGTTGGATCCCTGAATAATACATACATCCTATGCCTCAGAGGTATGAAAGTGGGACAAAGTGTCTAGTTAATTTTGCTTGCTGTTGTCATATTAAGGACTTGAGTTTTAATAAACAATTCTTTCCTCGAAACTTTAGCAGGAATGACAATTCAACATACAAAAATACATAAAAGATAACTTTTCATATATCTGTTCTGTCTGAAGGCAGCCACAGCCCATTAAATTTGTACCTTTTTACGTCTGGCAGTGAACACGTAAAGGCTGCCATTATGGACCAAATGTATGACATACTTTTTAATCAATATTGATATCTGATAGTGTACCAATATATTCATTTGAGGAATAAATTTTATTTCGCTAAAAAATTTTGATCAAACAAAGTACCTCAAAATTTCGAAAAACTCGTCTCCTCTACTGATAACTTCACACCATGGAAAAAGTTGAAAACTTTGAAGTGACATCTTTGGAATAACTTGAAACATCAAGCAGCAACTTTAAGGATGCCCTTTGTTTACATATATGGACAATTCTAAAGAATTTCGTGAAGATGACATGTGACACTTTCTTGAAGTCTGTTCTATTTGGCATGGTATGACTGTAAGTCAGATACTGGTCTTCCATAGTGATATATTTATTCATATTTAAAAAGTCCATTTTATGTGATGAGAATATCCCAGACATGCATATAGACACGCTTACCAACTTCTCTGTATTTATTGCTGCTCACAAGCCCTTATGATTGACATATTTAAAACCAATGAAAGCATAAATCACCCTTTCATGAAAGAGATATCTGTGAGCGTCCTATATTCTATAACTTGAGAACCAATGAAGAATTTTGCTCCCCAGGGTAAGAACAGTAAGATACGGAAAGGAAAATACCAAATAATCAACTATTGAGGAAAAAGTCTTTGACTGGCACTACCTCATCACAAAAGGAATACTGTAAATTGACACTTGATTTATTTAAAAAACAAAAGTATTTTGAGTGGAGGCTTGTTAAGACTGGATGTTTATTCAGACCTAGGCAGTTATTGAGGAAAGGAAAATAGACAACTAAAGACAAATCATATTTCTATGGAAGAGACAGGACAATAACATTCCAATCAATCAATCAATAAATCCTCATAATACCCAGTATCATCATCTAAGCATAAAATTTAAATTATAGAATCTATATATACTAAGATCCCTATATGATAATTTATGCAGAGGGCGCTATGAACAATGGCAGAATAATGGAGAACAATGGGTTTTTGTTTGTCGTTGGATCACAGGGGCCGCCGGATTGGATTTAATTCAAAAGGGTCTGAGGGGGGACACTTGGCCGGGCTGCAACCGAATTCCCGGGGTGGCGCCTCTAAATATCTCGTGAAGTTGCTATATTTCGTCGCGATTTTGTGCCGTTTCGCCGAGAGCATCGACCTTTTTCTTCGCGATCTTTGACTGGCGGTTCTGGCTGTGAGGAAGGTGACAGATTTTTGTGCTGGAGTTGATGGGATGTTTTGTTGGAGCTGACAGATTCCATTGTCTTATCCTGTCAATGCAACCTCACACAATAGCCTTGGTTGAAGGAGCAGTCGCCATTACGTGATATTCTCTGCAGCGGTGGATGCTTGCTTTCTTGCAGGAGAGTGTTCCCTTTATGTTTGAATTGACTAAAGCACTTTTACTGGGTTATTGAGAGTATTTAGCTTCGCTGCCCTCTGTTTTGGTTGTTTGGATAGCAATTTTCTTCTAAAACGAGCGAGCGAGCGAGTTCCCGTTTGGAGTATGCCTATCTGTTCTTGATGAATTCGCGAAAGTCCTGTGTTATTTTTGAGTTACCTGCCAATAGGTGCCAATAGGTTTCTTAGGCTTCTTGCCCCTTGCTTTTTAGGGCCTGTATTATGCACCGTTTACGAAAGTGTTTTGTTGAAGGAGTAGAACAATGTGGCTGTCATTGACCCGTAGAAGCTGAACGCCTCTAATACTTAAACGCAAATTTGTTTGTAATTTTTTCTTTTTTGAAACTTCATGATTATAATAATATATTTTAAGTATACAATGATACACCTCACTATATTAAGGCAGTGTATAATTGACAAGTCTGCTATATATATATATATATATATATATATATATATATATATATATATATATATATATATATATATATATATATATATATATATATATATATATATATAAACAACACGCACGCACATAAAGAAAAGCAATTACGAGAATGTATTTGAGCTTACAAGTCAAGCAAATCAGGGTTGGTCCAACTTTTATTTCTTCTACAAAAGATGTAGTAGCTGCATCTAACAGCTATGTTCATTGTTTTCAGTATCACATTTTGCTTAGTTTTTTCGTTAAAATGCAAATCTGTGAGCATTGACAAGAGAGATTCGGAAGAAATTCCAAATATTCCGAGGGCACTCATAGAAAGGTTGACGAATTTTACCGTCGAGTATGATTTCTGGAGGCTACCAATAAGAGGGTGGTACTTATTAGCCTTGCGATCGCTATTTAGTTTTATACTGGATTCAAAGCCAACAGTGAGTTCCAGTACGTAGACAGTAGTATTGTTGAGCACTAGTACCAGGTCTGGTCGAAGAGAATCACCCGTTATTAAAGATGGAGATGGAAAGATAGGAAGGTCTGCGTATAATGAGTTATTTGCTATAGATGAGAGGGTTTTGGCAATATGTAGTAAAACAGAATTATGACGCCAGGTATATCTACCATCTTGAAGATAGGATTTGCAACTAGAAACAATGTGCTGGAGAGTCTCAGACTGGAAGCAAAAAGAGCATGCAGATATAGTGGAGAGAGACCATTTGCAGAGATTTTTCTTAGTAGCAAGTGTATTGTTGATATAGTTGACGATAAAGTTAAAGATGCTTTTAGGCATATTATGATGAACTTTAGTCAAAAATTTGCGAGTATTCTTACTGCTTTGAAGAAGTATAGATGAGATAACAAAGCCTTGTGACTTCAGTTCGTGATGAATACGGTCTTCACTGTCATTTTGAATAACTGAGAGAACTTGTTTTGTATTTCGATATTGATCATATTGTATATTACAACCAGAGCTAGTACGAGACCAAAGAGCATTTATGTCATTATTAGGAGATGACTTCAGGGCATTTCTAAAAACTACTTGGCATTGAGCAAATTTTGTTGAAGGAAGAACAAGGCTAAAACCATATTTTGATTTCGACAAAACAAGGGTGCTAAGGGTGGCACTAATCGGTAGTTCAAGCCATTGACGGATATATTTAGAAACCAGGTTATCTATGTTTTCAGTTACCCATGTCTTTCCCAGATCCGCAATTGTGAAATGCCATGATAATTTAGAAAGAACAAAACGATGGTATAGCAAGAGTTTGTTTTTCGGGTGACAAGGAATGTCATCCAGTTCTCTCATCAAGTCAGTAACAAGCTGTAAGACTTCAGACAAATGATCAAAGTTATAATAATAATAATAATGGATATTAACAGATCCACATGACATGGCTATTCTCTGTTAAATACTACCTAAAATGTTGCCTTTACTTAAAAGTACAGATTGTCCTGAATAAATTAAAGTTGTCCATTATACATTGGAATATACTCTTACACAAACTTATTATACCTCATTAAAAAAAACAAAAGCTTATGTAACAATTTTATTTTTTAAAAATTCTTTAGATAATGTTAGGAACTTATTGTAGATACGGCAGAATATTATTTGTATATGGCAAAGATCTATGCGAGTTTCTACTGTTTACTATTAGGAAGTGTGCTGCTAGATGAAATATATGTTCTTTTGGCTCATCCTTTACTGTATTAGTACTGTTGTCCTCGGGTTTTGTTAATGTGTTCTGCGAAGTAAACAAAATGGCCAACGCCAAGTCCCTTCCTGAAAGTTGACCAACGCTTTGATTTTTATCCCCAAAGTTATGCTTTAGCGAAAAGATTCGGTATAGTTTAGAGAAAAGAAATACATTTTACTTAATGGTTGTGGAATTATTACGTTCTCAGTATGGCCGTAAGTGTGGAAGCTGCCTATTTTGTGATAACGGAGGAGGTTTTCATTCATATGCGAAGGGAAATCTCCTATGCTCATCATTTGTTGACTTCATGTTACTTCCATTTCGTGTTCGGCTTTCTTACAGTTTTTCATAGCGTTTGGATTCGTGATGAATTGCTGATTCATATAAAGGTAAACTAAACAATTATTTTGGCATGACCCGTTTGATTTAATTAGGGGATTTGCTTGCTGCTTTTCGCGTACATGATTCCGTAGTCATATTCTAAATGGGTTTCTGTTGATTTGAAATTCACGTCCTGGTATGTCCCTTCATTCACTAAGTGTCCGGTTTCCACAGACAGTTATAGGTAATTTGTATACTTAAGCTTGACTTCTGTCGATGTTGGTGTTTGTTTTGATTGGTAAACCATGTGGAACTGCAATCAAACTTCTGTTGTAGCGAGGGGCCTTCACCCCCCATGGAGAAACATGGCGTCGATGCTTCCTCTCTCTATTTCCTCACCTAAACTATGTTTGAATAGTGAAAATACTCCCAAGTGTTTGATTCCTTGGTACTACTGCAGGAAGTTATACCAAAAGTGTATTTTTTATCTTGGTACTACATACGCTTCTACCAAAAGTGTATTTTGTATCTTCCTTGGTACTACTGACGCTTCTACCAAAAGTGTATTTTTTATCTAACTGGACCTATGGACAGCTTGGAAGGGGGGAGGGGGAGATATCCTTTTTAAACTGTATATTACACAATGCTACTTTCAGTAAATATGATGTGCATTATGATCATTTAGTTTTCAATAATCTATAGTTTTTCTATTGTTGCTATTTCTCCTTAAGAGGAAATTTGTTCAGGGTTGGCACATAGAGATGATAGGATGTTCATGCAGTGTTTCTGGCTCTAGCGTGGAGGGCAATTGTGAGGCATTATAGTGCACTTTTATTTGTTGTGATGACTCCTTAGTCTGACATTCTTCAGTCTGTTATTTATTTCTCTACAGGATGTTAAGACATGCGTTTGGCTTAGCAAGAGAGTGGTATTTATGTATACTGTTTTGATGCAATGAATGCCATGACAGAAGTCTATTCAATCAATATTTTATGGTGTCCAGAACAGACTGCAATGGAATGAACTGTAGATACTCTATTCTCTAAAGGACTTAATATTTAGAGACACTTCATTCCCCTTTATACTCCAGGCTTTTATTGGGACTGTTTGTATTACTGCTTATATTAGCTGCTGTTATATTGAGCATTTATATTCTTCTTAGCTTGGACACTGTATAGCAGATGCCATAGTTCTTTGTCTTGTGAATAGTTGATGCTTCATGACAATTTACATCACTTGATATCGTTTGATGTTATCTCTACCGTGCTTTCATAGTCTTAAGTAACATAGTGATTGATATTATTTCCACATTGACCTTTCTATGAAGTGAAGAATTTAGTTTCAACGTTGTTTTTGAGAGTTCTGCCACTTCCATTGTAGGTCTTACCATCGCATTGATTTTGTATGAATTTTAGTTTTTCACACAATATAATATAACCTTTACTTACAGGAAGATGATATGAGAGACTAGCTTTTTAAATGGGTGCCCGCTAATCGCGGGCAATTCCACCCCCAGCTGAGATCTGCAAATTAGCCTTGGAAAGACAAGAAGTGTCTCCACTAACCTGTTCATGCTGAGAGAATTTTTGAGTGATGGCAGAAAGTTACATCCTGCAAAGCATGTTGAATGATGACATCACAGATGACTGTAATTGAGCATGTGACTCCCTGCCATGCCTGGTTGGACTGTAGAAGACAATTGTTGACAGAAGTGGGGTGAAATGATTGTGTAAAAATGATCGCAAACCTACGCTAGGCTACATGGTTCTTCATCTCCTTCAGTCCTTTATTGAACCAGTTGCCGAGGGTGCCACCTGTACGTGGCAATTAGGATATCTATTTTTCGTCGCGATTTTCTGCCTTTCCGCCGAGAGAATCGAGCCTTTTCCTCGCGATATTTGACTGGCGGTTCTGGCTGTGAGGAAGGTGACAGATTTTCGTGCTGGAGTTGATGGGATGTATTGTTCAAGCTAACAGATCCATTGTCTTATCCTGTCAAGGCAACCTCACACAATAACCTTGGTAGAAGGAGCGGTCGCCATTACGTGATATTCTCTGCAGCGGTGGATGCTTGCTTTCTTGCAGGTGAGTGTTCTTTTTATGTTTGAATTGAATAAAGCACTTTTACTGGGTTATTGAGAGTATTTAGCTTCGCTGCCCTCTGTTTTGGTTGTTTGGATAGCGATTTTCTTCTAAAGAGAGCGAGCGAGGGAGCGAGTTCCCGTTTGGAGTGCGCCTATCTATTCTTGATGAATTAGCGAAAGTCCTGTGTTATTTTTGAGTTACCTGCCAACAGGTGCCAATAGGTGTCTTAGGTCTGCTGCCCCTTGGTTTTTAGGGCCTACTATGCACCGTTTGCGAAAGTGTTGTGTTGAAGGAGTACAACAATGTGGCTGTCATTGACCCGTGGAAGCTGAACACCTCTAATACTTAAACGCAAATTTGTTTGTATATGGCAAAGATCTATGCGAGTTTCTACTGTTTACTATTAGGAAGTGTGCTGCTAGATAATATATATTTTTGTTTGGCTCATCCTTTCCTGTATTAGTACTGTTGTACTCGGGGTTTGTTAATTTCTTCTGCGAAGTAAACACAATGGCCAACGCCAAGTCCCTTCCTGACAGTTAACCAATGCTTTGATTTTTATCCCCAAAGATATGCTTTAGCGAAAAGATTCCGCATAGTTTAGAGAAAGGAAATACATTCTACTTAATGGTTGTGGCAATATTACGTTCTCAGTATGGCCGTAAGTGTGGAAGCTGCCTATTTTGCGATAACGGAGGAGGTTTTCATTGATAGGCGAAGGGAAATCCCCTTTGCTCATCATTTTTTGACTTCTTGTTACTTCCATTTTGTGTTCGGCTTTCTTACAGTTTTTCATAGCGTTTGGATTCGTGATGAATTGCTGATTCATATAAAGGTAAACTAAACAATTATTTTGGCATGACCCTTTTGATTTAATTAGGGGATTTGCTTGCTGCTTTTCGCGTATATTATTCTGTAGTCGTATTCTAAACGGGTTTCTGTTGATTTGAAATTAACGTCCTGGTATGGCTCTTCATTCACTAAGTGTCCGGTTTCCACAGACAGTTATGGGTAATTTGCACATTTAAGCTTGACTTCTGTCGATATTGGTGTTTGTTTTGATTGGTAAACCATGTGGAACTGCAATCAAACTTCTGTGGTAGCGAGGGGCCTTCGCCCCCCATGGAGAAACATGGCGTCTTTGCATTCTCTCTCTATAAGGTGTGGCAGTGACTGCCTGGAAAGGGTCATTGCATGAGAAATGCCTGTTCCTACTTGAGTTTTCTCTTGGATCTAGCTGTATACTGATTTCCTCACTTAAACTGAGTTTCAATAGTGAAACTACTCCCAAGTGTTTGAATTCCTTGGTATTACTGCATGTTGAAGATATACCAAAAGAAAGGTGGGGGTATAGGTTACTTTTGGAGTAATATGTATGCGAGTTTGTACTATATTTTATTAGGAAAAGTGCTGCTAGATAAGGGTAATTCCCATTGCCTTTTTTCTTCTATAGAACTACTTATAATTAGGAAGTGATAGCTTTTTCAAAGAGGTAGCCCAGAGCTACTATTTATGAGGAAGTGATGTCTTTGTCATAGATAACCCAGATAGTCATGGGTAAGGGCAACTTTGGGGCTTATTGGATGTGTTTTTTAGGGGGAGTGTTTGTCATAGGGGCCAGTTCATGATTTATATTTTATAAAATTTCTTACCTTAACATTTATGATTTTGATGATTGCTGGATTGTGGCTTATAAATTGACCAGGGCATTCCATACATAGTGATTTATTTGTGGGTTTTTGTCATCAATCATTGTCAGTTCACTACTGAATTAACTTTGTGTACAGATTGTTGGTGTGTATCCATATACTAAATGAGTGCTTAATTATAACTTCATAAACCAATTATTTATTCTACAGTTTAATTAATTTGTTGTAGGATAGTTGTGTTTGCATATGTTTGGTGTGTAGCCCAATACTGAATGGGATGTGAGTTGTAACTTCATGGCCTATTGTTGTATGGGCAAGTGGCTGATCTAATTGTCTAAGGTCTGATTCATTAAGCGGTAATTCCATGTGTAGATTTTGGTGTGCAGTCCAATACTGAATATGATTTCAATTACAATATCATGAATCACATAATTATGCTAAAGTGGCTTGGCTTATATTATAAGGACTGATTTATTGGGATTAACTTTGTGTACAGATTGTTGGTGTGTATCCTTCCACTAATTGAATTTTCCACTGTAACTTTATAAGCCAATTCTTTATGTTAAAGTGACTGAGCTGAATCTCTAGGATTTGATTTGTTGTGTGGCAACTTTGTTAGGAAATTTGTGGTGTGTAGTTTAATATTTACTGGGATGTGAATTATAATATCATGACCCATGTATTTATGCTGAAGGGGCTGAGCACATTGGCTTACTGAAAATTTATTCTTAAGATACTTCTAGGATCCACATTTCTGAAATTTGTGTGTGTAATTAGGTACTTTTAATTAGGAAGTAACAGAATTGTCATAGATAACCATGATAGTCTGGGGTAAGAGTAGTATATGGGGCTTAGTGACTATTTGATTTTTTTAGGATAAGTGTGTATCAATAGGAACCATATCTCTGACTTCTTGTGTGCTTAATTAGCAACTGTTTCTCAAGGAGTGACACCATTTTCATAGTTCATCTTGATAATCAGGGGTAAGTGTAAGTTATGGGGCTTATAGACTATGCTATTTGTTTAGGATGAATGTCTGGAATAGGGGGTATTTCATTATTTTCACTTTGCGCATTGTCCATCTTAACCTTTGCTATTTCCATAATTCAAGAAACTATGCCTCTGAACTTTGCACTTTTTAATTAGCTACTTTTTACTTGGGAGGTTACAGTTTTGTCATAGGCAACACAGATAGTCAAGGGTAAGGGTAATTCATGACTTATTAGAAGCACAAAAGTGATTCTACCAATAGTGTCTTTTTTATCTAATTGGACTCATAGCCTACTTGGAAGGGGGAGGGGGAGACATCCTTTTTGATACTGTATATTACAGAATGCTACTTTGAGTAAATATGATGTGCATTATGATCATTTAATTTTTAATAATCTATGGATTTTCTATTGTTGCTTTTTCTCCTTAAGAGGACATTTGTTCATGGTTGGCACATACAGGTGATAGGATGTTCATGCAATATTTCTAGCTTAGACATAGGCAACCTCTACAGTGTTGATATAATGGTAATGTTGTTACACATATTTTAGATATTTCCATATGTTTGCATCCTATTTTCCACACATCGCAATGTACATTTTTGGACACATTTCCTGTTTACAATCTCTGGTACTAGATATTATTTGATAGGGCAAGGAAGCAATGTGTTGTGCTGAATATTATTTCACTGTCCATTTTATAGTGGATAAAGTTTAGTTTGAATATTTAGTCATATGTATCATTTATGGGGTAAGGGCCAAGTGAGGTTGTTCATTAAATGCTTCTGACCTGTGAGTTTTGGGGGGTGCAATAGCAAAGCTTTTCAGTATAGCAGTATTGTTAATTAAACCAATTTTCTACCCTCAAATTGAAGAAATGTTCTCAGATTTTCTGTATTGGTGAGAAAGCATGTGCGAACAGGCACTGTGTTGCTGTGTGTCCAAATAATGAATGCGTTTTCAATGATAACTCCATTTAGCAATTATTTACAGTCAAGTGCCTAAGCTCATCAACATATTTGAGGTAGTTTTTGTGTGATATTCAGTTTGATGACTCCTCAGTCTGACATTCTTCAGTCTGTTATTTATTTCTCTACAGGATGTGAAGACATGCATTTGGCTTTGCAAGAGAGTGGTATTTATGCATATTGTTTTGATGCAGTGACTGCCATGAGAGAATTCTATTCAATCAATATTTGATGGTGTCCAAAACAGGCTGCAATGGAATGAACTGTAGATACTCTATTCTCTAAAGGACTTAGTATTTAGAGACTCCTCATTCCCCGTAATACTCCAAGATTTTATTGGGACTGTTTGTATTACTCCATATATTGGCTGCTGTTATATTGAGCATTTGTATACCTCAGAGCTTGGTTAATGTATAGCAGATTATTTGTGCCATAGCTCTTTGTCTTCTGAATAGTTTATGCATCGTGACAATTTACATCACTTGATGTCGTTTGATGTTATCTCTACCGTGCTTTCATAGTCTTAAGTAACATAGTGATTGATATTATTTCCACATTGACCTTTCTATGAAGTGAAGAATTTAGTTTAAAAGCTGTTTTTGAGAGTTCTGCCACTTCCATTGTAGGTCTTAACCACCGCATTCATTGTGCATGAATATTAGTTTTTCACAGAATATAATATAACCTTTACTTACAGGAAGATGATATGAGAGACTAGCTTTTTAAATGGGTGCCCGCTAAACGCGGGCAATTCCACCCCCAGCTGTGATCTGCAAATTAGCCTTGGAAAGACAAGAAGTGTCTCCACTAACCTGTTCATGCTGAGAGAATTGTTGAGTGATGACAGTAAGTTACATCCTGCAAAGCATGTTGATTGATGGCATCACAGATGACTGTAATTGAGCATGTGACTCCCTGCCATTCCTGGTTGGAATGTAGAAGACAATTGTTGACAGAATTGGGGTGAAATGATTGTGTAAAAATGATTGCAAACCTACGCTAGGCTACATGGTTCAATAAAGGACTGAAGGAGATGCAGAACCATGTAGCCTAGCATAGGTTTGCGATCATTTTTACACAATCATTTCACCCCAATTCTGTCAACAATTGTCAACGGAGGGCGCTGTGACCTATCGTGGAACAATTGGGGACAATGGGCTTTTGTTGTTGCCAGGATCATAGGGGCCGCTGGGATGGAACCAGTTGCAGAGGGTGCTGACTGTATCTCTTAAAACATCTATTTCCATGTTGTTTTTGGTAACGGCTGATGGTTGCTTTCTTGTCAGGTAAGTGTTCTTTTTCTTTTTCACTCAAAAGCACTTTTATTGTGTTATTGAGAGTTTGTAGCTTCACTGCCGTCTGTTTTGGTTGTTTGGATAGCGCTTTTTCTTTAAAAAGAGTGAGCGAGTTGAGATGGCGAAGATCCCGTTTGGAGTAGGCCTATCTGTTCTTGATGAATTTACGAATGTCCTGTGTTATTTTTGAGTTACCTGCCAATAGGTTTCTTACCCGTTGCTTTTTAGGGCCTGTATTATTCACCGTTTGCAAAATTGTTTTGTTGAAGGACTACAACAATGTGGCTGTCCTTGACCTGTGGAAGTTGAACACCTCCAATACTTAAACGCTAATGTGTTTGTATATGGCAAAGATCTATGCGAGTTTGAACTGTTTACTAATAGGAAATGTGCTGCTAGATAATATCTTTGCTTGTAAGTTGGGGGTAGAGGTTACTTTTGGAGTAATAACTATGTGAGTTTGTACTGTATTTTAGTAGGAAAGGTGCAGCTAGATAAGGGTAATTCCCATTGCCCTTTTTCTTCTATTCAACTACTTGTAATTAGGAAGGGATAGCGTTTTGAAAGAGGTAGCCAAGATGGTCAGGGGTAAGGGTGATGTGTGGGACTTAGTGAATGCGGTATTTTTTTAGGGTGAGTGTGTATTATAGGGGCCATTTAATGATTTTTATTCTACACATTTTCTTATTAAAAACCTATTCTTTGGCTAATCCTAGCAATCATATTTTTTCGTGTTTATTTAGCTACTATTAATTTGGAAATGACAGCATTTTCATAGGTATCTAGATAGTCAGAGGTAAGGGTAGTTTCTGGGACCCATTGAATGTATGAGTTTTTAGGGTGAGTGTTTATTATAGGGGCCATTATGTGATGTTATTTTACACATTTGATTACTTAAAATTGTTTATTTAGATACTAATAGGAACTATATCTCTGAAAGTTGTGTTTTTAATTAGCTACTGTGTATGAGGAAGTGACATCAATACTAAATATGAGTTCAATTACAATATCATGAATGAATTACTTATACTAAAGTGGCTTGGCTTATATTCTAAGGTCTGATTTATTTGAATTAACTTTGTGTACAGATTGTTGGTGTGTATCCTTCCACTAATTGAATTTTCCACTATAACTTTATAAGCCAATTCTTTATGTTAAAGTGACTGAGCTGAATCTCTAGGGTTTGATTTGTTGTGTTGAAATGTTTGGTGTGTAATTGACCATTGAACGGGATGTGAATTATAATGTCATGACCTACTATTTTATGATCAAGTTGCTGAGCTTATTTTCTATGTTGTGACTTGTTCAGCTGTACCTCCATGTGTAGATTTTGGTGTGCAGTCCAATACCAAGTATGATTTCAATTACAACATCAAGAATCAGTTACTTATGCTAAAGTAACTTGGCTCATATTCTAAAGTCTGATTTATTGGGATTAACTTTGTGCACAGATTGTTGGTGTGTATCCTTACACTAATTGAATTTTCACCTATAACTTCATGAGCCAATTCTTAATGTTAAAGTGGCTGAGCTCAATCTCTAGGATTTGATTGGTTGTGTGGCAACTCTGTTAGGAAGTTTTTGGTGTGTAGTTTAATACTTAATGGGATATAAATTATAATTTCATGACCCAAGTGTTTAAGCTGAAGGGGATGAGCACATTGGCTTACGTAAAATTTACTCTCAAGATGATTCTAGGATCCACATTTCTGACATTTGTGAGTGTAAGTAGATAATTTTAATCAGGAAGTAACAGCATTATCATAGATAACCATGATAGTCTAGGGTAAGAGTAGTATATGGCGCTTAATGAATGTGTGATTTGTTTAGGATAAGTGTCTATCAAAGGGGCCATTTCATGATATGCATTTTAAAATTTTTGCTCACTGAACTTTTTGTATTTACATAAGAATAGGAACCATACCCCTGACTTTTTGCGTTCTTAATTAGCTACGGTTTATCAAGGAGTGACACCATTTTCATAGGTCACCCTGATAGTCAGGGATAAGGGTAAGTTCTGGGGCTTATAGAATGTGCTATTTGCTTAGGGTGAATGTTTGGAATAGGGGCTATTACATGACTTTTACTTTGCGCATTGTCTGTCTTAAACTTTGTTATTTCCATAATTCAAGAAACTATGTCTCTGAATTTTGCACTTTTTAATTAGCTACTTTTTACTTGGGAGGTTACACTTTTGTCATAGTCAACACAGATAGTCAGGGGTACAAGTAATTTCTGGGTCTTATTGAATGTGTTTTTTTAAGATGAGTGTTTGTCATAGGGGCCATTTCATCAGCTTTATTTTATACATTGTCTTTCTTTAAAATTTATTTTTATAATTTCTGGATTCTGACTTATAAAATTGACCAGGACATTCGGAGAATAATGATTTAATTAAGTTTGTGTTCTGTCATCAAACCTACACTATGATATATGGTTCTGCATCTCGATCCATCCTTTCTTGAACCATGTAGCCTAGCGTAGGTTTGCAATCATTTTTACACAATCATTTCATCCAAATTCTGTTAAAAATTGTCTTCTACATTCCAACCAGGCATGGCAGGGGGTCATATGCTTAATTACAGTGATCTGTGATGCCATCAATTAGCATGCTTTGCAGAATGTAACTTACTATTATCACTGAACAATTCTCTCAGCATGAACAGGTTAGTGGAGACATTTCTTCTCTTTCCAAGACCAATCTGCAGATCACAGGTGGGGGTGAGAGTACCGGCGTTGAGCGGGAACCCATATAAAAAAGTAGATACTAAGATCCCTATATGATAACTTATGTGGAGGGTGTTGTGAACAATGGTGGAACAAAGGAAGACAAAAGGCATTGTTTTTGCAGGAATCAGATAAAATCGGCTGTTCAAATAAGGATCTGCAAAGGGCTGTTAGTGATATTGGAGGTGGTCCTGAGGTATCTTGCCACTAAATATTGTTTTTTTTCGCCTTTTTGTGGAGAAAATCTAGTTTTTCCAGGCACCTTTTGACTAATGGTTCTGTCTGTGACGAAGTGACAGATTTTAATGTTGGAGCTGACAAGTTTTATTGTTCAAGCTAACAGATTCCATTTTGGTGTCATGTCAAGGCATCCTGTAGTACAAAATGCTTGTAAAAGGAGTCACCATTTTGCTTTTGCTGTAATGGATGATGCTTCTTGCAAAGTAAATGTTCTTTTTCTCCCTCATTCAGCACTTAGTGTATTTTATAAGGTAAATGCCCTCTGAACTTTATGGGCCATAAATTGTCTAAAATCCATGTTATTTTTAGGGCAACCAAAAGTTAATAAAGTCAAAATTTGTTTTAAGGTCATTGGGTGACCTGAACACCAAAAAACACCTCTATATGGGGGAAAACCCATTTGGAAGAAGTTTATGTCAAAATAAAGTCAAAACCAAGCTTGCAGGTCAATAAAGTCAAAATTACACAGACAGGTCAAAATATGGTTAAAATTCAACATTTTTTAGGTCAACAAAGACAAAAGTGTGCATGATAAACCACCTATCTTAAATCCTCCACTTATTTGTGAACTATGCATCAGATCTTGCTTCCCTTTATGTCTTGATTTTCCATCATCACAAAATTGTTTCCATTTATGTTCAGATTTCTATTTCTACCACATGAATTTTCTTTTGCATTTTCTGTATTCTACCAGTATTAAATCTTTCATTTAGTTGTTTTTCTTTACTGTACTAATGATGACACTAGTATAGTGTTAAAATGTGTACAAAAAACATGTGTACACATAAAATGGTAAAGTTCATTAATAAAATGGATTGTACCTACTAACAACTTAGGCAAATTTGTTAATCAAAGTATGGTCAAAATCACCAAAAAATAAGGTCAGTCTTTCCAATCATAAAAGTCAATTTCTGGTCACCCTAGTTATCTAATAGTGAACATTCTGTCAGTTTTCCTAGTGTCATAGAAGTTGTGGGTTTATTGCTCTCCATTCTTTAGGAATGCTATCAGTCACTTTTCTACAGCTCTGTTTTGCACAACAAGTATGGCAATCTGCCATCTCCTCATCTCTCAAAGGTGAACGCCTCTAGAACTTCTCTAGTATAACAAGATGGCAACATGCAAATGAGATGGGACAATTGGAACATTTTTTATTCTAAACTCCTCCCAGAGGGAGCTGTGGATGTAAGCTTGTGGTCTCTACACGGTGTTTCCTACATGAATTGGAAACCGCCTTATGATGTTTGGTCTATTTTTGGGTATTTCTTTTGCGAGAAAACCACCAACTTTTGGTCATATCAGCAATGGTGATTTTGCTCTGTTAGTACTGAGCTGTTCCTGGCTGAACGGGGTGTCTAACAAGCCTGCTGTTGGCCGATAGCTCCCAGATCCCTCAACCCTCGGGTGTAGGTTTCCAGATCTCTCTTCTATTGTCTCCAAATCGCATCCACTATCTTTTGCTTCATGTCCAATCCCCTACACGGTGTTGCCTCGTGTTTCTAAAGTTATAATAGATTCTGCAAGGAGAAGGGAAAAGCACATGGATCTAGCAATATCTTTTTAATCAGCCATCTGGTGAGTATTTTTTCGATTGTATCTTAACGTTTGTGCTCTGTGTATCACTTTTCATTTTTTTTACCATTTGTGCTCTGTGGCCTAAAGTTTTTTGTGAAAGATGTGCCAATTGTGGTGGCCAAGCAGTTTTTATTACAGCCACATTTCGTTGACACTCACCACCCTTTTATGTAAGAAGAACTTTTTGGTAACCATCTGAGGACCACATGAGACAGTTTGTGCCTTGAGGTCTAGGAAGACAGTTCATGGGGTTTAAATACATTTACGGGAATTTAAAGCTATCCTTTATTCTTAAAGTCCACAGGGTCATCACATTGCATGCAGTTTTTTCATAGAAAAATTTGTGGTAGCATTCCAGGGATACTATGATAAAGTAATTTCATTGCTGTTAATGCTGGCACATATGGTGTTTTCATAATGTTTGCCAATTTCTTATGACCATCGTGCGTTATCATGTTCCCTTGGGTCATCCAGGTTTATGTGCGAGTGTGATTAGTTACCATTTGCTATTTTTTCATGAACAAGTTGTGGTGGCACTTAGGGCAATTTATATTAGAGTAGTTCCTTATCTGTAACTTCTTTCATGATATCTAAGATTTTTTTGGATCATCTGTCTTTGTATCTAGGTTAGATTTTGTGTGCGTAGAGTAGATTGCCTGTGGATTCTATTTCTCCTCACAACTTCGAAGTTAGGCCCCTCAGATATATGGTTTAGGTAGCAAGAGAAGAAGGCTAGGTAGAGTAAGTGATTCTGGCATAGGCATTTAGGTATAAGCAATGGGGTTTGCATTATTTCTCACATGTAGTGCTGCCATGGACAAATGGTAAGATCAATCATCAACCAATAACATGACACTATCTACAGTATATGAAAGTACTCATCATTCTCTTTAAGAATGTGCAAAAATACTTGCGGCTCATCGACTCCTTCAATTGTTATCTCTATTTCTGTCTTAGGGCCGTGAGGGTTTTTCATACCTTCTATACCTTGCTAAAATAAATTAAATACTCTACTAACCCCTTATACATAACCATAGAGCAATATGTAGTGGCATTTGCAGACGATCACGAGCAAAATAAAGTGCTTCAAGCACCCACCTACTACAGAGTTTTGTTGCATCCGCCATATTTCTCCCGCCTTATATTAGGGGATGCAGCCATGAAGTCTGCAATACCAATTCAATATACTTTCGCAGTATTGCACCACAGCATCCTTAGAAAATACTATGTCTTTCTTGGCAAACACTTTGTTCATCACTGATAAATAGGCTTACTTCTACACTATCATATCTCCCCACCTTACAATTGTTGATTTGAACTCTTGGTGCCAAACCAAATGTACATTATGCATCACAGTTGACATGCTGACAATCACCACTCGAATCATCCTACTAATCTTTCCTAATCGTTCAATTGCCACCCCCCCCAGGTAATCATGGAGACTGTACTTGTGAATATGAGAGCCTCTGTCTTACATACTGTCATTATACATCTATTTAGGAATCCACGTGATGTAGTAATCCTTTTGGTTTACAGTCTTTAGCATTATTTCTAGCAAACAGTCCAGCAATCCATGCAATATATTTATTCCATATACAGTTCAACAATCCTTGCAACCAATGTTGTTTTTTTTATAGATTTGAATAATAATTCATATGACAACCAGTATAGGGTTTTAAAAAAAATAGATAGATGGATGGATGGATGGATGGATGGATGGATGGATGGATGGATGGATGGATGGATGGATGGATGGATGGATGGATGGATGGATGGATGGATGGATGGATGGATGGATGG
>OLMO02000009.1:11586965-11604853 GCA_900291935.2 Cassiopea xamachana | reverse complement strand
AGGGATGGATGGAAGGATGGATGGGATGGGATGGGATGGGATGGGATGGGATGGGATGGATGGGATGGGATGGGATGGATGGGATGGGATGGGATGGGATGGATGGATGGATAGAAAGATAGATGGAGAGGTTCACGAAAGCCAACCATGGAAATTGTCTGCAATGTGTTGAATCAATATTATGTATGCAAATCATACCTAGTTTTCTGATTTCTATGATTCCCCATTTTCAGTCAAAGGTATTATATTCTTGCATATATAAGCTCCATAGTACTTCATCACAACTGGCAACATTTTCAAAAAAACAAGTAATGATAAGAAAAAAGTATAATGTTAAAGTTGTTCAATTTCTTGCAACATTGAACATGCAACACCTACTATATTACCCCATGTAATGCCCTAATGCTATCCTAAAACAAACGTTTCTCCTAACAATTTGTAAGTAAATATGTGAGACAGGGTTTGCTCAATAAGTTAGAAATCATTGCCTATTACATTTTCAATAATGTTCGGAAATGTGTGCCATTATATTTGTGAAGGCATCCCCTGTAAACAGTCCGTATCTCTTCTGCCACAAACATTCATCAATGTTTTATGGTACCATGTGCAGTCTACTGCCATATACTGCCTTAATTTTCGCTTCACTCTACCCCAATACTCCTCAATACCTTGTGTATGAACATGAGTGATAGGGTCCAAAATATTTTCCTTATGTACTACTACTCTGTGAGTATAGCCATGTTCACCAAAGTTGTTGTACACAGCCCATCCATCTGAGTGTACCATTGTTCCATGGCCAACAAATTCATTAACAATTGGAATCAATGTGCCCTGGTCCCTATGCCGCACAAACTTTATCCACCCTTTCCTTGCTTTGCGATCATACATTCTGAATACCCACTCATTATGCTGCTGGTGCTGGCGACCATGGTCGTATTTCCTCTTTATCATAAGGGATTCATCAAATTCTACAATTTGTCCTTCACCACCTAAGATCTTTTCCTCCATGGGCACACTTAGTAATTTAGCTGAACATTCCTCCCTAACAAAATTATAAATGTTGATGACTGTTTGCTTGGAAATGCCCAATGTTGTGGAGGTCATTGACATTGTCATACCCACTAACCAACAATACACTAGGCACATTAAGTCCCCAAAGGACAGATGAGATTTCTTAACAACTTCACCTTCTTGCAGCAAGTCCTAGTGCACACCCAACGATAGCCATCTTGGCATGCAGCCTTTAGTTTTAGGTGCATCACTCCTCTGCATCCCCTCTCAGTACACCTCATAGAATCCTTAAGCAGGCCCCTGGCCTGCAACCACTGAATGAACATCAAACAATCTCATGATGAAGCAATGTAACCCAAAGCAAACACTGTGCACTCTTCAACTGAAATATATGGAAAAAGCTACCACATGGCAATTCATCACTTCCCAGAATTTTATAATAGCTGACATCTGCAACTGGTGCACAGGTATACCGTCGTTGTAAGTAAACAAATGTTATCCCCAACTTTTAAACTTTTCATGATACATTTTGCATCAATACTGATATGTCAATCAACAGGAAATAAATGCTGATGGTTATGGTGCTGGTGCATTATTCACGAAAGGCAGTTTTATCATGATTTTAATATCTTTCCGTGCCACCAAATGGATTTTGAAGCTAGGGTCCTAATGACAATTAGCACCCTAGCTTGTTCGTTGATATATGTTCACTTCTGGGGACCTACATACCCCTAACCCAGAGTCACACATGCCTGAAATTAGCGTTATGGAGGAGTCAATATACGTTCCTTTATAACAAACAAATTCTCTGGCACCAGGCAGGATCTTTCTTGATATTTTGTCAAGCCTAGCTGTTTCCTACACTGAACAATCTCTTATGATAATAAGTATCCAGATTAGGGAACAATGATAAATGAGGAAGAATGTTCACAAACCTACCCCTAAACCTAATACTAAAAGTTTCTTAATTTTGTGAACAAACTTACAGTTAAAGCGTACCTTGTATGTGAATGTAGCAAGGAGCTGTGCCATATGGGAGACATGCCCACACCCACTTTTTCATAGAACAAAATTTTTTGTAAGCAGGATATATGCCTAAACCTAAAAGCTGATGAAATTTCTGCATGCCCCCCACTTTCAAAGTTAATGCAAGGCCCCTGTGTGCTTAATACAAGGGGGATGGAAAGAGTTGGGATGGGTGGGAAACTTCTTCAAAAACTATTAAATGGTTGGGTCACCTTAGCGGTAAAAGCTCTCCAGATAATTGATTTTCTACTATGTTAGCTAATAAGAGCACTCAATCAATAAAAACACTCAAAACGTGAATGCAATACCATGGTATCTTTTTGAGCATACAAAACAAAGCAATTCAACTTACTCAAATGAATATACGTGGGGTGTTAATAGTCTATAGGTGTGACGAAAATTCCATAGAGTTTATAAGTGTCCCCAGATTTGTACAAAGAACCCAAGAGCAGCATAATAAGTCTTTTAACTTTTACCTACAGTTTGCACTTTCAATAGAAAGGAAAATCCTGTTAACCAAGGAATTGTGCTACCTTTCATAGAACTTCTAAAGGGTTCTAATTATACAGGAGTTTGTAAGGAGTTTTCCTAATCAAAACATGAGACGCAAAAGAAAGCATTAAAACATTTGCCACACAATACATGAACCTCCTGTCTACTACTTGAGATGTATAGCAAGGGCCTGCTACATATTCTTCATAGGGTTTCATAGTAGGTATTAAATAAGTTTGGAAATCTGAGGAATATCCATGACAGTTCCATGAGTTTTACAGAAATTTCATATCAGGGAAGGTAGGAGTCCAGACTAAGGTTTGGCTTTGAAAGGTTGGTTGTAAAGTGATACCGTGTCGAAAAAGTATCATTACAAAGGAGGAAGAGGACAACGTGCTAAGATAAAGACTTGGTAACATTAAAAAGAAGTTTTTTCCCAGCCCAACCATAGTGGGCCCTATAAACAGATACCAGAGAATGCCTAGCACAACGAAAGATTTTGATAGGTATTCTTACTCTCCTCTCCCTACCGCATGTAAATACCCTACAACAATGCTTTAACGACATTTGAAACAGTATAGACTGGTGGCAATAGCACAGCTTACTAACTAGGTAAATTCAAGTAACTTCTACCTAACACCCCCCAACCAAAGGGGTGCATCCTGCTTGTAAGAAATAAGCTAACCCTGTAATAAAGGATTAGTTTATTAGACTTTGGGCATTAAGTACAGCGCGCAGAAGCGAACAAAAATACTTATGCCAATGTTTGAAGTAATTCTCTATATTTCAGCTACTTTCCCTATATTTCATTTCCTTCTTCCATATTTCACATACCTTTCTGTATTTCATATACTTTTGTAATATACATATTCATATACATATACTTCCATATTCATATACTTTCATAGTACTATCTTTCTCCTCCGTATAAAGCACCTTCACCACTGATTGTAAGACTTTGGCCTATGTTCTATTATTAGCCAGGTCTATCAGTCTCTCAGTCTATCAATCACGTGCTCACAAAAATGTAATAGCAGCCACACGGCAAATCAGCAAGCTCCACAAAGATGCGTATTACTTGGGCTATTCCTTTGCAACACCATGTTTACAGAAGATGAGCACATGATCGATAGATTGACAGACTGATAGACCTAGCTAAGCGAAATATAGAAAAGCAATATAGAAAAGCACATGACATATAAAAAGAGTAGGTGTAATATAGAGAAAGTATGTTAAGTATTGGCATAAGTATTCTTTTTTGTCCACTTCCACGCGCCATAATTAAGAAAGCTTTCTTGCTACACCAATTCCTGAGCTTCTTTTATAACTGGATGAGCTAGGCTCCTATTTTCTTATAAAAATGATAGAAGAAAACACTACCCCCTAGCTGTCAATTAAGGTCTACATCACTGGGTATGGGTTATAATTGGGAAGGGTATGAAACTTGTCGACTGGTTGCAAGGAGCAAGGTCACATGCTAGCAAAGAAATGAGCAAAGTTTCAGGATGGTCTAGAAATTACATTTGGACAATTAGTGCTAGATTACACTATGAGCCTTTATTCAAACCTTGAAACATTCGTTGTTATGAGGCTCCTTGGATCTTGAAAACATGGGCCAATGTTCCTTCTTGACCCCCTCTTGGTGACCATGCTGTTCAAAGGACAGCATGGGGAATGAAATTGCCACTCCTTATTCCCACTTTATATTAGCGGAGGATGAGATATTGTGTCTCAAAGCATCCTATATCTCCTAGGTAGTCTCTTTGGTTATGTCTTCAATTAACATCGGTTGTGTCTTATGGTATGTTGAACTAATGAACTCTGGAATGCCACATTAACTAAAGAAAAAGAAGAAAGGACCTCTCTTTGACATGTCTCTTGTCGTGGATCTTCTGTTGACATCTATAATTCAGCCACGTTTTCCAAGAAGGGTATGAAATTTATGGAAAAATCCTACACATTGCAGTGGAAAATCTTGTACTTAGTTCTGATTGGGATATGAATCATTTTCCTCAAAAACAGAATGGGTACAAATTGTTGAATAGCTTTAACATTTAAAGTTTTAAAGGCTCTATAAAAGCTTTCACAGACTTCAGGCTGTTCAGGGCTGGTAGCTTGTAAAGCTGTATCTTATCAAAGATACCTGTAACTACATGTCTCCAGCGATCTCCACCTAACCCTTTTTAGGAACTTTCTTCTTATACACAATACTTATGTACTACAAGTCAAGAACTTCAGTGCAACTTGTGTCTAAAGCATTGCCCAGCACCAGGGGAAGTTCTAACCAGAAACATCTTGGGCCATGGTCCCTGGGTGCAAGGTGAAAGAATAGGGGTCTGAAGGTGAAGCCCTAAGAAAATTGTTTTGATCATGCCCTTTGTGAGTACAGAGATTGGCTCATTATACACAAAAGAGCTGTGAAAAAGAAAGAGCAAAAATGAAGGACAGTGGGCAAAATAAACAAGAAATGAGAGCACAGGACAATAGCTAGCGGAAAATACAAATGCATGATCTCCATTAACATTTTGAAAATTGCTGTGAGCCAAAAGACACAAAGAGGTAGAGAGATTATACAGTTCAAGAAAGTTAAAGTACAGTAGCAGTCTAGAGCAGTGCCTCCCAAAATTATCAGAATATTTTTTATGGCAGTCCCCCACGATGTTTCTTCACCTCGCGGCCCTATGGAGTTGGGGTGGCTTCAACATGACCATGGCTCATAGACGTATTTTTATGCCACATCTATGATTTCTTAGGAAATTAAGCAAAGTTCGTGCGGAAGTATCATATTCATTCCTTGTATATCATCCAAATTTGCACATATTTGCAGTAAAGAATAGATTTGAAATTCAAACTTTTATATCTTTCTAGAAAGGTTGATAGGCCAAAGAAGGGACCAAGAAACTTTGTGGGGGGCTAAGGCCCCTGGCCCCTCGTAGAACCACCATTTAACCAGCACACATAAGCATTTGATACCATTGACACTTGACCATGCAGCGTTTCCTAAGTATATCTCAAAACAATCTTAACCAACATAATGACCAAAGCTCTCAATAATAGGTTCTCCAATTGCAAAATGCAATAGCCATCCTGCCCTTATCTGTAGATTCAGGTCACACCCCATAGATTACGGGGATTAGCTGAGTTGCTAGTGGCAACAACTAGTATGTACCAAGAAATAAACAGCAGGTACAGTATCCCTGATTAACCGGGGGAGTGGCACTTGAACGATTAGGACAGATGAGTAGGATGATTCGAGTGGTGATTGTTAACATGTCACCTATGATGCATAATGTACGTTTGGTCCATCCATCCATCCCTCCATCCATCGATCCATCCATCCATCCATCCATCAATCCATCCATCCATCCATCCATCCATCCATCCATCCATCCATCCATCCATCTATCTATTTTTTTTAAAACCCTATACTGGTTGTCATATGAATTATTATTCAAATCTATAAAAAGAACAACATTGGTTGCAAGGATTGTTGAACTGTATATGGAATAAACATATAGCATGGATTGCTGGACTGTTTGCTAGAAATAATGCTAAAGACTGTACACCAGAAGGATTACTACATCACGTGGATTCCTAAATAGATGTATAATGACAGTATGTAAGACAGGGGCTCTCATATTCGCAAGTACAGTCTCCATGATTACCTGGGGGGTGGCAATTGAACGATTAGGAAAGATTAGTAGGATGATTCGAGTGGTGATTGTCAGCATGTCAACTGTGATGCATAATGTACATTTGGTTTGGCACCAAGAGTTCAAATCAACAATTGTAAGGTGGGGAGATATGATAGTGTAGAAGTAAGCCTATTTATCAGTGATGAACAAAGTGTTTGCCAAGAAAGACATAGTATTTTTTAAGGATGCTGTGGTGCAATACTGCGAAAGTATATTGAATTGGTATTGCAGACTTCATGGCTGCAGCCCCTAATATAAGGCGGGATAAATATGGCGGATGCAACAAAACTCTGTAGTAGGTGGGTGCTTGAAGCACTTTATTTTGCTCGTGATCGTCTGCAAATGCCACTACATATTGCTCTATGGTTATGTATAAGGGGTTAGTAGAGTATTTAATTTATTTTAGCAAGGTATAGAAGGCATGAAAAACCCTCACGGCCCTAAGACAGAAATAGAGATAACAATTGAAGGAGTTGATGAGCCGCAAATATTATTGCACATTCTTAAAGATAATGATGAGTACTTTCATACTGTATATAGTGTCAAGGTACTGACTGATGATTAATCTTGAGACCTGCCCTGCCATGATAGTGTACATGGGCTTCCTCTTTGACGTGTTGACCTGTCGCCACTTTGTTTTCCGTGTTTCTTTATTAAAGTATTCCTGTTTGTTCTACATTGTGGTATTAAATCTCTGCCTTCCCTGATTTCATGTTTCCAAACACAGTTATGAGTTATCTCTATATTTAGGGCAGAATATTTCCGATATTATTAAAAATGGGGGAATCTGAGAGTTTGCCCTCTCATTTTGCTCAATGAAAGCAGTGCATCTCTCTTCCTAAAATGTGGCCTGGATGCCTCAAAAGTCTGTGTGCAATTGGAGTTCTTTTCCCCCTTATTCATGATTTCAACCTAGCATTTTACTGATTTCATTTTCATCTTTGGTCTGAATTCCTAAATATTGAGTTCACTCTCAGTTATGCAAATAAAAAGGCAGGGGTAGAGGCTCTGTTTGGGGCATTTTACAAATGTTTTCACCAAGAAGATAACTAAAGTCTGGGGTTATTCTGGCCTAAATGGGTTATTTGTGCCAAACAAGGAAGTACTCCTTGGTCATAATGTATATTACAAAATATTAAATTCAATAAATATGATGTGTATCGTGATCATTTAATGTCCAATACTCAGACTATTTGCAGTGTAGCAATTTTAGCTTCAGAATAAAAGTTTGCTTTTAAGAGGGGCATATATGAGGTAAGGAGCTATCAGGAATATGACAACTCTAAGCTAGAGGGATCAAGTATTAGGGATTACAGTGCATTTGTATTTGTTGTAAATAATGTCTCAAATTTTGCATTATAGCTTCAAAGCATTTTAGTTGGTTAGGTACTACTTAAAAACTAAGCCCCTTACCCAACCTTTTGATCAGGAGTAGGGTTTATTTGAGGTGGCTCATAAGGCCAAGATGGGGCTAAGGATTTAGCAAGGTAACAATATCATTGATCCTCAGGGTTTGTAATTATAGCTTCATGAACCAATTACTCATGTTCACGTGGCTAAGCATGATTTCTGTGTTTTCATGTATGGATGGGTAACTGCATAGACTTTGATGTCCAATACTGAATGGGGATTTTCACTATAAATTCATGAAGTAATTAGTTATGCTCAAGTGGCCAAGTGTTAATACTGAGTTTTGATGTATTGAGGGGTAACTTTCTGCAAAGATTTTGGTGTTTATTCCAATACTAAAAGAATGGGAGCTCTCTCATTCTGGTGAGTGATATATTGATGCTTGGCTGCGTGCAAGAAAGTGAAGATTTTCAGTGTATTCCAATGTTGTTAGAGTAATGAAAGTTTCTCTTTACTCATGGTATTGTGGAACTGTTATTTTTTTTCTCCAATTCTTTTTAATCCTGTTATGATTGCAGGGAAAAGGTTGCTTGCAATATAGTACTTATAGTTGACTATTCACAGTTACATGTTTGGGGGTTAGTAGTTGCTTTTAGCTTTGTCTTTATGTCCTAATTTATGTTTTAAGTAGTCTGTACATTGTATTTGAAACCTTGCTCCAAATGCTGTGCACATTAAATATTTTCTTTAGCCTATATGTCTGCAAGAGATAACTTAGCATTAGCTGCAATTAAATCATTCTAATACATTAATTGCTCTTTTGTATTGGAGTATGTTTTTATGAATGGCAAGCAAATCAACATATGTTTTTTTCTATTTGTTTGATGTTCAGTCAAAAAGTAGGTATGTAACTTAGGATTACTCTAATAACATTTTAATGTTTTTGCCTGTAGTCATGTGAAGTGTTCTACGCTGTGCACAGTAAAGACATTACTATAGCAAAACTTTTCCACCAGATTATCTATTTTCAACGACTTAATGGATTTGTCTGATAGGATCATTGGGTTTTAATGAAAGAGGTTAGCTTGGGCTATTCACTGGATTTCTTTTGAGGAGCTTATTTTGCAATTTTGCATTTCAGTCAAAGCTTTTTATGAAAGGGAGTGTCTTTTCCTGAGTTTGCTGTTGAGACAATTTGAATAACTGTGAATCGGATTTTTCATGTATTACTTGAGCTGAAAGACTTTATAGCTAAAAGTACATGCAGTATGATATGTAATGATTGGTCAGTACTACATGTTTAGGTAGTGCATGCTTTGCAATAGGCCATTATATGGTCTTAGGTTAGTTAAATGGCCAGCATTACAGCCAGTGTGTAGGGCTATTTGAGGTGGTTCATTACAAGTTTCTTGCTGTAGAATGGCGTTACATCACTGAAGCACTATCATGGATTATCAGCAATATGCAATTAATTCTACAAAGTGTCTTTTATGTAATATGTAACTAGGAAATCTTCACTAGATTTTATACTATGTGCTAATGGATATTACTTAAGAGGGCATATTAGCAAAATTTAATTTTATACAGGAATTTTTATGAAAGTTATTAGCATTCTCCTGAATTTGCTGTAGAGTAATTATTTGTATAGAAAGATTATACCAGGTTTGATGGATGGGCATTGAGTCAGTGCAACATAAGTATTGGAATTATATTGCTTTTGAATATTGCTTCTCATTATAATGGAGTCCACCCTGTGAATATTCAGTACAAGTTTATTTGTTGTACACAATTTACTAGATTCTACACAGTTTATGGTGAACAACCTGTAACTCAGGTGAAATATGTCTTTTGCTTTCTCATACAAGTACAGGTCAAGGTGTCATATTTGTGTTTACAGGAATCAATTAATGATTCCTTTCTTTGGAATTTGCAATTTTTCACAGAGTAGCTATGCTGAACTATGAAACAAATGCAAGTACAGGAAATATCCTGTGTATACTTATTGTTCAGGTATGTAAATTCTAGGCCACTTTTTAATACACAAATTTGAGCTTGAGTAGGCTGGTTATATTTAATAGTTTTCGATACTGCTCATGACATGTTTCTTGCTCTGGAGTTGGGTAGCAATCAATGAATCTTTATTATCAATTGGTTATTGTCCCCTTCTTCCTTTATTAGTATGTATTGCTTTTTCATAGGTATTCCTTTGAGCACATATGTATTATCAATAACAATGATTTGACAACATGCTCATGAATAAACTCCCAATACCAGCCATACAAGGAAAGTGTATTCAATGCATGATTCCTGTAGACATTCCTGAAGCTTTTATTCATTTGTTCATAGCAAGGCAAGACATGCTGTTGCTCTAACAAGAAAGTTGTGTTCATGCAATGATTGGCATGGCAGAAGTCCATTTGATAATCTATCCTTTATGGTATCTACAGCAAAGTATGATGGAGGAGCTGTGGATTCTATATTTTCTAGAGGACTTGCTATCTAAAGACATTTAGATACCTTTCATGCTCCTGACTATTGGGATCATTTTCCATTCCTACCAATACTAGCTGTTCTACATTTGAGCACATTGATACTTAAGAGTATTGGTTAATGTATAACAGATTATGTATGTCATAATTATTTGTCTTGTGAATTGCTTTTATCTATCATGGTAGTGTAAATCACTAGATGCCATTTGATGCTCTCTCTCTACCTTCCTTTCACATTATAGTCAAACAAAGTGATTAGTAGTTACTTCCTCATCAAAGTTTCGATGGATTGAAGACATGAATTGCATGGTATTGTTGAGTTTTACCATTGTGTCATTAGTTACAAATCATCATATTAGCATTCTATTATTTTTATTTCTTATCAGGGTATAGTATATACTTAACTTGCAGGAGAATAATATGATTAGCTTTTTAAAAGGGTGCCCGCTAAACATGGGCAATCCCACCATTGACACAGCCGCAGCTTTGGAAAGACAAGGTATAACTCCATTTGCCTGTTCACACTAAGACAATATTAAATGGACAACAGCACATAACACTTTGAATGAGCACATAACCACCCTTTTAAAATATCTATTGTAATAAGATCTCACTATGCACATAAGGCAAAATGAGATAAACTGTCCAAGAGAAACGCCTTCTAGATGGGTAGCTCTATCAGCTCCAAATTTTTCCCTGGCTTTCTCTATGGGCTATTGTTGTTCCATTTTCAGCTGATGCTTTTTTGATTTTTACAAGAAAATCAATTTTCTTTTTTTTGGATGCCATTGTTGAGATTGGGAGAATTCCTCCAGTGTCATGCGCCCGATGGAGAAAGAGAGCTTCTTACTGAAACTGTATTAGCCTCTGAGTAGTCTTCTTTTAACAGTATGACATCTGCCTTTGTTTACTTAAGAGCAGTAATTTAGTTTTGCTAAGAAGGACAGCCATTGCAATAGTTTTGCTGCAATTCTGTTTGCTGTGGCATGTATTGGAAGATCTGCTGCTGGTACTGTGTATAAAGGTAAGTTCTTTCCTGCTAGCAAGGATTTATTGGCCATTCTATCTTTGTTTTTAGCATAGGTTTTGCATGTGTAGAGTACAGTTTGCGTGTGTCATTTGTGCAGCTGTCTTCACAGCTTGGAGGATGGCACCCCACATGCTTTGTTTTTGACTGTAAGCAACTAGAAACTAGGCAAATTATGTGACTTTGGCTTGGGTCCCTTTATGCAGCAAACTTGCATTATTTTTCAAGTATATCATTGGCTTGTTAATGAAGACGTCTGGTGTTTACCTTATCATGAGTATCCTTATCCCCTCTTAATTGCAGTAGTACATCTCTCCCTTCCCTGATTTCATATTTCCAAACACATCTATGGGTTGCTTGTATATTTAGGCCAGACCTTTGCCAACATTCTCGCTTATTGTGATTGCTAACATGAGGCAGAGGGAAAACAAGTTTCTGTTGTATTTAGAATCCTTGCCTCATTGTCTACAAGTAAAACAGTGCTTCTTCTTTTCCTAACGTGTGGCCTGGATGCCTGAAACATTTCATTGCAACAAAAGTGCATTTTACCTTCTTGTTTATAGCTTCAAGCTAATATTTTACTGATTTTGTTTAGACTTTCTATTTGGCAAAATTAAGAAATAAAATGGCATGTGTTTAGTGACTGACCAAGTGAAACATTCCTAGGTAATGACTGTCTTCCCTAAGGCACCAGTAAAAGGTAAGGGATAGAGGCATATAATAGTGAATAGGCAAAAAGGAAACTCTGCTCTATTCAAAGGGCACAGACATTTTCACACATGCGTCAATATGGGGTTTGTCAAAATGAGGCCAGTGGTGTAAAAGTCATGGAAAGCCATTAACTTACTTATAGGAATCAATCCAAATTCTCGTATAACATGGAGGAAGTGAGTGCAATTTTGCACCTGGCACTCAGTTTGCTGCAGGTAACTAAACATTAAATTCAGGGGGTTGGAGAAACATCGAACAATTAATAAGAAAGGGAGACATTTGTTTGGCACCTTAGAGCATACTTTTCCGACTTCATTTTGAATACAAAGATTAACTTTCATCAAGCCCAGCCATTCCCCATGTAAACAAGGGTGAATGCCATGCCCACTGGCTCCATAGCGTCAGTTCTTGTACTTAACAGCATAAAATAGAGAATACCATCTCTATTCACCGAAGTCCCCCTGCTTTTCTCTTTAATGAGACACCAATTGCAGTCACCAGAACAAGACTTTAAATCACAAGAATGAGGCTGAGAGCCCTACCGAACACCCATATACCACAAATTTTTGAGCTCAGCACCCAAAAATTGACACAGTGCACTTGTTCTCATAAATTTCCCCATCAGGGGACCCTTTCCCTGTTCTCCTCTTGTTCAACTTGGAAGTGCAGATGTAGTCATGAGTTGGCCATCTTTCGGAAATCCCTGGACTTGAGCTCGGAAAACAAAACTCCAAGGCCCTTTTTGAACTTCTCCTTTTTGGTAATCCTCGTTTGAACAATATAGCTAATAAACTAATCCTGGAGGTGACAAAATCATTTATTTTGTCGACTAAAAGGGTAGAAAGAGCTTGTGGAAATACTACCATACCGCCTATCTTACGTATTTATATTGCTGCCTTGTTTTGAGTTTTGAGAAGTTCATCTCACATCAGATGGCTAGTATTATTGGGCATTTGAAATTGTTGAAACTATATGTTTTACAATAGTATCTTTTGGACATCCATTATGTCCTCTTACATTCTTATTTCTCCTAAACATGGGACATCTGATGTGAGATGAACGTTAGTTATCTTGATTTGTATATGCTAAAAAGTACGCACCATGTAAAGTTGGGACCAGATGACTTAGTGTCCTTTACCCCTGTATATATTGCAAACAAAGTTCGTTGTAGTTTCTTTCACTTCCTATTTTTTTTAATGTGATATCAAAGAACAGTCGTATGTTACTAGGAAGCACAGCTCAAAAATTTAAACACAGCATGTCGCAACTTTAATTTCACTACACAATGTAAGTAGTTCATCAACATTTGCTTCAGTAGCTTGCAATAATGGTAAAGACCAAAACTTCTAGGAAACTCAAACACGCCAATGATTCCTCCCTTTAGCTATGTTTGTAAAATTGATGATGACTCCACTGACAACTATGTGCATAACTTGAAGGTGAAGATGTCTCTTCATATTGTTTTTTGGAAATAAGATTTCTACAACAGATTGAATGCAGCGGAGATCTAAAAACCATTGCAAGATGTGATTTATAGTTTGTGGAGACAGTGAACCCTCCTGTTGGTAGGACATTACACAAACTGTCCACACTTAATTATGGAAATCTTAGCACTTTCAGCTAAAGCCATCATTTTTCTTTGAATTGGTATACTTTACATGTAAACAACAGAAGATAGTCTGTACTGCAAGCAGAATTTATCGCACTGTTTGACCAAACTTTTTTACCCAGCCAATCAGATTATCATATTATAGAGCCATGTCATTGCACAACAGGGATCATTGAAAAGTTGCATTGTGAGTCTAGTGACTAAATTGTGAAATTTGGAAGGTGTGAATAATTAAAATTGTGTAACCTGACTCAAGCTCCAACATGCTAAAATCGCTTCTTCCACCTGATGCTCCTTGATTCATTTTCCTCTGAGAAAGTAAAAGCCAAAAGAATTTAATGCTAACAAAAGAGCATATTACAGGAAATTCAGAAATCTATACAAATCATATCATATAAGATCACCAATATAGGAATTAATATTCACAACAAGAAAAACCATGCAACTTGTTGGCATTAGCAAACTTTAATCTACAAAAGTGAACAAAACCAAGTAAACAACTGTATATACATGAATTCAAAACACAAGGGAAAATTTCAGTAAAACAGAACTGACACTGTCTACCAAGTGCACAAAATCTACAAGAATCCCAATTTACTAAAACAGTATATTGCTACTAAACAGGTAGGTGCCATGGCAAACATAATAGGAAAACACATGTATTCCCAAATATGGATAGAGGACTTGTGATTGAGAGTTATAGCACAGCTTGGTTAAAAGGTCTGAGGCCAACACAATCTACAAACTCCAGAAAATATAATAAACAATGGTTTTTGTAAACAATTATTCTGATCAATTACTAAATACAGAAGTCAAATGTTGTCAAATCATCTGAATTACTTTTTAGCATGTTTAATTGTAACCAACTCCTCTACGATATATTAAAATTCCAATAAGCAAATTTTCCTGCACGCCATTCCGTGGGGCCCACAACAATGGGGAACAAAAGACAAAAAGGCCATTGGTGCTGCTGTGATCAATCACGCAATGAAAATTGGTTGCTTGCATAAGGATCTGATGGGGGCTCTCTGGCAGCTCCGGGACCAGCTTCTACGGGTTGAGACTGCAAATATCTCATGAAGTTAGTAGCTTTTGTGACTATTTTGTGTCTTTAGTGGAGAGAATTGAGCTTTTTACATGTGAATTCTGACTTGCAATTCTGGCTGGGATATAGTGACAGATTTCCATTCTTCAGCTGAAAGGGCCTACTGTTGAAGCTGACAAATTCCACTGTTGTGTCTTGTCAGGGCATCGTGATCTACACAATCACCATTGGATTGGCTGCCATTTTGTGTCTTCTATAATGGCAGGTGGTTGGCTTTTTGCCTAGTAAGTGTTCTTTTTCCTTTTCCTTCAGCACTTAGTGCATTTTTGCGTTTGTAGCTTCGTCGCCGCGAATTTTTTTTCCGTATACCATCGAAAGCATCCCAGTCCATCGAAAGCATCCTAAATTTCCACGTGGCCCTGATTTTCAGGTTGCTGTTGCAGTGTCCATTCTTTGAGTACTAAATGTTTGGCAAGAACTCAAGTTGACGAATATACCTCCAGACTCAGATTCTGATTTAGACTCAAATTCAGAGGTGCTGACTTGAAAGTGCAATTGTCCGTTTTCAACAGAAGTTATTTTTCAAATCCCAACACCTCTAATCTATACAATGAGTGGGCTTTGCAGGAGAACGGAATTTGTCTCCTAAGTACACTTAGGCCTTCGTAAGTTAGGCCAAGAACAGGGGCGGATCCAGAGCTGGACTTTTGGGGGGCCATAATTGTCTCTTTAATGTGAAAAGCTTCTTAATACTAATTTTTGGTAGAGCTAACATTGCCGTTTGGGGGGCCATGACTCTCAGCCCCCCTGCATCCTCCCATGGCCAAGAAAAGGTATTTTTCTAAAGTAGGAAGTCAAAAGAAATATCAAGTGACCTTTTTTCCACAGGAGATTTATTATAAGGCTATTAAGATCTGAAAGCTAATAATTAATACATTGAAAGGGGGCTTCTAAGAAAGCGCGGGCGATTTACATGCCACATGTGTACTGTAAGTAGAAAACAAAATGCGTTTTTCAAAATTTGGAAAGTAAATAGTTATCTACAAGAGATTATTGCAAAGGCTATGCAAATAAGAAAGTAAATCGCATGGGTTGTCCAGCTGAATGGGAAATGTCCCCAATACATTTAACTCTTTCCAGAAGCACGGGATATGCATAAAATGTCACATTAGCTTGTAATAAGAAAGAATCGATGCCAAATGGATGCTATTACTTGTGTATTTAACCCATCATATCATGCTTTATCCTATCCTCATTGTATACTTACTCTTTATAGCATACATTCTCCACTCTCCGGGAAAACCCCTCTCACTGTATTGATAAGCAGTTCTTAGATTTGAATAGCCTTAACATAAATCTCTTGGGGAAAACTATTTACTTTTCATTTTTTTGTCAGATTTTAATAGCCGTAAAATAAATCTCTTGTGGAAAAAAGCTCACCTTTGATATGTCTTTTGACTTCAAACTTCAGAAAAAATACAGTTTCTTGGCCTATCTTACGAAGGCCTAAGTGTACTTAGGAGAAAAATTCCGTTCTCCTGCAAAGCCCTCTCGCTGTATATATAAGAGGTGTTTGGATTTGAAAAATAACTTCTGTTAAAAACGGGCAATTGCATTTTCAACTTCGCGTCTCTGAATTTGAGTCTAACTCTGAATCTGAGTCTGGAGGTGTATTCGTCAACTTGCGTTCTTGCCAAACATTCAGCACTCGAAGAATGGAAACTGCAACAGCAATTTGAAAATCAGGGCCACGTGGAAATTTAGGATGCTTTTGTTGAACTGGGATGCTTTCGATGGTATACGGAAAAAAAATTCGCTTCGTCGCCATCTATTTAGATACTTTGGATAGTGATTTCTTAAAAAGAGCAAGTTGAGATGGTGAAGATGAGTGTATGTATCCCTCTTGGAGCACCTGTTAATATTTTGAGTTACCTGCTCACTACTTTTGCCAATAGGCATCATAGAGAATTAGGGTTTTACATCCCTTGCTTTTTAGGGTTTATATCATGCACTGTTTACAAGTGTTTTGTCCAGGAGTACAACAATATGGTGGTCTCTTCACCTCTGGAAGTTGAACACCTCCTCTAATTAACAGCTAAATTGTTTGTATATGGCTAAGATCTATGCAAGTTTGTACTGGATCCTATTAGAAAAGGTGCTGATAGATAACAAATAATTTTGTTTGGCACATCCTTTCCTTATTAGTACATTTGTCCTTGGGTTGTATTAATTTGTTCTCCAAAGTAAACAAAATGGCCATGGATTTTAGTCCCTTTGTGACAGTTGACCCACACTGTGACTTTTTATCCCCCAAGGTATGTTGTAGTGAAAAGATTTGGCGTAGTGTAGAGTAGGGAAATACATTTTAATCAATTGTTGTGGAATTATTACATGCTCAAAATGGCCCTAAATGTGGAAGCTGCCTTTTTTGCAAATGGTTCTACTTTCCTTGTGTAGCCTAGCATAGGTTTGCGATTATTTTTCTCACAACCATTTGTCGCATATCTTGCTAAACATCTTGCTTTGCAATCCAGCTACGCACCTCAGGGGGTCATGTGGTCCTTCACAGCAACATGTGATATCATCAATCCATCACCATGCTTGGCAAGGTCTCATGTGCTCTTTCAAAGTGCCATGTGTTGTTGTCCATTTAATATCATCTTAGCATGAACAGGCACATGGAGTTATGTCTTGTCTTTCCAAGGATAATTTGCAGATCATAGTTGGGGGTGGGATTGCTCACGTTTAGCGGGCACCCATTCAAATCTATATATACTAAGATCCCTATATGATATTTTATGCAGAGGGCGCTGTGAACAATAACAGAACAATAGAGGACGATGGGTTTTTGTTGTTGCCAGGACATTTGTTGTTGAGTAATGACTGCTATGCCCTAGACACTATATGAATTTAAGTTAAGTGGTTGGGGCTATTTTATGTGCATCATTAGAAGGTTGTTGTTTTAGGGTGAGGCATTATCAACGCACTGATTTCATGACTTATTAGAAGCACATAAGTAATTCTACCAAGTCAAAGTCAAAGTCAAAGTCCTTTCCCGTGCCTATGGCACATAGGCCGGCGCCTGTGGCGCACACTCTAGTGTACCGACTAATCGTCCCCCCCGATTATTAATTTTTGAAAAATTTTCCAACCCCCCATTTTTATTCCAACCCCCCTATTATTAATTTTGGTGACTAAAATGCAAACTGTCCAAACCTTTTGGACAATATTTCTATCAAATGTTATTACTCATTATCATTAGACAGTTTGCGAAGTTTACAAACAATATATCGTTTGTTTTTATCAATATCACGAAGCATTTTCGAACGTTACTTCGAACGCAAAAGTTTTTTTATAGAACAAAAGGTGTTTAAAATTTTGATTTTATGATTAAATGCATTTGATAAAAGTATGTAGGAAGTTTATTTCATGC
>OLMO02000009.1:11571133-11584762 GCA_900291935.2 Cassiopea xamachana | reverse complement strand
TTCAGAGTTAGACTCAAATTCAGAGACGTGAAGTTGAAAATGCAATTGTCCGTTTTCGACAGAAGTTATTTTTCAAATCCAAACACCTCTTATCTATACAATGAGTGGGCTTTGCAGGATAACAGAATTTGTCTCCTAAGTACACTGGCGGATTTTAAGGATCCGTATTAAGGAATTTCTCCATAAAAATCTTCTTAAATTACTTTATTCATCATGCCTTTTCATATTATGCAATAAAATTTGCGGAAAACCCTTCCCATGAAGTTACGAACTAACGCTAACCCTAACCCTAACCCTGGACGCGTATTATGGTTCTTCGTAGGGTGAGGGTTAGGGTTAGGGTTAGAGTTAGTTTTCTTACTTCCGCCATTATGAAATTGCCCAAATATGGTAAAACATGCGTTGTTTTGGAAGGTATTTTGTGTTATAAGTTCGTAACTTCATGGGAAGGGTTTTCCGCAAATTTTAGGAACTGCTTATCAACATAGTGAGAGGGGTTTTCCCGGAGAGTGGAGAATGTATGCGATAAAGATTGAGTATGTAATGAGGATAGGATAAAGCATGATATGATGGGTTATATACACAAGTAATAGTGTCCAGTTGGCATCGATTCTTTCTGATTACAAGCCAATGTGAAATTTTGTGCATATCCCGTGCTCCTGGAAAGAGTTAAATGTATTGGGGACATTTCCCGTTCGGCTGGACAACCCATGCGATTTACTTTCTTATTTGCATAGCCTTTGCAATAATCTCTTGTAGATAGCTATTTACCTTTCAAATATTGAAAAACGCATTTTGTTCTACTCAGAGTACTTAGGCCTGTATAACATATGTGGCATGTAAATCGACCGAGCTTTCTTAGAAGCCCCCTTTCAATGTATTAATTAGCAGCTTTCAGATCTTAATAGCCTTATAATAAATCTCCTGTGGAAAAAGGCCACTTTTGATATTTCTTTTGACTTCCTACTTTAGAAAAATACCTTTTCTTGGCAATGGGAGAATGCAGGGGGGCCGAGGGTCATGGCTCCCCCCAAACGGCAATGTTAGCTCTACCAAAAATTAGTATTAAGAAACTTTTCATATTACAGAGTCAATTAGTCCAGCTCTGGATCCGCCCTGTTCTTGGCCTAATTTACAAAGGCCTAAGTGTACTTAGGAGAAAAATTCCGTTCTACTGCAAAGCCCACTCATTGTATAGATAAGTGTTTGGATTTGAAAAATAACTTCTGTCGAAAACGGACAATTGCATTTTCAACTTCACGTCTCTGAATTTGAGTCTAACTCTGAATCTGAGTCTGGAGGTGTATTCATCAACTTGCGTTCTTGCCAAACATTGAGTACTCGAAGAATGGAAACTGCAACAGCAACTTGAAAATCAGGGTCACGTGGAAATTTAGGATGCTTTCGATGGACTGGGATGCTTTCGATGGTATACGGAAAAAAATTTCGCTACGGCGCCCGTGGTGCATAGGGCGGTGCCCATGGCACATAGGGTAGCTCCTATCTCCGTTTCTATAGTCCTAGGCCATGCGTCTGCAAATGCAGTGAAAGCTATATCA
The DNA here is from genome assembly GCA_900291935.2 of Cassiopea xamachana. Classification (NCBI taxonomy): domain Eukaryota; kingdom Metazoa; phylum Cnidaria; class Scyphozoa; order Rhizostomeae; family Cassiopeidae; genus Cassiopea; species Cassiopea xamachana. Next base: position 11,583,203 of record OLMO02000009.1, on the reverse strand, counting down.
GGGGCTGGTCCACTGGTAGCTCCCTGAGTTTAACTTTCCCACTCCATTCTCAAAGAATGGAAACTGCAACAGCAACTTGAAAATCAGGGTCACGTGGAAATTTAGGATGCTTTCGATGGACTGGGATGCTTTCGATGGTATACGGAAAAAAATTTCGCTGCGGCGCCCGTGGTGCATAGGGCGGTGCCCATGGCACATAGGGTAGCTCCTATCTCCGTTTCTATAGTCCTAGGCCATGCGTCTGCGAATGCAGTGAAAGCTATATCAGGGGCTGGTCCACTGGTAGCTCCCCGAGTTTAACTTTCCCACTCCATTCTCAAATGTCGAGCGCGAGATGAGAAGGCAGTGAGCACTATTTTTATAGTCTTTGGTATGACTCGGCCGGGGCTCACACCTACGACGTACCGGTTGTGAGGCAGACGCTCTACCACTGGGTCATCACTCCGGTATTCTACCAAGAGTGTCTCTTTTATCTAACTGGCATCATGGACTGGTGGGGGGAGAGGGGTACACATCCTATTTAATACTATATATTACAGAATGGCTACATTCAGTAATTATGAAGTGCATTATGATCATTTAATTTTTAATAATCTATGGATTTTCTATTGTTACTATTTCTCCTTAAGCAGAAATTTTTTCAGGCATAATACATACAGGTGATAGGTTTTAATGCAATTTTTCTAGCTCAAGCCTAGAGGGCACATGTTAGGCATTACAGTGCACTTTTATTTGTTGTAACTAATGCCTTCAATGTGCATATGTAACCTCCAAGGTGTTAATGTAATGGTAATGTTTTTACACATATTTTAATATATTACAATATGCTTTGCATACTATATTCCACACAAGACAAAGCGCATTCTAGGACCCATGTCTTTGACACATTTCCTGTTTACAATCTTTAGTACTAGATAGCATTTTATGACTATTATTTCACTTGCCACTTTATAGTGCATAAAGTTTAATGTAAATATTTAAAATCATATTTATCATTTATGAGGTAAGGGTCATGCGAGGTCTGTCATTAAATGCTTCTGACTGACTTTTGCGGCAGGGGGTTACATTAAAGTTTTTCAGTATAGCAATATTTGTCATTAACCTATTTGATTGATTTCATACATACAAACAGCAGGATTGTGTTGTGAATATAGACTTTTCCACTCAGACAGTAGTGAATCGCCTTTCACAGTTGGCTATTGTAGCAATAACTGTGAAGTTTAGCATTTGCTTTGTAATAGCTACATGTTCATAGGCATATTGTAAATAACATAAATGGTTGATAAGTAATGCTCATCAAATGTTTTTGAACAATTGCAGGATTTTGCATTGTGTTCTAATATTGAATAGTGTTCAATTTTAACTATGGAATAACATCATTTAGCTCGAGTTGCAGATTTCATATCTTGAGGTTTGATTTATTAAGTGATGCCATATTGTTAACAAGGGCTGCAGATGTTGACAAAGTGTTCTTATATTAAATGGATTTCGAATGACAACTCCATGGACCAATTTGATACCCTCAAGTTGAATAATTGTTTCTTAGGTTTTATGTATTAATTGGAAAACATTTATCAACAAACATAATTCTGTTTTGCACCCTAACAATGAATTGGTTTTCAATGATAACTTCATGAAGCAATTATTTACGCTCAAGTGGGTAAGCAAATGAACATATTTGAGTTTCTGTTTGTTTGATATTCAGTTTGATGACTCCTCAGTCTGTTACTCATTTTCTTACAGAATGTCAAGACACGCTGTTGCCTTAGCAAGAGAGTGGTATTTATGTATATTGTTCTGATGCAATGAATGCCATGACAGAATTCAATTCCATCCTTCTTTTATGGTGTCCACAACACACTGCAATGGAATGGACTGTAGATTCTCTAAAGGACTTAATATTTAGAGACACTTCACTCCCCGTCAGGGGCAGATCTAGAAACTATCATGACTGTCGCACATAGGGCGTGGCTCATTAGTAGTCGTGGTCAAACAAAGGAATTCTGAAACTGTTTGCTGTGGGGCTGGTGAAGATAGCCAAAATAACTTACACATGTTGAGGACGTAAATATTACACCATAACACACATTAAAATTAAGCCATGCAGAAGAGGTTCGCTTACTATCACATAATTATAACTTCTACTTGTAATTATAACCCTAACCCTAACCAATGCTCTAACGCACTACAGTACTCAGAGTTATAAAGGAATTGCTGCTAATACCTCATACTCATTAAAGCAGGGGCAGATCCAAGGAGGGCTAGGGGTCATGGTCCCCTCCCAAATGGCAACATTTCCTATAGCAAAAACTAGTGTTAAGAAACTTCCACCATAAAAAAGACAATAAAATGAATCAGATGGGCCTCCACAATCCAGCACCAGGCCTTCCCCTGGTTATAAGACATATAACCAGTTATCAAAATATTTCATGACCTATTTCACAAATTCCATGTAACTGAAATGACAAGACTACAATGTGCTTTGAGCATGGGGAATTACCATTCTCAGCATCATTCCCCAGCAATATGAAATATGATCCTGAAAGTTACCTGCTCTCTGCAAATGATTTCAGATTTGTTTCATGGATGTTTAAGGGGAAAGACAACATAATCTAATATTGAAAATGATATGTTGAAATCAGTGGTGATTTCTAAATATTTTAACAAGGGACGCTCTAGGCACAACCACGCCCATAGTTTGGGTGTGGCCCAGGTACAACCACGCCCATAAGTTCAAAGATGGAAACATGATAATTTAGTTTAATACTGATATAATATAATCAACATTAAGAGATGTGTCAATAGCCATATAGCAGTGCACAGTTGATCATAACACCTTGGAAGCAAAGCCAATAAACTCTGAAAAGTTAAGCCAATGCAAGAATTCTAGGGGGGCTGAGCCCCAAAATGAGCAGAAATGCTAACAAGGAGGGTTCCATCCCCCTGAGCCCCCTAGACACCACCCCTGGTTGAAATGTACCTTGCAGGTATGACTCTTTTATCACTCATAACGCAAAGGCATGCATCTTTCTTTAGAATGTCGCTGCTAGCAGATGAGTCTTCAGCTAACAGGATTTTCTTCGAAATTACGGCACATTTGCCGAGCTTTGCTAATTCAGCATTATAGATTACCTCCAATGCGTTGTAGCTCTTCTTCAAAAAAGTGCTGTACTTTTTCCAGTAAATCCATCACAAGATAATAACGTTTGCGACATGAATGGAATTATGTTGCCTTTCACGTACTAAGCAACCTAATAAAATTTATCTATCAAATCTACTTTAAGATTGTGTGACAGCACTACAAAGCACCCTTTAGGCATATGGTCGCACAGGAAAACAATATAATTGGCTTCCTCACTTCATATGCAAATTGTGCGACAGTCATGTGACAGTGGGTAAGAAGCATCCTGTGCACAGCCATCTTACTCTATCTACTTTGTTACCCTGTTGGGCTTCAGTAAAAACTGTAAGATTTAACAATCCGGAATAAAGATTACTAGCATGGGATCTCCTCTTTCTGACTAGCTCCTCCACAGAATAGGAAAATGTAAGACACTTCTATATAATTCCCTACCTACTTAGAGCAAACAGAAAATTTCATCTTAGAGCTGATTCGATATAGTACAAATTAGAAAAACTTTCCAAGTGACTAAATATATTTTTCTGCATTTGAATGTTGACTGTCGCATGTGCGACCTGTGCGACAGTCTAGATCGGCCCCTGCTCCCCGTTATTCTCCAGGCTTTTATTGTGACTGTTTGTATTCCTACTTATATAAGCTTCTCTTATATTGATCATTTGTATGCCTCAGAGCTTGATTACTTTATAGCAGATTATTTATGCCATAGTTCTTTGTCTTGTGAATAGTTTATGCTTCATGACAATTTACATCACTTGATGTCCTATGATGTTCTTTCTTCCATGCTTTGATCTTCTTATGTAACACAGTGGTTAGTATTCTTTCTACATTAACCCTTCTATGAAGTAAAGAATTTAATTTCATAGTAGCTTTTGAGAGTTTTGCCATTGCAGTTGTAGGTCCTAACCATCACATTGGTTTAGTATCAATTTAACTTTGTCAGAGAATAAATTATACCTTTTACCTACAGACATATGATATGAGAAACTAGCTTTTTACAAAGGTGCCCCCCAAATGCAGGCAATCCCACCCCAACTGTGATCTGCAGATTAGCCTTCAAAAGACAAGACAAGTCTCCAATAACCTGTTCATGCTGCGAGGATTGTGGAGTGATGACAGCAATTTATATCCTACCAAGCATGTTGATTGATTGATGGCATCACAGGCCACTGAAAATGAGCATGTGAGCCCCTGCCACGCCTGGTTAGAATGAAGAATGAAATTTTTGACAGAATTTGGGTGAAATGACTGTGAAAAAATAATCACAAACCTTCGCTTGGCTCCACAGTTCTACATCTTTCTTCTTTTATTCAATAAATGATGGACGGAAATGTAGAACCTTTAGCCTAGCGCAGGTTTGCAATCATTTTTTCACAATCAGTTATTGCAAATTTTGCTGACAATTTTGCCCTGCAATCCAGCCATGCCCCTCAGGGGGTCATGTGGTCCTTCATAGCAACATATGATGTCATTAATCCATGCATGCAAGTGGGGCCACTTCTTGATTTTACAAGGCTAATTTGCAGATTATGTCCGCTTTCAGCTGGTATTTAGAATAGCTTTAAATACTGATATATGATATGATATACCCAACCTCACCTCATTGGAGGCCTTATCATTTCGTGATTGCAAGTGCACACGCCCACACATGAAAATCAGTTTGCATGGTTGCAAGGGCGCCAATGCAAATATATTTTAGGGGGTGTGCATTCATGGGACAAAGTCTTCAGCATAACAGACCAATTCTGCAAAGCAGTTTTTGGGGCCACTCAATTACATTGCAAGCAAAAGATTCTGTTGTCATAAGAGCCTTGTTTTCTTCTAAAAGTGTCAAAAGCTGTATTAATATTTCAATTTACAGAAGATGAGAAGGAACTGCAGGTAAGTCCTATCTCCAGAGCTACTATTACTAAATGAAAATGCATCTGAACTACACATCACTTTCCTGATATTAGCTGCTGTATCATTTTCTTTAAAAAAGTTATTGAGGGCTTCCATTTAAATCATGTTTGGCCAAAGTCTGGCCTGTGGGCCAAATTTGGCCTATGTTCAAAGTTCCACTGGCCCCAATCCTTTGTCATAAAATACTCTACTAAGTTTGTATTATGTCTTAACTTCTCTGTAAATTAATAGTTTTGTGATGTTCAAAAGGAAAGTATTGACTGAGCACTATGTCTCATTATACAAAAACCTCAATCTGTATTTCAGCTACATTGTACTTCTAACCATTTATCCAAATAAGGCAATTAACAGATTAGCATTTGCAAAGTTGACCAAACTACAGAAAGCATAGTAAAATAAAGCAAAATAAAATACAAACAATGTAATGCTTTGATTAAGTGCCGCCTCAATTAAGTGCCCCCTTGGTTAAGCACCCACCCTATTCTGAAAAATAATGAATAAGCATCCCCTCAAATGCACACCCACCCTCAAAAGGGGCTCATTTTTCTGTCATAAAATACAGGGCTTATTGAAAATTTCTGTGACATTTATCTGGCATTTAATTGACAAATAAAGGGAAGTAGATCAAAAGAGTTACAATCACAGTCTATTTAGCTTTTCAACATCTCAATGTCAATGACTTTTTCGTTTCTTCAAGCTTTAGCACCAAACCTTCAGCAAATGCAATGTCATTTGTCACTTCTTCCTACTCGCCTAAAACCACCAGGCAGACATTTTGCTTTCTTTTGCAAAGAACTTTCATCTGCAAGTTTTTCTTTTTTCTGTTATCTATTGTCTTTCATGCTATTCAAGATGCCCTGACATCCACTTGAATAAAAAGTGAACTTCTCAAATAGGTGCCCACACTTGAAGCTGAAAAATTTTATAAGCCCCTAGGCACTTCATTGAGGCATTACAGTACATAAAAATAGGACTCATTCTGGGGCTCCAGGGAACAGGAGAACATGAAAAGCTATCAAGGGAACAAGGCAAAAATCAGAAAGGAGCAAAGGAACTTTGGCTCTCTTCCAGGGATCATTTCCATGTACAGATTCTCAAGTGTTTTTGTATCTTGGCATGTAGAGTCTTGACTTTTGTTCTTAGTCTTTAAGATTCAATAAAGCTGATTACTCTTCATTTTCCGTGCAAAGATGTTTGGTGAATATGATTTTCATCCTATACTGGAAAAAGGTGTTTTCCAAAAGTACAGAAGGTGTGAAATTAAAAACGTTTTTTGGAGGCCAAACCCTAGGCCCCCACTGTCCTCAGACTTCTTTCCCATGCCAATTCTTCTTGCTAAAGTTCCCTATTAGCTCTAACCACTTTGTGCCCTCTGCAAAACCATATTGGTTATGGGCCTGCTTCCTGCAATGCAAGTGTGTGATTCATAGACATTTGAGAAAAAAGTGTTTGGAGTGGTGAGACAGACCTCTAAAAAGTTTTGTTTTTCCTTTCATGCCATTGCTATTCATCATGCTTTCATTGTGTCTCCTTGTGCATGTTTTACTGGAGCAATAAAATTGACACTTGCTTGCAGCAAAGTGGGATTTGTTACGAAAGGACACACCTATAAAATGCCTGTAAAAGGCAAGGGAACCAGGAAGTTGTTGGAGAGTTGTTGTTCTTGGCCTTACTGATTTGGCATGTTCTAATTACTTCTTCAGAACTTTATACTGTAAGGTTTAACTGTAGGGTTCGATTTATTGAGTGTGTGAACTTGTGTGAACAAGTGCAGATTTTTGCAGTGCATCCCAATACTGGATGGGTTGTTAAATACAACTCCTTGATTCAATTGTTTATGCTCATGCTCAGGTGACTTACCTCCCATTCTGACATGTGATGTACTGATGCTTGACTAAAGCAAACACTCGGATATTTTGAGTGTATTTCAAATTTTCTTAGGACATTGAAAGCTTCTACTTTAACTATTGTATTGTTAAAATATTATTATATTGTTTGTCTAATTTTTCCATTTGGCTTATGATTGCTAGGAATAGGCTTCTTACAGTATAATACTTATAGTTAGCTATTCAAAGATATGAGTTTAGGTAGTACTGTTTTAACTTTGTCTTTTATGTCCTATTTATGTAGTATGCAGTCTGTACATTGTATTTGAAAGCTTGCTCTGAATTTTGTGCACAGTAGGTATTTCCTTTAGCCTATATGTCTACAAGAGATGACTTAGCATTAGTTACAATTAAATTATCCAACTAGAATAATTGTTCATTTGGATTGGCATATGGTTTTATCAATTGCAAGACAATGAACATATGGGTGGCTCTTTTTACTTGATATTCTGCCAAGAGTAGACATGTTGTAACTTAGGATTACTCTAACAACATTCACTTGAGTTTGTGTATACTTAAAACAGTAAAGACATTACTCTAGCAGTAAATTTCCTTCAGATTTTCTGTCTTAAACCAATGAATGGATATGTTCTGAGGGGGATTATTGGGCTTTTTATGACATATTGGGGTTTTTGTAAAAGGGATTAGCTTGGACTTTTCACTCTATGCCATTTAAGGGAGCTTATTTATTATAATGTATTCAATGAATGATTCCTGTGGACATTCCTAAAGCCTTTAATCTTTTTCTACTGGACGGCAAGACAAGCCATTGCCATAACTAGAAAGTGGTATCTATGTTAAGTACTATGATGCAATGAATGGCATGGCAGAAGTCCATTTTATGCTCCATCCTGTATGATCTCTATGCCAAAGTATGATGGAAGGACTGTAGTTTCTATATTTTCTACAGAACTTGATATCTAAAGATATTTAGATACCTTTTATACTCCTGGCTATGAAGAACTGTTTGTATTCCTACTTATATTAGTTGTTCTAAATATGAGCTCTTGGAGGCGTAATTTATACGTCACATTTTCAGCATTGAATTAAAGAGCTGGGGCAAAAAATTACTAGATATGAATTAAATTCAACGTTAATGAGACATATAAAGCCAACATTTCATTACAGTCGACGTACAGTCACATCATGGACTTATAAAGTCGCATCTTCGGCCTAAATTCAACTTGGTTTTTTATGTCACATTAAATTCAATTTTAGTCGACTGAAACTGTCAACCTTACAGATGTGCGCTATTGTCTAGTGGAAGTCTGCCATTGTCTTCATTCTGGTGCATCCTCATACCCTTGTGGTCACATCTCTTCAATGCATGATACAATGACAGTTCAACTGCTTCTCCTTGCACCAAATTACCAAATGCACTGTATAAAGCCTTCCATAACAAAAAAAAATTGGGAAACTATCAATACTTGAAATGGCAATTGAGAAGCAAGATTGCATTTCATTTCAAGATTCAACAAGAAGAGCAGAATGGTTGTGAAAGTGATGAGTGCAAGTTTTTCCGTTTTGGCCTAGGACAACAACAGACTTCCTTTTTATTTGACCTTGTAAATTCTTACTTCTGGGGTTCTGTTGAAAATGTGATTGACAACAGGCTCTACCATACTGCCTTCATGACAATTGCATTTGTTTCTTTGCTAAAATGTTTCAGCTTATGGAAAAGTTACTCAAGGTATTTGAAGAATCAAGTCCTCTGGCTATCCTTGTCCCTTGAACAAAATATCAAATATCTGTTCCAAACAATGACCGTATCTAAGAACATTTTTGACAGTGATTGTTCAAGTTGCTTGGGAATTAGGATGTGGTACCTCTGAATGGAAGAAAGCATGTACCATTTTGGTACACAAAAAGGGCTCTAGTGATGATCCTGCAAATTTCAGACCTATCACTCAAAAATCTGCTTCTCTTCAAGTCTTCACTTCATGTCTACATGATTATATCTTTTCCTTTCTTGAAAACAGTAAAGTTATTGAAACAATTTACAAAAGGGGCTTACTCTAGAGATTTCAGGAATACTCAAGCACACTTCAATGATGGCATCCGTTCTCAATAATGCACAAATAAAACAACACTTAGCAGTCATCATTCTCATAGACCTGAGAAGTGCAGAGGAGGTGCACCACAATCTCAACATAGAGGTGCTTATCCATCACTATCTACCATCTTCTTTACAAGCTTTACAATCTAGTCTTCATGACAACTTTCAGACTTTTATCATTACTGATAACGTTACAACCGCTAGCTATCCACATTGTGCTAAATCCACTACAAAGGCACAGGGCAGCTACTAACCCTTATACATTACATAGTGCCTAGTTAGCAAACGTATTATTAGTCAATTGTAGAACATTCTAGAAACTTTAATTACATACAAGATCGTGACTCTGTACTTCTTCACTAGATGTCCACGAGTGATACATAACTGCTATCAACTTGTCCTTTACTGAGTCATTTCTGCATTATACAATAAAATAAGAACCAGAAGGGAGTAAAATCCCTACATATAGCCCACCATCCAGGATATAGTACAATAGGGAAATGGAGTTACAGAGGCTAAAACAGAAGCTTAAGACCAAAAGAAGTGCCATTACAAGGCTGTTGAACAAAAGTGGTGATGACCAGAAAGCAGAACCATCAAGACTGGAACCAAAGTTGTAAAGACAACAGTGAGAGCAGCTAGAACAGAACAGAGAAGACATGAAGAAAATCAATAATGGCATTTTACAGGCAATGGTTGAAAATGACATTGGCAATGAAGATCACAATAAGGAAGCAGTGGAAGCCAGTGAACAGCAAGAGAAAATCAAATACAAAAAATTTGTTTGGAAGAGCTGCTAGAGAACATCAATAAACGTAAGTCATTTCTTAATGTCAGCCTTGTTATTTCCAGTTCTAATGCAAATCTCAGTTCTAATGAAACATCTTGAGTATGAGTTAAGGCCCAACAGCCGCAGCTTCAATTAAACAACATTTCTGGTAAAGCTGCTGAATGGCAAAATCTCTGGGATGCCTTTGAGAGTGCCATTGATAGCGACAAGGACCTGCCAGTATTTGCATGGTTTTTTGGAGGAACCAGCAGAAATGTCATCGCTGGAATATCACTCACAGAGAATGACTACAAAACCTCCTTTGATATATTGAAAAGCAGATTTGCTAAACCTAGTGTGATTCAATAAGTACATACATATCACTGAAATGATACACTTGCCAGCAGTGTTCAATGAAAAAATGTGACACATCTCCATGCTTCGTAAGATCAAACTGAGATTCACTATTTTGGATTCAAGGCCATCGGAGTAGACAAGAACTCTTATTCCAGCATTGTGATGCCAATATTGATGGAGAAAGGTCTAAAAGCCATTAGGTACAACATGGTTCATTTTGAAGATAAGTCACTTGGAGTGGACACTAGAGGAATCTATTCAAGCACTTGGGAAGGAACTTGAAGTACAAGAGAGCCATGTTCCAATATTCAAGCAACAACATCACGGGGAAAAGCCAAGTTTCAATCAAAGAGCAATAGTGTGGGAACAGTCTCAGCTTTACTTGTAAAAGATCAGAAGTACAATTTTTGTCCAGGCAACAACAAGTCTGAGGAATGACCCAAGGTTATAACACCTCATAACCATAAGAAGTCAGTCTTAATGAAGTCAGGTAATTGTTTCATATGCTTAAGGGTAGGTTGTAGGTAAGTTAAATGTCATAGTAAGGCAAAATGAAAAAAGTGTAAAGGTAGACACCATGCAGCGCAAACACCTATTAAAGCAATCCTGACCCTGTGCCCACCATAAGTACAGAAACACACGCAGAAGCAGCCAGTGCATCCTCCCTACATGCTTATGCCACATCTTCAGATGGCAGTACAGCTACAATCTCTTCCAAAAGTCTTTGGAACACCAACTAATTAATGCATGATTTTTGACCAAACTAATTTTCTTATCAATACAGTTATCTGATAGAGCTATGTCCACATTCAATTGCCTATATTTTGGTGATTACTTTTCATATCGATTTGAAATTTGTCCATAGTGGCTATTTCTAAGTGCTATTTTGGCATTTAAAGCAAAAATTTAAATACTACAAAAATAGAATTTGCATGCTTCACACTAATAAACTCTATTGTGGACATAGATGATCTAGTATATAATGCTATGCATACCTCATACATTGAGACTTATAAAGCTAAAAGTATCACCAATGAATTCCGCATCATAGAAAATCCTATATTGCATATATAGATTACAGTAGACCTGTTCAAAACAGAAATTTTCTATGTTTGTACCTTCCAGCACAGTTTCCCATGCTTTTTGACATGAAAAAGCTGAAAATCATAACCATTTTAATCTACACTATCAGGAACCCTTTGCCTCATCAGACTTCAAGATATTAAACCTGTGGAAGTCAAAGCGCACCTGAATTTGTCTTCCACTAGACAATTTGTCATCTCTAACTTTTGTTGCATTTTTGATAAAACAATAAATAAGGTATCTAATTGACGTATTTTTAATGCTTTGTATGTAAAAGCAATCGAAGTGAGCATTTAACAAAGAACAACACATTGTTTCAGAAAGGCAAACAAATTATTTTAAAATTGTAAAAATTTTATATGCAATGTAATCTTGTCACCAGAAGTCCATGACAAAACTTCAAAAGTTATTTAAGATGCAGAAAACTCTATTCTTCAAGTCATAGGCATAATTCAAGCTAATTTATTCAGAGTTTGCTTCTTGAAGTGATCAAATCTCGTACGGTGATATTCCACAGTTTGAAGGAGGTACTGTCTTGGCTGAGAATCTGTGGTAATGATGTTTGCAAAATCAGCTATCACCTTGACTCCTCACTTGGCAATGTCATTTACTACCTTTACATTTCTAACACAATCCAGGGCCTTGCTTTAGTCATCCATCCTAGGCCATATCGCTTAAGGTTGCAAAAGCCAGTCAAACTCAATACCAAGGGTGTCAAACAGAAGATGACTCTCTGGACCAGGGCTTCCCAACCTTTTTTCGCCATGGACCCCTATCCTTTTTTTCAAAGTTGCATGGACCCCCAGGGCGCTGACCTAGCCAGGATTTTAAATTAGAAATGGCTAATTATACTACTTGCAGTCTTAATAGAAAGTTAC
>OLMO02000009.1:11510743-11549256 GCA_900291935.2 Cassiopea xamachana | reverse complement strand
ATTTTGAATCTTTACAATCTTTTCCTGGGTAAGCTTTCCTTTACCAGAAATAGACTCTTTCTGTGCTTTTGTCTCAGAAACCAAGTTTCGAAGAGCTGTACCCATTCGTTTGGCTACATGATTTATGCAGTCTTCTTTCTCAATGGATTGATCACCATATGGTTTCTCATGAACAACTGCATCAAATGATTTGGAATCTCCATCACATAGCATTATTGTTTATTTCAATGGATCTTCGCCACATTCTGAGTGCACATTCAACTTCCATGGAGTTTGCACTTCCATCATAGCTTTTTAAGCACTTTGAAAGATGCCTCTCTTGCCATGAAGGATCATCAGGCCTTTCAGCAGCAGCTTTACACTTAAAGCAGAAGTTACTCAAGACCTCAAAGTCAACTGGAAGGCCAGTGAGCAAGTCAATAACTGAAGCCAATCCATTATGTGAGGAGTGCCCTCGTCTCTGCCAAGCACCATCAAAGGACACAGCAATGTTTAGAATTCCATTTTCATCCGAGTGTACCCCAATATCTTTGTAAGCCTCCAATATGGCTGCCAATGATTGTTTCTTCATATTTTCTACCATGGTCAAGCTTGCGTCATGTATTTTGGCTTGATGGCTGTAATATGAATCAAGACTCAATGATTGTGGGATATTCATAGTACCACACCACTCTTTCATTGCATAAAACCCACAGCCTATACCCCTGAAAGCCAATGTTGCTCTGGTATTTACTTCAAAGGGGGCCTTTGCTGATTTTTTGGAACCAGTTCTTTGGCACAGATAATCCTTCTTCACATTTGTAGCACAATTCTCACAGAATGATGCTGCCTGCAATGCAAAGCCACAAGATGCATCCCGAAGGATTTTCAAAACAACTCCAGCCGAACTACATCTGGGACAGAGTAACGCTGCGAAGAAAGAAGCCAGAGAGGAATACTGTACAATTAAGAACATGTCACTACCATCAAGGCTAGAATCACTAGTTTTTAGCTTTTTGGCTTCCAAATTGTCAAGGACAATTCCAAACACTTCCATTTTCTTGGCACTTGCAGAAGATGTTTCTAACATCGATGGGATTCTGGTCGAAGGCCTTGCTTCCAAAATATCACTCTTCGCTTTCATAAATGGTCTTTTTCGTCTACGGAAATGGTAAACATTTACAGATCTCTGCTTTTTCCTTGCCATTTATCTACTTTACTTCGCTTTCGATATTTTGTCGCAGATTTAAAAGTTTATATCTATAGCAACTGAAAATGATAGCAAAAAGCTTCGAATCATTGCAATCATTTGAAATCTCACGTGACTCAGCTCAGCCACTGGCATCACAGGACAGCAATTCACAGCCAATCACAACAATGTTTTCTGCATCGTAACTAAGCAACCAGCCAGTCTATTGTTAGAGTACACATGTAAAAAACCTCGATATCGCTCTACTGATGAGCCTAACATGGATTTTGACTTCCAAATGAGGTAGACAAAACATTGAGGATTCAAACTATGTATGGCACTAAGCTTGTAAAAGAAATATTCATGATCTATGGCCTGATGAATTATTGACTTCATTCTGTCTCATGAGAGGCAACTAAGCTTTACTACCTTTGTTGCAGTCATAAATTTTTGCTTTTAGAGCACTCAAATCTCCACTCACGATGCATAGATGAAATCAGTATAGATTAAACTACCTTTTACACCAATAAAAAAAAATTCATGCGTTTTGTCAAAACTGACCAATTTTCGACCAAACTCTGCGGAAAAGACAAGGAAACAATAGCAGAACCTGAGGAGGTCAATGGTTGCCCAGTAATGGCTACACATTGACGTGAATCAACGTGGAGGGCAGGGGGTGTTTTATGTGTAGATGCACAGTGAGCTGAAATACGTTGAAAAAACTCATAGCTAATAATGGATTTCATAGACCCAGTATCAATCAAAGCTGGTATCTGTACACCTTCAATAGCACAAAATAACAATGGCTTTGGGGGGGTTGATGAACACACAGAAATTTCGGAAGTGGAACCAACCATAAAAACAGAGGGGTGCCTATCGTTCCCGCCCTCTAAAAATGAGGCACCCCTTGGTAGTTTAAAGAATTATTAGAAAATATATGACCTTGTGAATTTGAAGCTGTTCTTGTAAAAGAGTTTCTATTATTGGCACGCTCAGCTGCAAAATGTCCCCATCCAAAACAAAGGCTGCACTGTGGATTGTGTGATGATGAATGTAATCCTGGTCGGGCTGGGCGTCGGCGAGGGGATGAACTTGTACAATCTCGGGCAAAATGTCCAGGCTGTCGACAACTAAAACAGGTGGCTGAATCTGGTGAATGAGTCCGAGAACCAGCGGCAGGTCAGACTTTCGGGGTTGCTTCAGACAAGGCAGCAATCAATGCGGCTTGGCCTTTTGCTACAGAAGTAAACAATTCTTCTATCTTTGAAAAATTAGAACCATGCTGTGGTGGCGTAGCGGTGGAAGCAACAAAAGAGGCAGATGGCGATTGAAGTTGCGCAGGAGCTGGTGAGGTATTTTGGACGCATGCAGTGATCCCAGCAGAATGGCGAGTGGGGACGGACTGTAGGGCATGATTCCATTGTGCAAACTGGACCATATTGTCCAGTGTCGGAGTTGGATCACTCTCCAGTAACTTAAGTTTCCAATCATGTGGCATAGCTTTCATAAATTGACGACGAAGAAGTGCGTCAAAAGCCATGTCGAACAATGATGGTTCAGCATTGCGCAAGCATTCCTTTAATCGCCACAGGAATAGCTTGGGATCTTCAGATGGCCTTAGGACAGTGTCCTCAAATTGTTGATAGTAACGTTCACGATCGACGGAAGGCGCAACACATGACTTTAGATTTGGTAACCAGGGCATCATATGTGCTGCGTTGCTCCGCTGGTAGTGACTCAAGATATGTGGCAGCAGGGCCTTGTAAGAAAGCAGGCAGCTTCAATACACGTGTAGCCTCATCCCACTCCTGTCACCAATTTGTAGCAGTTACACTCTCATAAAAACAACACGTGTTTCCTTTGCTATCTCTGGTAATCAACTGAACGCTAACTCTAATCACGTGTTAATCATTCTATTCAATTATTCACATGAACAACACAGTACATCAAACAGTGCAAAGAGGTACAATGATTAATGATACAATAACTAAGTTAATCTAATACATACATTACAACATCAGTTAAGATTGTTATCAGCTAACCGAGCCTATTCCTTTGTCACTGAGAAATTAGTCTTACATACATGCCACAGCATTTTAAATCTAGCTATTGAAATTACATACATTTAAGATTTACATCACTTTTTCCTGAAAGAATATTGTAGTAAGAATTTCCCACAGCTTTATCATAGTGTAACGATTACGGGGTTCTTTGGTGGTGGCTTGTGATTCATGAAGTCCTCATGCCTAGGCCATAGGCCTAAGCCTAAAGCAGAGACGACAACACAGAATGCTGCTTGATGCTTTTTCTCTCGATGCAAATCGATGACTGACCAGTATGAATTAAACACTCACTACATATGACATCAACTGCACGCTACAATACATGACACATTAAGATCACACTACATGTTGACAGGACAACGCATTGCCCGGAAAGGGTGTTTACTACACACAACAGGACTCCACAGGTACGCAAGAATTAAACACGCAACATGATAACTAAAGTGATACGAAATACAGCACATAACAAAAACATCAAACTCAATACGTTACAATAGTTAGGAATCTAGTCTGACTGTTTTCTAATGATTACCTCTTTAAGACTGCTGATGAAGGCATCTTGCTTGTCAATCTGAAGTCTGCTGTGTGATTTTGGAGTGTTAAATAGCATGGTCCATGTTTAGTGTGCTAAACATGCACAAATAGTTGCAGAATTGGACAGAAACAGATACTTCCTTTAAAAGTTGTAAGCCCTTTGAGTATACAATATAGTCTCACTTCAGTGGATTTATTCAGATCATCTGCCATTGATTTTGAGCTTAGAAATCTTGATATTCAAGATTTCTGTAAGCATTTATATAGTAAACATTTCTTATCATTTTGAAGAGTTTGATTCCCATGTGGCCAAAATTACTGGTGGGATTCTCTTAAGAAGTCACTTTGACATGCTTCAATGTTGTTATCAGTTCTTTGATTGTCTTTTCATTAGCTATAATTTCCCTTTGAACAACCGTTGGTATTCTTACCAAGGCCGACATACAATAAAGGAACAATATTTGTCCTCAAATACCTCTTATGTGGTGCAGTGCTGTGTGGCTACGAAGCTAGATATAAGCAATATGTGAGTTATAAAAATATTCTACTTTACTATGGAATAATAGTAGGAAGCCTATAGGTAGGCGCAAGACAGATTTGGATGCCCATTTTGAGAATGAATTGGGCTCTTCATAGGAAATGCAAAGTAATCCCTTTGGTCTATCTACCTATGTGATATTCTATTATTGCTTAATCTTTGGTCACTGCAAGCAATTAGTTCTATATTCCTTTTTGTTTTGATGCATTTGGCAACTTTGGCAAATTTTTACGAAGGTCTGTTTATAGTTACTACTTTGATGGAGACTTTCCTTGATAGAGCCCAAGTGGTGCCATTCTACAGAGCACCGTGGCCTGCTGCTTTTTGAATTTGTTGTCAATCAACTGAAAAAAGAAATTTAGGAACAACATATCTTGTCATATATATATATATATATATATATATATATATATATATATATATATATATATATATATATATATATATATATATATATATATATATATATATATATATATATATATATATATATATATATATATATATATATATATATATATATATATATATATATATATATATATTTCGCAAACGAAGCATAACTATAACTCTGCATTAAATATAGCTTTGTCTTGAGCTTTCCAACTGACCGATGGGACTAAGTAATCAAACAACGAAGCAAAACTGACAGCATAGCTTCACAGCATTTGAGGCTAATCATACAACTTTATGCTTGGGACAAGAAATAAAACTCTCTTCATGCCTGTTTCCAGATACGGGTCTGAAAAATAGCGATAGAGCACGATTTAGCCATTTTTCCCACGAATAACCGAAGTTTCCTTCGTTGCTTTGTTACCGTGTTTTACTTTTTGCCACCTTGTCGGTGCCATTTTGTATTTCCATGCTCGCCGATCTTCACGTGACCAAGTTCGCTTTCTAGTCCTACTATTTCTATGGTTCCAATGCTCTTACTTAAACTCGTTTTCATTTCGAGTCATCTGACAATGGCGGAGCACATAGAGTGCAGTGGAAATTGCACTCATTGATATATGTGTTTGTAATCCTTACGTGTTATATGACTAAGGTTACTTTTGAGCAAGCGATGAATATTTAAATCATAAACTAGCTATAGTGAAGACCAACAATTTTGCTATCATTTCAGCCAATATGCATTGTTACAAATAAGAAAACTTACTTTTCTTATTTTGCATTTTGCTATTTTTCAGCAGAAAAACTCCAAGAAAAAACAATATTTGCATTGTGGTAGGTGGCATTGTTTGGCTTCTTCAGAGGTCAACAAGGTTGATAGTGGTGAAAGTGATGAAGTCTATTTCCAAAACCATGTCTTGGTAAATCAGTTTCATAGCTTGCAAAAATGACATGAGAGTACACCATACATACTTGCATTTGTTATGCACCATATAGCTCTAAATTAATGGTATATATCACTAGATGGGAGAAATCAACCCATTATCTGGAAAGTCTGACTTTTGAACTTGTGCTAAAGAATCCTAAGGATCTAGGTACATGTTTGATTCTTCTTGTTCCTAACTTTCTGTTCTGAAACTGCCAATTCAGTAGTAACAACAACTTAGGCAATGGTATTCAAATTTACAGCATTTAGGCACATGCTTCTGTTGTAAACCAAAATTTCAATGCAACTGCTAGATGAAATATTTGGCCTTATAATCTCAAAGTCATTTTTTAAAGCCCAATTGGATCATTATGCTTTTCTGTAGTCTTACTTTTTCGATAGAGAATTCTTGCATCTCATTAAACTGCAACTTTATCATGAAGCTCACTATCATATTTGCTCAATATGCTCCATTGAGTATTAGGATAATTAGGTATGTGAAAAAGAACAAAAAGTGAAATATTATATCTCTAATGTCAGTTGGAGTGACCACAAAATACATGGTTTGAATGAAAACCCCAATGATTTTAAATGAAACATAGCTTCACTAGGATTATCTGCAACTGGCTAACTCAAATTAATCTATTAACAATCAAGTAACCATTAGATTACTTCTAGTTGTGCAATGGTCCTCTAACCATGAGGAGTAATTCAAAATCTGAACTGAGTACCTTCATGGAACAAAATGCGTTAAATCTGAATATTACAAGCATACGTCTTAAAGAATATATGAACCTTATGAGATTGTTAAAAAACATTGATAAGAGGATAAGAGCTCAGCCTTTCGTTGAAAGGATGCATATAATAGCCAGGCAAATCATTTTAAAACAGATACGTTAGCATCTTTTGAATGATAATGAACTGCTGTTCAAAAAACTTGTATGAATATCATTGATGAGATAAACAGAGTTCAATATGAAAATGCACTAGATATTGAAATGCACTTGGATTTGTTTGAATGAAACTGTACTTGATTTTAAAGTGCTTCCTCAAGCTTTGGAGTCCTAACAGATGAGCTATTTTACTGCTTTCAAAGCCAAGTCTACCTTGACATTGATTTTTGTTAGTGACAAAGAAAGACAGCTCTCTCTGCTGGCGCCAGTTGATTGAGAGTAGGAATACTCTGCTACTGTTCCATTAACATGTCAAAAATAGACAAGAAATTACTCACTAAATGTTACAATTTATCATTGCATTTTTTATTAGAGCATATAAATTATGTAACATCAAACCTGCCTTTCCTTCATATTTACAAATTTTAAGCTACAAGTAATTGTGCAGTCAGTCTACCTGAAATCAATTATGAATTTTCATCCTGGTATTATTCAAATTTGCATATCTGTGGCTTAACAACTTTGAATGGTGACAAATGACTTCTGTAGTTGTAATGTATTCAACAAATTGGCTTAAGATATTCTGCATAATTCTCATTCCAGTTATTCAAAAGCATGTCAAGTAGATCTTTCTCTTTTATGCTCAGCATAATTTTCCTGCCACCAAATAAAAAAGAAAGATAGTGTCTGTGGAGAATGTAGTAAAATTGCAAACAGAAAGCTATTTCATGTAATCAAACGATGTCTGCTTACCAACTCAAGTGTCGTGGAAGCCAGTCCATTCGAGCTTCTAGATTCACAATCCCATTTAATGCTTAATTACCTGCAGCAAAATGAGTGTCACCTGAAAAACTGTACACATTTCCTCCTTTTTTATGAGAATTTGAATTGATTCCTTATATATAAGTCAATGACTTTCCACGACTTTAACACCATTGGCCACGTTTCGACGAAACCCATATTGATGCGAGCGTGAAAACTCCGTGCCCTCTAAAAAGAGCAGAGTTCCCCTTTACCTATTCACTATTCAGTGGTTCAACTGCAAATCGTTGTTAAGTAGCTGTCGCATACACACTTAATGGTTTAACCCCCGGGTACTCGATAAAAAGGAACGAGGAATGTCTAAGCGGCATATTAAATAAAGTGATATTGAAGGAGCCTCTCAAGATTTTCACAGGTTGTGGGAGTAGACCTAAATACGAAGTGTCAAAGGAGCATCTCGCATATCTGGTGCAGAGCTAGATTCAATTGTGGATGATGTTTTAAGGACTTCCAAATGCCGGGTTCTCAGGCTTCATTTTACAAAGAGATAAGATTCGACAATCAATAGAACTTTATATAAACGTGTCTGCAACTGAACCAGTGGACCCAGTTTTGCAGGTTAATGTTGAAATGTATCCGACATCTTTTTCAACAACCAGAGTTTTCATAGACACTGACCAAAATGAAATATTTTGCAAAGGATTCCCTGCAAGCCCGTAGCCAGGACTGTCTTTCAGGGATGGCAAATTTTTACTTAAAGGATCACGTGGTACAATGTCTCAGAGCTTATTTCATCCTTTATGCTATCATAATCAAATGTATACAGTGCATACAGGAAAATATGGAATTTTCTTGTGTTACAAGGACTAGGGTTGATATCAGCCAAATTTTTATGAGCCACCCCATGACACTCCTTGGCTACGAGCCTGATTCCTTTTTGATTAATGAGCAACAAAAACCTGTCTTTTTAGTGAGTAATGTGGGGGAAAGGCCGTAGGGCCAATAACAAAGTCACGGCAAAGGAAAACCTGAGAAAATGGGGGAAGTTTAAGTAGAAAGGGAGGCAAGATCAAGTTTGTTGATGAGAAGGATAGATTTAGACTGGAATCTGCCAAGAAGTTGGAGAGAATATGTTTGAGCACCACCCCAGACATGAAAGCAGTACTCCAGAGAAGGATGAATCTGGGATTAGTATTTATTGGGACGGTGAGAAATAGCCGCGGGCTCTAGAAAGAAAGCCAAGTTTCTCAGATGCATGCTTTGCATAGGAAATGATCTGGGGTTTCCAAGTGAGATTAGATGAAATAGAAAGACCAAGTTGAGTGAAAGAAGATGAAATTTCCAGTTTATGGCCGTTCATAAAAACAGGGAGGAAATCTTGGTGATGTTTACGTGATATGACAACCTGTGTTGTCATTTCTTGATTGAACTTATCGAGGTTATCACTACCCTACTTCTCTACATTTGTCAAGTCATTGGTAAGAAGTGAGGCTGAATTGCTGCGATATGGTGAAGTATTAAAATAGGCAAGGTGTTGTGGAATGGATGAAAAAGATGAACATAAATAATTGTCATCAGCAAAGGAGAAAATACTGGAAGATGTGGAGGGAAGCAGGTCATTTTTGAGGAGGATGAACAAAACAGGAGAGATAAGGGAGCCGTGATGTACACCTGATTTGATAGAGCGAGATTTAGATAGGTAGCCATGGACCCTAATTGTAATTGACCTAGATAGAAAGCTAGAAATCCTTTTAATGAGGTTGTGGTAAAGACCAAACATTGGTAGTTTTGCAAGAAGACCTTTGTGCCAGACGAGATCAGAGGCTCTGAAAATATCAAGAGGGATCACTTTACTCTCACCGTAGGATTCTAAAGCAGAGGACCAAGCATGAACAGCATAGGCTAGAAGGTCACCAGTAGATGTGGCTTGTCAAAACTCATAATGATGGTCAGAAAGACGGTTGTTTGTTTCAAGGAAGGCAAGCAGTTGTTTAGTGATGATGAAGCAAATTACAGATAATGAACATAAGAAAGAATAATAAAGAATAATAAAGAATGATAAAATGATAAAGAAGTGAATTAAAGGCTTGCAAGCAAGCCTGTAATTCTACTCTACTTAATCATTTTATGATGATCTTCAGGATCTCGATATAGCAGTATTCAAAGTTGATTGATTGATATGTATGAGGCTTTGAAAGATAGAGCGGTTTTTATTTTATAAGAAACCTAGCTCAAGGTCTACTGTAAAAGTTTCTTAATTTTCTCCAAGAAAGGGATTATCAGGATCTTAAAGTAGAATGTGACAATTTTGAGTGGAGTGTACAACTTTTAGAACTAAATAATGGGCAAATATTTAAAAACTTCTACTATAGACCTCGAGCTGGTTTCTTCTAGAATAGAAACTGTTTTCATGAATCAGGGATGTATGGATGGGGGGCATGTGGGACGTCACGCCCACCAATATTTTCAAATTTGCAAGAAAGTTAGTCATAAGCTAGCCATGCTGCAAGAGAGTTAGCCACAGTATTTCCTATGATCTTTTTCTTTGTTTTAGTACCAATAATTGGTCAATTCATAATGTAACTCAAAGATCCCTAAATTGCTAGGAGCACCATGTGTTCCTGGAACAGCTTACACCATCATCAATTTATATAACTACTTAATTTCAAAAATGATTACTTACTCTTTCAACTTTGAATGTTGCTATATCAGGATCCTAAAGAATATGATAAAAAATTAAGTAGAGTAGAATTGCAGGCTTGTTTGCAAACAGATTTTTGGAATGTATAAATCAAAAATGAATCCTCTAGACACTGGACTAAACTTTGTATTTAGGTCTACTCCCACAACCTTTGAAAATCTTGAGAGGCTCCTTCAATATCACTTTATTTACATATGCCGCTTAGACATTCCTAGTACCTATTTATAGAATACCCGGGGGCTAACCCACTAATTGTGTAGGCAAAAGCTACTTAACAACGACTTGTAGTTGAGCATCGAAAGTAGTTTAATTTTCAAAGTAACTGAAATTTAGGTATAGTTGAGATTTGAAAGTAGTTGAGATTTCGAAAGTTGCTGAAATGGATAAACAATTGAAACTTGAGCCTCAAGTTGTTGAAATTTCCTTTTATGGAAATCAAAGCTCTTGTTGAGAATGCAAATTCTCTCTGATTCTTTTACTGCAAGTGACCAAGAGAACTTTGAAGGTAGGACTCTAGTTTGGGGTTTCATATGTAAGCTTATTCCATGTTCTTAAGGCGTTCTTGTCTAACACACGAATTTTGATTAATTATACACTTCAGTCCGGACATAAAAATTTATCTTTCAATCCGATTACTAGATTTTATTTTTGCAAGTAAGACATTAACCAATAATAACCAAATGTTTCTAGTACGAAATTAAGGCTTTGCTCTGACTAATAACTAAAATCTTAAAATAGTTCCTTGCTTTGTTTCCAATTCGAGGCATTCACGCAAATAGAAATATATTGCTAATCATGATTAATTACATTAGTTTCCAAGCACCGTGCGCTTCAGGGAATGCTGGGAACCCAACGTTCTTCTCCCTTAATTCAGCATGAGTCAAGCAGAAGTCACATTTCTCAGCGAGCATCCTTTGCTGAAGCACTTTCCTTGTCTTTTCCAACCTTGGTATCCTGCAAACCTTTCTCTCTGAACTCAAGAGGTACAGGTTTCTGAAGAGGTCTGCCTTACGTATCTACTCCGCTATAAACCGGTTCCAAACCTGGGACCTACCCATCAAGGTGGGGAGGAGGAGGGTTGAGGGAGCGGTGCCCCTCATAGAACTAGCCACAATGCATTCCATGAAATCTCCTAATTGTAGAAATCACAAAGTTACAGCGTCCGCGAGAACCGATGCGCCTCCTCCGAATGATCCAGCCAGGGTGGTGAATAATCAGCTAGTTGGATCAAAACCGATCAGTAGAAGACATATCACTAGAATTGGCTGCTGGAACTTGAGGACTCTGCAGGACGAAGGAGTGGAAAGGCTAACCGTCAGGACTCTTCTCCAGTATGGACTTGATGTTTGCTGTCTCTCCGAGGTGAGACTCCCCAACAGCGGCATTAAAAGGATCCCAATATCGGAAACAAAGTAAGACAGCCTGATTCTCTACAGTGGAGTAGAAGATGGCACCAGCAAGCATGGAGCTGCCATTGTAATCAACAGGAAAGCTGAAAAGAATGTACTTCATTGGAAGGCCATTTCACCCAGGCATATCCTTGTTAGATTATATGGAACAAACTTCAACATTACTATCATATCAGTCTATGTCCCAACCAACCAGGCAGAAGAAAGTGAAAAAGATCAATTCTACAAAACGCTCATTGATGCAATTACTTCAGTTCCCAAACGTGACATGCTGGTCCTGGCTGGTGACTGGAATGCCCAATTAGGCACCCACGAGGACAAGGAAAGAAGCATCATAGGCAAATTCTCTCTAGGATATCGCTGTGACAATGGAAATAGACTTGTCAACATTGCTAGCAGTTCAAATTTTCTATTTGCAACACCAAATTCCAACATCCTAAAAAGCACCTCATAACTTGGTGCTCAAATGATGGCAGAACACGTAAACAAATCAATCACATCTTGATCAGGAAATGATGGGCTTCCTGCGTGACCGATTGCAGAGTATTCAGAGGTGCCGAAACCGGCAATACACACGGCTTCGACCACATGCTCCTATCAGCATCTCTACACTTACGAATGAGATCGCTGCGATTTGCCAAGAACCCACCTATTGACATCGGCAAACTGGAGAATTTGATAATCACTCAAGAGTTCAATGTGGCCGTACAAAACTGATTTGAACCATTGCAAGAGATCTCACAAAATGTGGAATCTACCTGGAAATCCCTAAAAACCACCGTCTCTGAAGAACTTGAGAAACACGTGGGAAGGAAAAAGAAGAACAGGAAAGACTGGGTCTCACAGAAATCGGTAAGCCTTGCTGACAAAGCCCCAGCAGCCAGATTGGCTAAAGATCTGTCTTACAAACAACTCAGAAGAGAAACAACCAAATCCTTAAAGATGGACAAGAACAACTATTGGTCAAAAATTGCAACCGAAACAGAACAAGCGGCCGCAAATGGTGATACTCACCGGCTATACCAACTCATCAAGCAAGCAGCTAGAGGCAACACACCTTGTGACAGCTCCCTCCTAGAATCCGAGGGTAACCCAATTCAAACGGCTGAAAAGCGCATCAAAAGATGGAATGAACACTTCTCGGTCCTCCTCAAACACGACCCACCATGAGAGGAGTGCACACCCCCACCAAGGGCCGATCTCTACGATGCTAACATCGAACCACCCACATTTGACGAAGTCACAGCAGTTGTCAAAGGCCTTAAGAACAACAAGGCACCTGGTGAAGACTCAATCCCAGCCGAAGTTTACAAGAGAACCCCATCACTGATACTTTGGCTAACCATACTCATCCAAACAATATGGTCCGAGAATAAAGTCCCAGAGGATTGGTCAACAGCGATTCTCCTAACTTTTCTTTTTTCAAGAAAGGTGACAGACGTGTGTGTAGTAACTACAGAGGAATGAGCCTAATCAACATTGCCGCCAAAGTTCTCAGCATCACGATCCTACGGCCTTTTGAAAAGCACAGGGATTCAAGGACCAGTAAAAACCAAGCAGGTTTTCGGTGTGGAATGGGATGCACTGATCAAATTTTTTGTTTGCGAAGATTGTTAGAAGAGCGATGGAGATATCAACAGTACACTGTAATCTGTTTCATTGATTTTGCAGCTGCATTTGACTCAATAGACCGAAAGTCCTAGTGGAAAAATCATGGAAGCAGATGGTATCCCCACTAAACTCTTAGACCTGATTGAACTTTACTACAAAGATACAAAGGCTCTGGTGCGCACCCCTGAAGGCGACTCAACCATCTTTAACATCCACTCAGGTGTTCGTCAAGGGTGCCCCCTATCTCCAGTCCTATTCAACTATGTAATCGGGAAGCTACAATGGCGTCAGTATGACTGCGCAAAATCCATCACTGATCTAATGTTCGCCGACAATATAGCCTTTTTTACCAACAACTATGCAGACCTCAATGGTGCTCTCCATAAGATCAA
Source organism: Cassiopea xamachana (assembly GCA_900291935.2). Taxonomy (NCBI): domain Eukaryota; kingdom Metazoa; phylum Cnidaria; class Scyphozoa; order Rhizostomeae; family Cassiopeidae; genus Cassiopea; species Cassiopea xamachana. The sequence goes on along the minus strand of OLMO02000009.1, from coordinate 11,535,870 downwards.
TGATATATCAAAGACCGTGGGCATGAAAATAAGTGCATACAAGACCCAAATAATGGACATCAACCCAACTGAAGAGTGAGGTGAACATCTAAATCTAAATAACGAAATCATGGAAAATGTCTTGCAGTTCAAATATCTTGGCTTGTGCATCTCCGCCAACGGAAAGAATGCTGATGAAATCAAAGCGCGAGTAACATCAGCGCGACAAGTGTTCTACCGGCTAGCAAAAACTGTCTGGTCCCGCCATGAAATTTGGCTGAAAACTAAGCTTTGAGTCTAGAATGCTCTGATCAGATCCATCCTGTTGTATTTCTGCGAGACCTGGAGTCTTACACAGTCTGAGATGGCAGACCTAAAGGCATTTGACAACTCATGCCATTGTTATATCCTCAAAGCTTGCCCACATGACAAAATCACCACCGAACATCTCTATGATATAAGCAGGCTGCTGGACATCGAAAGAACAATTAAGAAACGCAGACTCAAGTGGTTTAGACACGCTGCCCGACACAATTCAGATACCAACATATAATGCGTCCTCGGTCATCAAGTGCCTAAGTGCTGGAAGAAGAGACGTGGCGGCCAACTCCTTACCTGGCCAGACAACATAAAGAAACACCTAGCTGCTCTTTCTGGCCCTCGAGTCTATGGCCTCAAGAGATGGAACAATGAATGGCTATCAATGGCAATGGACACTGCTTTGTGCCGCCAAGTGTGGGCTGCTACTGTGCAAGGTGCAGTTGGAATGCCGGCTGAATCCAAAGGATGAGCGCCGTATCAAGTACAAGTAAGTAAGTAGGTAAGTAAGTCAGTATCTACTTTACACTTTGTACAAATACGTACCTCTGTTCCTCTTACTATATCGCCTTTGCCCTTAATAAGTTGCTGCACAGCAACTTCCATTGGTGTTTCTTATAACTTTCCTCCATAGCCAACACAATATCTCTTTCTTCCACATCAACTTCTCCCGTAGTCATGCTCCTATGAAACTCTGTAAGTTCTATTAGATATTCATAATTCCAACGTGATCTGAAATGATCAAGCTTTTGCAAAAGATACCAAAATCTTTTTGCATGTGATGGCGTATCTTTATCAAGATCACTAGAACTAAGATCCAAATTCTCTGGTAATGCAATGTCCTGCCACAAAGCAAACGATTAGGTGTAAATGGTTCACGACTAATTTCATCATACAGAAGATTCATAAGTCTACCATTAATAATTCCTTTGGTTTCAACTAAAATAGTATAAAAGTCACCAAAAGTGAGAAGTGCATGTCCTAAGAGCTTGCTACGGCAGCTCAATTCCAACCCGACGAGATAATAAAACTGTCGCATGATATAACGGTGTATTTTACGGACTTAATAGTCGTTAACTAAAACGCATAGGAGCAATATATAAACTAAACAACGAAACACATGAAATAAACTAAGGAAAACGTAAGATAAAGAGATACTATGGTAAATTCAACAACTGGCCTAAAATGAAAGAAAATGAACAGACAAAAGCGTAAAATGCACTGAAACGAAAACTAAAACTTACATATTAGTCTCGTTTACCAACTTAAAATAATGGTTCCTAAATAGTCTTCGACTTTTGACTTTCAATTATCCTTCACGACTTTCAAATTAATCCTAATCTTTACGAACGCGAACGAACTAACTGTGCATAAACTCAAAACAACGTGCAGGTATAGGTGTGAAGAACGTCCGAGTTAAACAATAAGCACTGGAAAAAGAGTCAATCGAAAACAACAACGAACAATAGAAGTTCGACGTGACTGCCCGTTACAGATCTTTCTAAGGGACCTTTTCACAGTCCCAACCAGCCTCTTTAAATAACCTATCTACCATGGAGCTCTTTCCATGTTGAATTTCCATTCAATGCTCCTATCTTGCAAGAAGGTTAAAATGGGTTGGTTCTGAGTTATATAGGCAAAACATTTTGCTGAAAACTTAAAAGCTTTAGCATTATCTATATTTATGAGTTTTGGCGTTCCCAGTCGAGTAGTAAAGCGTCTAAAGCTCTTACGAGACGTCTGACCAGAAAGATCAGTAACCAAATCCAAATGTACTGCTCTTCAGGTTCAGCAAGTATACAATGCAATGTAACATTCATCCATATCATTTGATTGTGTTTTGTAGAACAATGGTCCTGCAAAGTCTATTCCAACATTTGCGAATGGTGAACCACCTTTTACTCTAAACTCTGGTAAGGATACTTCTGGGGGCCTATTATAAAGTTTACTTCGATCACGATTACATTTTAAGCATTTACTCAACAGTTTCTTAACATGCTGCCTACCCTTTGGAACCCAAAATCTGGAACAAAGTTTTGCCAGTGTACTCCCAAGTGTCCTACTCTCTTGTGGCAGTTAATTAAGATTGACTTGCTAAATGTGTCATCTCTTGAAAGTATCACTGGACGCTTGGATTGCAATTCTAAATCAGAGTTTCCTGATCTACCCTTGCATATTAATAAATAATTTTTCTCCACAAGTCCAAGTTGTAATTTTAGCGAATTAAACTCTTTCAATTTTTTGAGCTTCTCCTGTCTGTCCTTAATCCATTTACTCTCTGCATCTCTCATCTCTGCAATGTCATATCATGTCATATCATATCATATCATATCATATCATATCATATCATATCATATCATATCATATCATATCATATCATATATCATATCATATCATATCATATCATATCATATCATATCATATCATATCATATCATATCAACAAGTTATTTATAGTAGGCAAAAGAAAGTAATATAGAAAAAATTACTGCTAATTAAGGCCTACTGGAATCAATAATAGACAAAATTCCAATCATTCCTAATAAAGCCTAATAAAAACTCAAAACTAATGCAGTAACTCTAATGAGCTTACCTAAGCTGCCAAAGTGCTCAATATCAATTAAAGTCAATATTCCTCCTTTGTAACCATTTGTTGCAATCAGAGTGATAACTGTCTTCTTCATTTCAATCTCAGCTTCTTGTGACTTAAAGCTTTCTGTGTATTTGCCCAGTGTTCCCTCCCTACTGATGGCAAAAAAGGATCTTTCCACCACATTTTACTAGCTATGAGAAAACTAGCTGACAACCCTCTTGATCCCATATCAGCTGGGTTAAAATTCCCTGCACAATAACCCCAATCTCCCTTGCTTGTTAAATCTAAAATGTCATTTACTCTCTGTTGAACCAATCGCTTCCATGGTGCATTATTATTTATCCAGCATAACATTGTTTTCGAATCAGACCAATACTTAATACCTTCAATTTTTAGTTGTGGACTTTATGCTTTGTACACTGTATCCATTAATGTGAATAATACACAAGCAGCCATCAGCTCAAGTGTGGGAATTGACAATTCTTTCAATGGGGAAACCTTTGATTTAGCTCAACTTAAGCTTGAATACACCTTATCATTAAATTTATACACAAGGTAGACTACAGCACCATAGGAAGTTTTGCTGGCATCTGCAAATCCATGGAGATAAAAATTCTTTGCATCTCCTAAGCCTTTCTATACAGACATCTTGTAATAGAGATCCTTTGCATATTTCTTGGTTCCAAGGGCGGATTCAGAATGTCATACAGGTCGCACATGCGACAGTCAATATTCAGCTGCACAATAGCATTTTTAGTCACTTGGAAGTTTTTCTAATTTGTACTACATCGAATCAGCTCTAAAATGGATTTTTCTATTTGCTCTAAGTAGGTAGATAATTATATAGAAGAGGCTTACATTTTTTTATTCTGTGGAAGAGCTGATTAGAAAAAGGAGATCTCGTTTTTTTAATCTTTATCCGGATTCTTACCCACTGTCGCACGACTGTCGCACAATTTGCATATGAATTGAGGAAGCCATTCAAATCATTTTCCTGTGCGACAGGATGCCTAAAGGATGCTTTGGAGTACTGTCGCACACTCTTAAGGTAGATTTGGTAAATAGATTTAGTAGTTTGCTTAGCACGTGGAAAGCAACAGATTTCCATTCATGTTGCAATCGTCATTATTTCATGATGGATTTACTGGAAACAGTAAAACACTTTATTGAAAAAGAGAGCTACAAACGCGTTGGAGGCAATCTATAATGCTGAATTAGCAAAGCTAGGCAAATGCGCCGTAATCTCAAACAAAATCCTGTTATCTGAAGACTTATCTGCTAGCAGGGACATTCCAAAGAAGGATCCACGCCTTCACCTTATGAGTGATAAAAGAGTCTTAGCTGCCAGGCACATTTCAACATATTATTTTCAATATTAAATTATATTCTCTTGATCCTTAAACGTGCCGGAAACCAAACTGAAGTCATTTGCAGAGAGCAGGTATTTTTCAGGGTCATATTGCTGGGGAATGATCCTGAGAATGATAATTCCCCATGCTCAAGGCTCATTTTTGCGTTGTCATCTCAGTTACATGGACTTTGTGAAATAAGTCATGAAATACTTTTGGTAACAGATTATATGTCTTATAATCAGGAGTGGATCTAGTGCTGGATTTTGGGGGCCCATCTGATTCATTTTATTGTCTTTTCTATGTAGGACGTGTCTTAACACTTTTGCTTGCACAAACAACATTGCCAATTTGGAGTGGGCCATGGCCCCCAGTCCCCTTTGGATCCGCCTCTGCTTATAATGAAGCGTGAAGTATTAGTGGCAATTCATTTATAACTCTGATTACTGTAGTGGGTTAGAGCATTGGTAAGAACATATTCGTTTCATCATTAGCTAGAAATTGTCATACCCCGATGAGAAATAAGTTATAATTTTCATACCATGGTTATTATCTACGAAATTCATTGTTACTGCAGGTTTTCTGTAAACATTGAGTACAGAGAATAGAACAAATAAAACACTTAAAACATAATTACATTATAGAATTTTATTTTAGTTTGGCATAGAGGAAAATGTTAAAGTTGCTAAGATTCATTTAGAGCTTAATAGAATTCTGCAAATGTTTTACTTGACTTTGTCTAGAAATGTTTTCTAGGTGATTCTACACCTCCTAATTCTTTCTAGGAAGTTTCATACCCCTAAATTACCTTGGAAAGTTTTTAGAACCCCGTCATTCTAGACTGGTTATAAATTACTCACTACTTAGGATCAAAAGTTAGCTTTTATTCTTTTCATACTCTCAGGGTGAGTGATAATGGTAATTGCATTTATAATGCAAGCTCTCTAGCTGTCAGTGGTGATGAAGGACTTGCTTTGACACTTATAGCACTAACTTCAATTGAGTTATTTCTGCATTCAAGCTATTATTCATTTCATCCATTCTTTACCACCTCTATTTCATCTGAGCAGAATTCCATCCCTTTTGGGATCTTTTTCCAGCTTGCTAATACATTTGAAGCTACTAACCTTTTTGACAATGAATCTAAATCTCATGCAGATTGCATTAAGTTTGAGGCTTTAAGAAACTGTGAAAATCAGAGATGGAGCCCTTTCATCTCATTGATGGCTCTGTTGAGTGTTGTAGGATTGGAGGTACACTCTTTTTTTTCTGGTGAGCCTGCTACTTCTTCTGGTAAAAAAGCTTTTATCTTCTCAACTCCAACATTAAACCACGCCAAAGCATGCTCAACTCTCTTTCAACTCCAGTAAGAGTCCTCTAGACTTTTGCTGGTTCCAAAATAGTGCACAGACCACCAGTTCCAAATCATGTTGTTCCTCTTTTTATTGCAAAATTCGAAGTGAGCTCAAATAGTAACACCAGCTTTTATTGTTGGAGAAGAAACCTTCATCTAGACAGCTTAAAAGGAATCAATTGACTCTTCCATTCAAGGCAATGGGAAAGTGTAATACAAAAGTAAAAAACATGCAACAGATTTGCATCTGCTTGAATCTGTTATTGATCGCAAACAACATACTGTTATTAATGAAAATGGAACACCACCAACACATCTCTATGATATAGATCTCTTTTATAATAGTATGGAGAAGCTGTCTGATTCTCAAATGTATTATATTCTAAAGCATATTTGGACACTTGGTTCTGATTATAAGTTCCCTTTCCGTAACTCTTATGGCAAAGCTAGGAAGTTGTCTTCTCTTGGTTTCAGAAATTTCCTTGGCTTGCTTACTCTGGAATGTTGGATGGTGCTTTGTGCATCCCTTGTGTTTTCTTTGGAAGACGTGTTGGCTCAAATTCTTGCAAATCAGAAAGATTGATGATGTGCCTTTAGTTGATTGGTCTATAGCTACAAGAAGGTTTAATGATCACCAATGTAAATCTGAGATTCACAAGACCTCACTTCTCACAATACAAAATTCCTTTCTGTTATGGAGAATGGGATAAAGCCTATCAGCCAAATTAAAAGTGAAACACTTGAGACGCAAGTTTCAATGAACCGAGAAAGATTGTCCTCTATTGTCTATTATTAAGATTATTTTGTTGTGTCGTAGGCAAAGCATACCTCTTAGGGGGCACAGAGATGACTCCAGTGATTATGATGCAAATAACTGTGGCAATTTTTAGGCAATGCTAGACTTCAGAGTTGACAGTGGTAATGAGGTACTCAAGCAGCACTTTGAAAATGCCCCTAGAAATGCAACCTACAGGTCTAAGACTGTCCAAAATGATTTAATTTCTTGTTGTGGTGAAATTATAACAAATCAAATACTAAGTTATATAAAAGATGCAAAGTTTTAATTCAGTACTAGCTGATGAGGTAAAAGATTGGTCAAACAAAGAGCAAATGCCAGTTATATTAAGGTATGTTGATAAAGATGGTGAAATTCAAGAGAGATTTTTGCAGTTCATTCAATGTGGCACAGGACTCTCTGGGCAAAGCATTAACAGCTAAGATGATGAATCTGTTAACACAAAACTTTAAGCTGGAAATTAGATACTGTAGAGGCCAACGTTATGATGGAGCTGGGAATGTGGCTTGTAAATTATCTGGGCTATCATCTATAATCCTAAGCATCAATCCCCTTGCCTTGTTTACTCACTGCTCTTCTCATAAGCGTAACCTTTGCATTGTTTCTTCTTGTCAAATTCAAAGTGTTCGAAACGTGATGGAAAATGTTACCAAGATGTGCTATTTTTTCAATAACCATCCTAAGCGCCAGCTGCTGCTAGATGAAATGGATCGAAAGTTTGACCCACATAGTAAGAAGAGAAAGCTTTTGGATGTATCTAGGACAAGATGGATCCTTCGAATTGATGGTCTAGAGCGTGTTATGACTATGTATAAAGCAATTGCAAAAGCCATTTTATAATTCATGACAATGAGGATGGGTGTTGGGATGCAAGTGCCGGTGATGCTTATTCATATGCTTCTGTTCTCACAAAGTTTGATTTTTTTTAACGCTAGTAGTTGTTTGAATGGTTCTTGGCTGTGCTAGATCAGCTACTTCTCATCTACATCTCCAAAATATAGACGTCATTAAAGGATTGCAAGAAATTCTATAGATATATACCACAATGGTTGGTTCGAGGAAGCAGTTACTATAGCTAATTCCGCTGATACAATAGTATACTTCCCCAGGCTTTGCAAAAGGCAGACTCACTGAAGTAATATCCCTGCAGATGATGTATCTGTCCATTTCAAAAGAAATTTAATCGTACCCTTTGTTGATCATTTCCTTCAAGAGCTATTGACTCGTTCTTCTGAAGTTAACTGCAATTCATCAAAGCTCTGTCTATTGTTCCTGCCATGTTGCTTAGAGAATATTCAGCTGAGAAACCAACAATTACTCAACCTTTACATCCACCTTCAGGAACAAAAAACAACACAGGAAACAGTGCAGAATTTGGTGAAAAGAATGAACTAACAAACTTCAAATGAAGGAGAAAATCAAATAAATATATAGACTAGACAAAATGTGGAAAAAAGATCTGCAATCGCTCTGCGAACAATACAAAGAAGATATGCCCAGCATCGACAATATTTTACATGAAGTTGACAACTGGGAGTCACTTTGGTTAAATTATCCAAAGGATCAAATACCTTCCACTATTTTAGATATAATAAAAGTTACATTTCTAGCAAGCTTTCCAAATATAGTAATTGCTCTAAGGATCTTAAGAATTCTACCAATTACAAGCTGCATGTGCGAAAGAGCTGCTTCATCAATACGTCTTTTGACATCTTATTTGCGAAGTACTATGACTCAGAATAGACTAAACGGATTAGCATTGCTATATACGCACAAAGACATTGATGTGCCTACTAATAAAGTTATTCACAAATTTGGGAGATTATTCTTGATTCAGACCAAGATTTAACAGCAAATGTTGAGTCAATGCTCTCAGAGCTTTACTAGCCTTCGTGTTTTCTAAGGCTCAGAATGGAAGTGGCCCACTACCATTCGGGGAATTTTCCCGTTGGTCCCTTAAAATGTGTACGTGATTCCCTTATATTTTCCTTCTTTTCACATTTTGTTACTTGCCGCATCATATTTTGTAGAGAAGGACAAGTGAACACCGCTCGTGCGGCCCTTGAACTCCTTGAAGAGTGCTCTAATTTGACATTTCATTTCAGGGGCACTTTAAATTCTTTGACAATGATGATTTGTCCTTGAAAATTTATCAAACTTCCTGAAATTTGTTAATGTTTTGTGTATATTTCGTTCAAAGCAATAAAGAATACAAAAAGTAACTTCAAGAGATTTCCAAAGAAAACTTAAAGAGAGTCGTACAAGAAAATTTGTGATATGCCAAGAAATGCCTCATTTCGGTAGTTTGGGTTTCATGTATACTCACGTTGCAAATTTAGAGATCCTTGGAAATGTTTTATGTCAGTCCTTTATTAGTCCTTAATATCTCCTTGAGTTTGCACATCAAATCGCGTACGAACCATGAGTGAAGTAACGCCCAGCATTTGTATAGTATATTTCCCCATCCCATAAAATTCTCACCAAGCCCATGTAATGGCTTCATACCGCTCTGTTACACTTATTGATGGTTGTATCTCTAAATAGTACGATTCTAGATTAGTCTCATTCAAAGCCATTCTATTGCCAGTACAAAGTGTCTCTTGTCTATATGATAGCTTGCTAAGAGCTCTTGTTTCCTTCGGTAGCAACCTTATGTGTTGCCATGTTGCCACACGTGTCACTTCCTCGAGATTCTTGCCCCCTTCTGACAGTTACTTATTTGTTACAGAATTTATTCTATTGCCAGTGGAAGGTGTCTCTTTTTATATGATCGCTTCTTAACAGCTGCTATTTCCATCATTACTAGCCTTATCCATCGCTGAATGCCATGTGTTTCACTTCAATGTAAGTGGTTCGAGTGATGTAGTTTGCATCGCAGCTAGCTGAGATGAAGTTAATGCGATACTTTCTAAAATGAATTGATCTACTGATAAAGTTTGTTCGTTTGCGACTGGATGTTGAAGGAACATTCCTGTATCAGTGCCTCTGTGAAAATTCATTGCAGTTGCTCTGTGAAGGTATTAGTTAATGTAAAACAGGTAGAGCTATGGCTCACCTGGACTATCTATCAATTTATATTCAGAAGTCAGTTCAAAGAAAGCTGTTCTATCTTGTATATATAAGATTGCATTTTGAATACTGTGAAAAAGTGCGAAACCCGTGCTGCAGCAAAAACGTTAGATGTTGTTAAAACGTTCAAAGGAAAGTGACAGAAGCGATATGAAGGGACTGGAATACCTCTCTTATGAGCAGAGACTGCAGAGACTTGGAATGTATTCGCTAGAGGTGATCTGATTCAGACTGAAAAACTTGTGGCAAGGAAAGATATGGACTATAGGAACTTTATCACCTCCACTCCTTGTAGATATTTCATCAGCAGGTGTTTTGTAAAGATTGAGAAAAGAGCATTGGAACTTCTTCTCAGAGTGTGTAGTGGATGTCTGGGATAACTTGCCGTGGCGTGTGACAGAATCGACTTGTTCAAAAACGGATTATACAATAATGGAAAGTATAATTATATGAGTGCCTCTTGCATGCCTTAATTTTAAAATGTGTTATGATGCAATATTTACGTCCTCAACATGCGTAATTTATTTTTACTATCTTCACCTGCCCCACCACGCCCTATGTGCGACAGCTATGAAATTTTCTAGATCCGCCCCTGCTTAGTTCTGTAATTAATTTTCTACATTGCATCCTCGTCTCAGCTGGAATCTCTTCAGCCCAGAAAATCTTGGAGCAATACAAGTCTTGAAGCAAGACTTTTAATTCTAAAATTGCAGGGCAAATCAATCCCAAGGGGACAAAGAATCTTGCTATTGTGCTCAATACTACCCTATTAGTTACCTTTGCCTCTGTGACTGTTTCTACAATTTTACTAAAATCAAATTCAAAGCTATCCTTCTCCATGTCCCATACTATTTCTAAAATCTTAATTTTCATTTCAGATGATTGTGCACCGAACATTTCTTTAGCTTATGTAATGTCACTCTCTGACAAGGAATTCTGGCCCATTGTATCTCTATCCATTTGAAATTCTTTGCTGAATTAGGGATCATTAGTCTTTTACCTTCTAAGATGAATTCCTCCAGTTGCCAAGCAAGTCCTTGCAGCCCAAAAAAAGATCCGAAACTTTCTGACCCAAATCCAATCCGATCCGACATTTTCTGTCCCAGTCCGATCCAATCCAAAATTATCTGATCCGAATTCGATCTGATCCGAGCGTAATAATGCTGTATATAAAGTTGCTACGTATATTGATAGGTGCACTATTCATGTCCTTAAGAGGCAAGACTGGAAATCTTTGTATAATGGTTAGGCCTATGCTTAGGGATCTAAAGATTTTTGTTACTTTTGTAATGTAAAATCAACAGCTAGATCTTGGATTGCATTAGGAAAAGCATGCGCCTTTACAGGGGCGGATACAGGATTTATGTTGACAGTTGCACCTATCAAAACAACTATGCTATGGCAAGAAACTTCACTCCTTCGCAACTTCCTTCCTATTACAACCTTGCATCATGAGGTTTTTGCAACCTTAGTACATATCATCGGGCGTACAGACTTTTATGGCTGCATCAATCGTGTCATTTGATTCGTTAAGGGCAGGGACATATTTTCCTAATAATAAATATTGCGACCATAACGTCATGGTTAAAAATTATCGTTTTCACAGAGTAAACTGCCTATGTTCTGTCCAACTACGTAGTTGCTTTGTTACCTTCCTCACAGTTTTCTTGCAGACACAACAACGCAATGTAGCCCTGAATAACTAAGCCCAGTGATTTTTTGTAGTGGGTGGAAAAAAAACTAGTGATGAAGAAGTTCATATCAGAATTCTGCAAAAAAGTGAAAAACTGACTGCAAGAATACTTCGATGGGACAATCTAACAGTCTTTCGTGCAACTAGTTCAACCCCCTGTATCCACTCTGAATCCAATCCCAAAGTGGTAAACAAGTTTTGCTTGGATACCTTTCCAGAAAAATGCAAGCCAATATCTAATTTCTCATCTTATAATAGGAGAAATAACCAAAATCTCCAAATTCTTTTGCACTGCAAGCTTAATCTATTACTTTGTCGAAATATACTATAAATGTATATAAATATATATATATATATATATATATATATATATATATATATATATATATATATATATATATATATATATATATATATATATATATATATATATATATATATATATATATATATATATATATATATATATATATATATATATATATATATATATAATAGCGTAGCGATGAATTCCGCAATACAGTGCTCAATACCTGGGTGGCAGAGCTGTATAAAGTAATAAAGGAAAACGGCAAATTAAACTACCATTTCATCCCTACAAGCCCATAATCTATTACTTTGACAATATATATAAACATATATACATATATACATATATAAAGTAATAAAAGAAAACGGCAAATTAAACTACCATTTCATCCCTACAAGCCTGTTTCGTGGTTGCCCACTCATCAGGGGATAATGGCAACCACGAAACAGGCTTGTAGGGATGAAATGGTAGTTTAATTTGCCGTTTTCTTTTATTACTTTATATGTATATATGTATATATGTTTATATAAATTGTCAAAGTAATAGATTATGGGTATCAGTTTCTGAAAGGTTTTGCAGAAGTATAGGTACTAGTTCAATAAAAATTCAGAATTCTGGGTGAATTTGCAGTTTAACGTCACCTCCTAAACCCATTAAAGTCTATACCAAACCCCACCACATGCTGTCTATCCTACAAAAGACCATAAAAATGGTATTCAACTTCCCATTTGTAGTTTACACCATCTTTTCAACCAAGTTAGCTCCAACTGTGGCGGCCATTTTGCAATAATTACTTTCTAGAGTGAAGGCAACTGTGTGGGCGGATGTGTTCATTCTCGAATCCCTGTCGTATGCATGTGACCAGTTATAAGCCAAATTCCACCTGTGAGGCGCTATTTCAAAACGGCAAGCTAGCAGATCGGTGTTGGCACTTTCTACGGCATTGCAAGCCATTTATATGAAACTAACGTTGAAATTAACTTTTTGTTATAATACTTTTCCTTACCATACTGATTCTCTTTGTCCAGAAGCTCCTATCTATATGAGCCTGGCTATATTCAGGCGCTTTATACTCTATTGAATAAAAGTGCTTTGATTTTGCATCATCACGTGAAACTGCTTTGCTTACAATGCAATATCTCTTTTTATTATTCTTGGAACGTCTTCCTACTTCTGATAATCGTAAACATTGAAGTGTTTACGCCAATTCTACAACAAGTTGATGATAGAACGGGTGTGAGACACCCCCAGAGCGTCTAGTTTAGCATGATGTAGCACATGATCATCCCCCTTCCTTTTGTTCTTACTCCAATTACTACAACATTCCTACTGGTGTCATGATTCTGTGTTATTTCAGAGCATATACTATTTTTCACAGAAAGCGAAAAACAATCATGAACTTCTTCATCATACAGTGTTTTCCTTTCCAATCCTGCAACTACCTTCGCAATACATTAGAATGGGGGGTCTTCGGTCGTTATCACTTTCATGCCTATATTAAGAATGGGGGTTAGGGTTTGTTCTTCTGCCCTCTTCCTGTTTATCTTATGAAGCAGCAAGACATGAACGAAATATATCTATTTTTGTTGGAATTTCAGGCAAAGTGACAAAGTGGCATTTTATACTAATTTGGGATAAATAGTGCACTCAAAATGGAAAATAAGATTCATGAGAACAGTAACTTCAACAGCCCAATATTTCCCCTCAGAGGGTTTCGCGATCCCTTTTTAACCCCTTCCGCTCCCTTCTGCTCCACACTGTATTAATTGCTCTCTAATCTGAACAACAGTGCAGTTGCTATTAATAAGATGTCCACTTACAAATAAACCCCTCCCTCTATCTGTCCACTTTTGTGCACATTGTTGCAAGTCCCTTCCCTCTCCAAGGTAAGGATACCCTTTATGTATGCCCCTCATTAGACAAGCTAACGAGCATCAATGGTGAGTATACAAGAAAATTAGAGGGGCAAAGGGCCGAATTTGGCGAGTATTTTAAAAACGAACACATGTAATCGACAAGTATTAGGGTATATTTGTCCATTACTCGTACTTTTCGTGAGAAAGGGTGTACAAGAAATTTGCTGTTCAAGGAAAAGAGTGATTTTCTTGCAAAAAATCGTCTATTTAGCCTTTGTTTTACAAAGGTAATGCCATGTTTCACGTTGGGGAATTTCTTCCATGGTTACAAACATAACATCTACATTACACAAAATGTTTATTACCAGTTGGCATGTAGATAGTCGTAATTTGCTATACACTCGTTTTTATAAGAGTAAAGTTAATAAGAATATAGAAGCTCTAAATTGCTGAAGATGTAAGAATAGTTTTTTGCATCCTAGATATAATACAGGTTTCAGATGTACTTTTGCATTATCGATACCCAAATATAAGCTCCTCTTAGTTTTAAAATTTATCAATGCTTCAACGACCACTTAGAAATGTTCCAAGTTACAATTTTTTGAATTAAGAATACTTTAAGAGTAATTCTAGGCTGAAAATCATACAAATTCAATAATATTGAAGCTCAGAAGAAAGTTAGGTATTCTGATATAAAGATGGTACTTGCTGGTGTACATCTGGTAAGTAATCAGTCGCCCTCGAAACACATCAGGGAAAGAGGGGCTGCTTTCTATTGAGGGGCACCAAACCAAAGAACAATAGTTTGTTGGATGTGTTGGCTTCGAGCCACAAAGTTGTTTTTAGCAAAGTCGCTGAACTCATATTGTAGTAAATGCAATCATACTTCAAGTCAAATAAGCATTTGCTTGCAAAATGACTTTAAGAATATGCCCTGATCTAGGTTCTTCGAAAAAACTACTTGATAGAAAGGGCTTTATTGCCCGCCTTTTGGCTCCCTTCTATTATGGAATTGTAATGTAGGGAGTTTTTGAAAGAAATGTTTATTTGACGACTAAAGAAATTAACTAACATTAATTTAATGCCACATGGCAGAAATATATATAAACTAAGTGCAATTTTATAGATATCACGTTACATACCTGTGACGTTTATTATGTACAACGAGGTATGGTATGGCTCCCATAATTATGAGCAGGGACTTATAAAGCATTATTAAAGTGGGTGGCTATTGAAGGGCACCAAGGCAGGAACATGCAGAATGTATGTCATGTGACTAATTGTTCTCCACTCCAGAATAAACTGCTCAATGTGAGATTGAACAGTTTCTCTGGAAAGGAGAACAATTAATGAAAGGACAAAACATTCTGCATGTTGGAAAAGATTTAGCATTGTGTTTGTCCCTGTGCTGCTTATTTAATAACGTAATTTAACTTGGAGGTCCTAGGGAATGCTCCCCGAGAAATTCTAAACCGCTTAACGTATATGTTTCTATTTGTTGCACTTTCAAGTTTTCAAGGAAGGGACGTTTCCCCTGCATTTCCCGGTGCCAACGTCCATGATTGCTGGCATAATCGTTTTCCAAAACTGACAAAGGAAAATGTGTTTCTTCCATCTTATTTTTCAGCAACAAAATAGATCGAATTGTTAAATACTTATGAACATATTGCTGAAAATTTAAATAGGTAAGTAGTCATAGAGTTCTAAATTATTCACCAGGCACTTTGACTGTGGGACAATGTTTCTTCATTGGTGGGGCAAAAAGGAAGACTTGCTGGGGGAGATACCCCATCAGTGCATATGTTCAAATAGGACTTTATACAAGCCGCCAAGTTTGGGCCCCAAAGCCTTATAAAGCCTTATTCTAGGGGGAGTTTCACAAGGAGTAACTCTTTCGTACTTAAATACATGAAAATTCTTTTCTAAATATTGTCAGTCATCAGGGATGAAAATAAGTGGCTAAATTTGGGGGGTTTTAGAAGGATAAAGTGCCAATTATGATTGAATTTTCACTTGACCTTTACACAACTCCTCTACCTATAAAAGGGTTTGGCTATTTACACAGTTGATTGTGTGTGCCTGACATACATTTCGAAATTCTTTAAAGTGGACCCCAATTATGTATGCAAATTAGTCATCTATGTTGGGAGTTATGTTTTGCATATAAAGCATGGAATGTTACAGGAAATGACCAAGTCCGTTAAAATGGAGAAAGAACGGAAGAAATTTTTGCTGGCTACGCCCTTCAGACTGCTGGAAAAGTTGGGAAACGCCTTCTAAGCTTCGTCATCTAAATGAAAATACAGAGTATTCTTGAAAGTAACTTGCGGTTGTTGTAAATCTAAGAAGGCCGCTACAAGAATATGGAAGATAAGACGAAAGCTAGGCCTGCCAATCCAAAAGTATTGAGTTCAGCCAGAACAGTGCCCCCATTAAGTCAAGTAATTGCAGGTGAATTCTTTGGCTTTCCAACTGAAAGCTAGTTTTCCCAACATTGCAAGTTCACTGGCAAAGGTGCACTTATCAGGTTGCCGAATTCCAAGTTTAGTTTTGGCTTTCCTGCCACAGAATAGCTGATCCAACATTGTAATTTAGCTTGCAAGAGTGCACTCATCAAATCAAACAGTTCCAAGTGTATTGTATGGTTTTCCAACGAAAGGTTAGCCCGCCCAACATTGCGAGTTCAGATAAAAAGCACACTTATCCAGCTAGTATGTCCAAAGTGTACTGTTTTACTTTCCAGCCAAAGTTACCTGGCCCGTAATTGTAATTTCATCTAGAAAAGGGCACTCATGAAGTTAACCAATTCGAAGAGCAGTGTTTGACTTTCCAGCTTAAGTTTGCTGGCCCATCATCGTAATTTCACCTAGAAAAGTAACCTCATTCAGTCAAAAAATTTCAAGGTAAATAAATGATTTTGGAACTGCAATCGCATTTTTCAAACATTGGAGGGGTATGACGCCCCATGCCCCACTGCATTTTACGTACCTGTCGATCACTAGCAACAAAGTATGACATTCCTTGAGTACTTTGGTAATTAGTTTACACACAGGATATAGCTGCACTTCATTCTACTTAGTGGAAATAAAGTAGAGGTAAAAGGATTGTCCTGTATTCGTAGGGAATTGTGAATCTTATCATCTACGCATCGTTTTTCATACGATACTTTCTATGAGGTTATCTAAGTTCATTTTGAAGTCAATTGAAGTAGTATTTGCCTGTTTACTCTGACTGCACCATGGCAGCATAGCCAACAGCTGGAGAACCCCCCTTATCATGTATGATTTGCAGTAGGAACTATAAAGGAAATTTAGTACTAAATTTTGATCGACATCCACTTGGTCTTTTTCCAAAGCTACTTTGCAGGTGATTTTTATCTGGGAAAAGGCATAACCGCATATAGCGGGTACTCAATATCGCTATTCCATAAGAAAAAGTGTTTGTATGGAAAAGGACATTTGCTAACGTGCGGCTCCGCAGGTGATGTTGCGCAGCAGCGGATTTATTGTTATCATCAAAATGGCAGAACGACGCTTTCACGATATCTGCTACCTATGAAGAGCTTCCAGGCATTACTTTCTTTCTTAATCTAAAAACACAAAAATGGTTCTGATTTAGGCTGAATGTTGCAAGGTTATGAAAACTATGAAAAACTGAAAGAAAATTCTCTTTGCACCAAACGAGCTATTTATGACTTGTACTTCTGTGACTGACATTTATTACCTTATCTCATACGGGAGGAAATTTCTCAAAATTTAGACTGAAAGTACAGGAAATTTTCTTTGCATTAAGATTACAGTTTTCACATCAGAGTGTAGCGCGACATTGATCTTTAAGCCTCGATATGTACTTTTCTGATATCATGTACCAGACAAATGCAATGTTGCAGATTCCACAATATACCCTTGTGCGATCAACTGGATGCCGTACTGAAGCGCAGTGCAATGCCGAGGAGTCTTTGTTATCAGATTGAAAATACTGGTTCGAGACTTGAAGAAAACGTTGGAATAAGTCAAATAATGGAATTATCAATAGCTAATAGGGCTATTATCATTTGTACTTTTTTGATTTTTGCTCACACATTTGGCCACGGAACCAGGGGCTGATCCAGACATTCGCAACATTTGCACGGGCGAATGTTAGATTTTACTAGCTGGAAATAGTTCGCTGCAAACAGTGGACTTCAAAATATTTGCAAGGTCTCTTTTCTTATATAAGAGCAGTATACAAGAGTCTATCTGGTGGATTCCATCAGTTACTTTTTTTAAATCAGTGGATTCCATCACCAATTGCCTCGTATCCAGTAGAAACTATCATGAAGCTATGTCAAGAAGATATCCCCACAGTCATAAATTATAGAGACCCAATTATTTTAGGGGCGAGATTCGAATAAAATTAAGAATACGTGCGGACATGAACAGTAAACGAAAAAGGTACCCTCAAAAACTGTGCCTATGGAGACAATCTTCGTGTAAAGTTGGAATTGGTAGAGGCGATGGATGATTTGTAGCTTATAGTAAGGGAAGATCCTGTATGACTGCAGTAATCTCAGCCTTATTGCGAATTTCTACTTGGAGTGGTAGCATTAAAAGATAGGGACACTGGATAAATTGTCACGTTCCATTGAAGTAGACGATATTGATGCGATTTAATTAATTTATAGAGAGTGTAGAATTAATGCATCGATATGTGCGCTTCTAGAAATTTTGTGGTTTTTAGGCTGACGAAGTTGCAACGAAGCTGTTTCCACTTAGCTACCTCAAGCTCAATAAGGTCAAGGGCTGTTTGAACAAGCAGTACCCTTAAAGTAGGTAAGGCGCGTTTCCAGCATAAATAAAAGTTGTACCCCAATAATTTCATGCGCATGTATGTAATTTTAGGCACGTGTGTTTTCAATCTATTTGTAAAGGGTATTTTATTTGCAGGGTCATTTTCAAAGTGATTCTCAGTATTGGTTACAATTTTAGCATGTCTATTGATTTAGATGCATATGGTATATGCGTCTAAATCAATATATATATATATATATATATATATATATATATATATATATATATATATATATATATATATATATATATATATATATATATATATATATATATATATATATATATATATATATATATATATATATATATATATATATATATATATATATATATATATATATATACTAAAATTGTAACCAATACTGAGCCTTAAAGTTCAGGGACCTTTGTAGAGATATATTAGTTTTAGGCAGGTTGGAAAGTGCTTTCATGCAGTGCGCTCAATAGTACCAAGAAAAATTTTTCTGAATGCGTGATTTGAGGCAGGGTCACTGAAGAATTGCATAGACAATAGATGACGTACTTTTACATGCCATATCGATCTTTCTGCTGTTGTAGGGCAGTCAGTTCTCTCAGTTAGCCTGACTCTGTTGACGAAGTTGCAGCCTTGCAAAGCATTTCAATATTGTATCCCAGAGAAAAAGCTTGTGAAAACTCAGCCAATTCAAATCTATTTAGTCTGTATCTACATATTACCAGGGCATTAGTTCTCTTCTACCAAACCATATTGTATCTGCGGTTGTAGTTCATAAATGAAGTGTGCATGTAAATATCCTGAATACTCATCACTCAAAAGTTGCATTTACCAAGGTCAAAACATTGCATTCATTTCTATATACGTTGTAAATTTAGGAGACTATTTTTGATTGCAGTAGAAAAGACTAAGCAGCACCTTCAATTTTAAAGTCTTGTAGTCAGAAAGCACCATATTCTAAAACAGTTGATATGAAAAACATTGAAATCAAATGTAATATTGGTTCTCTTTATAACAAAATTGACAAGGTGAACTGTCATGAAAGGTGTCATATTGTCCATAATGCTTAATTTCAAAAGTTCAGCTTTCCACCCACTGTTAAATCTGGTTAGACCTGGAGATTTCATTACAAATGGCTTCACCAGCTTACTTGAATCAAACTATTCTTGTGCTCGTAGGCTTTTTCAAGATATTGCTGGCAATGCAGACACATATGTGACTTGGAAGCACCACAGTTATCATCAGTGAAAATACGTGTTTTCCATGGCCAAACCATGTTCTAAAAGTACTTCTACTCTAAATTTAGCAATATAAACATTGTTTTACCATGAAACATTTGTCCATTACTTTTTTCAGTTTGTACACACTTGCATATTTTAGACCAATTGAAATGAGCAAAAGTGCACATAGGAGTGTTTTAGGAAATTTTCGAGGAAATGAGTGAAATGTTCATAACTAAACATGATTTAAGCCTGCTTTTGCACTTATTCTAGTAACACTGTATAAGCCGCAAAAATGACGATAGTGTGCAAACACTAATTATCACTAGAAATACGTATTTTCTAAGGCCAAACCATGTTCTGATTGTGCTCCTACGCTGAATTTAGCATTATAATCATTGTTTCACCATTGTTGAGAATGTACATCTGTGTCACTCAGGGGGCGCAGTACGTGTGCAGTTTTGTAAGCACACGTGCCTCGCTGCCGTGTGATGTGCTCCTGTCAGATTGGCATTCTCTGCGCAAGCCCGTAGTTTAGATATAGATATAGCCGTAGCATAAGTTGACTCAGTTGATTATTGCGTTCAAGCTATTTAGAGTATATGTTTTAGAGCTGTTTTTCACAAATAGTTTCAATTACAAATGGAGCATTTTCTCGTGTGAATTGTTTGTCCAGCCCAAGACACAATATCTGGCGCCCAACGTGGGGCCGGGGCAAGGAATTATATCTCATTTGTTACAGAAAATTTGAAGCTATGTTGGAGGACAAAGGTGAAGTGCAACAATTAACTCTCGACAGGATAAGGCCCTCACGAGGAGGCAATCGCGCTGTTGTTACCAGGTTGGAAAGAGAAGCAAACTCTCTCATTCACGAATACACTGTTGGCCCAATTGGCACTGAAGTGACTTCTCGTTTGAAAGCAATCGCAAAAACCATAAAGGAAAAGCACAGATATCTCAAGCAAGTCGACGAACAAATATATGACAGAAGTGCTACTCAGAAATTGGAAAAGGAAATCATCGACTCTTCAGAGTGGGATACAAAAATCTATGAATTATCAGAGAAAATAAGCGATTTTCTAAGAGAGAAAGTCTCAGGCTCTATTGCTCAAGAATCCCTTACTGAGAATGCCGCATCACCAGCACCCTTCGGGCTAGGAATATTTTCCCCTCGTGCTCAACACAATGCAAGTTCTCCGAGCCGAAGCAATCATTCAGAATCTGACAGTGGTGTGCGACTTCCTCAGATTAACTTACAGAAGTTCAATGGAGATGTTACGCGATTTAACTCATTTTGGCAGAGTTTTGAATTTGCGGTACATAACAATACTGATGTTCCGAAGATTGGAAAACTCAACTCCTAATTTTCGCTCTTAGAAGGGGCGGCTTACCGTGCAATCGAAGGCCTTCAGCTATAGGAAGAAAACTACGATCATGTAGTCCAAATTCTTAAATCACGCTTTGGCAAAAAACAACAGCTTATCACTGCACATATGCAATGACTTCTCAAGCTCCAAAACAGCCCGAATGACGGTATAGATCGACTCAGGACAATATACGATAGCATTAATGTTCACGTCAGAGGTTTGGAATCCCTGGGCGTCACCGCAGAATGTTACAGTAGTCTTTTGATACCAATTATTATGGCAAAAATGCCTCGAGAAATCACACTACGAGTTGCAAGAAAAAATTCAAAAGACATTTGGGATATCAACGAGATTCTGGAAATCATTCGAAAGGAACTTGAAGCCAATGAGATAAGTTCAAAAATAATTGCAACGGAGAGGAGAGCAGAAAGATCGAGCCAGCAACGTCCTAAATCGCCACAGGGGACAACGAGTTCATTTTTTACCACAGCTAAATCAAGGAACAAAGTTGAATGCTATTTCTGCCAAGGTGAGCATTTTTCTTTCAATTGAAACAAGTGATTGATGTTAAGGAAGGAAAGCATCTACTTTCAAAGGCCAAAAGAGGTTTCAATTGCTTAAGGGTTGTTCACATATCGAAGGAATGTAGAAGCCCTCGAGGATGTTTAAAATGCAATACAACAAAGGGAGACATCACCAATCTATCTGCAATACAACTGAACGTTGGGGATTAAACGATGCAAGGATGGCAAAACCAAGCAATGCCAGCAATGCTTAAGGTGAAACAAAGGCCGAAAATACAACTGCAACTGCTACGACTAGGCAGGACGGAAAGATCTTGCTCCAAACCGCCACAGTCCATGTCTATAGCCGCAACGCTGATGAAAAGATTGAAGTAAAACTTTTGTTAGACAATGGGACTCAAAGAACGTACATCACAGAAGACTTGAAGAAAAGACTGTCTTTGGAAGTTGAAGGGTCAGAAAATTTAAACTTGAATACCTTTGGTTCAGAACAATGGAAGAAGATGAAGTGTGATCGTGTTAGATTTAAGACAGCTTTAGATAATGATAGCGAAGTAGAGATATCCGCATTAACCCATCCTACTATTTGTTCCCCCTTAGGGTCGCGCGTAGATTTGCGTCTCTACCCCCATCTACAGGGTCTACAGCTCGATGATCGCAGCACTAACAGCAAAGAGCGCATTGATATACTAATAGGGGCAGATTTTTACCATAATATTGTCATTGGGGAGGTATTAAGGGGTGGTTTTGGCCCGATAGCTATAAGTAGTAAATTAGGGTGGTTATTATCAGTACCAGTTGCTTCCAATGTTAGCAATCATGATGATTTTAATGATGTCGCTTCTCATCTTATTATAGACAGCACAGTTAACTCTCCGTCCTTAGGGCTGCATGGATACGACAAGGACAAGATTCGTCGGAATTGGTTCAAGCTCTCAACGACTTTTGACAACAAGAATCCCTCAGGCTACATGAGCATCTTAACGACAAACAAGAGAAAAAAAGGCCTCAATGGATCTGGATATCACCTTTAATGGCACTTGGTACGAAATAAGCCTTCCTTGGAAGGATAGCAATCTCTCTTTGATTTCTGATGATTATGATTTATGTTTAGCCAGGCTGAAATATGTTTTTAATCGTTTGAAAGGTAACCCCGAACTACTTCAGGAGTATGAAAAGATATTTAAGACTCAGCTCGAAGAAGGTATTATTGAAAAGGTGCCTGTTAATAAATATTCCATCCCTAATTGTCATTTTATTAGCCATCATTGTGTTATACGTAGTGATAAAACGACATCCAAGGTACGCATTGTTTTTATGGCAGTGCATGCTCGAGGGAAAATCCCCGCTCTCTCAATGACAACTTAGATGTAGGTGATATCGATATGCCTTCCGTTTTTGACACTAATTAGATTCCGGTCTCACGCAATAGCGCTTACCACAGACATAGAAAAGGCGTTTCTACAGATTGGTGTAAAGGAGGCCGACAGAAATGCCTTGAGGTTCTTATGGTTTGAAGATATTCATGCCAAGTTGCCACAGGTAATCAAAATGCGCATCACACGTGTCCCTTTCGGCTTAACTTGTTCACCCGCGATTCTAAGCGCCACTATTCAACATCCTGAAGCTGTGCAAATCCTTCCACGATTGTATGCTGATGATTTATCTTGCAGTATTGACTCAAGCCCACAAGCATTCACGCTTTATCAAGATTGTAAATATATAATGAGTCAGGGGGCATTTAATTTGCATAAATGGAGCTCCAACGATAAGGACTTACTTGACCGCATAAATAAGGCAGAAGGAGGCAGTCAGGACAGGCATCCTCCTGAAAATACCCCCACAGTACAAGACGATGACCAGACTTACAGTAAATTCTCAGCAGGTCCCCCTGTCACTGACGATACTTGTAAGATTTTAGGCGTCAACTTGAACACACATGATGAGGCGAAAACATCAAAGAAAAATTATAGACCTGGAAGTGCACTTCCAACAGTTTCCAAAATTTTTGAGAGAATTATGGACAGGCAGATAATTAAATATATAACGCCATTTCTATCAATTCTACTGTGCGGGGTCGCAAAGGATTTAATACACAGCACGCTTTGATTAGGATGCTCGAAAGATGAAAAGTCAGTTTAGATAATGGAGAGAATGTAGGTGCAATGTTGATGGACCTTTCAAAAGCGTTCGACTGCATTAAGCATGACCTCTTATTAGCAAAACTATATGCTTATGGTTTTAGCCGTGAATCCCTTTCCCTTGTTCACAGCTTTTTGGAGAACAGGCAGCAAAGAGTGAAAATCAATGGATCTTTTAGTACATTTAAATATCTTGCCTTAGTCGTTCCGCAAGGATCGGTTCTTGGTCCCCTTTTCTATAACATTTGCATAAATGATCTGTTGCTCTCCATTCAGGAAACTGATATCTGCAACTATGCAGATGATACAACTATATATGCATGCCACAAGAATATTGACAATGTAATCCAGAGCTTGGAAAATCATTCCACTGTAATTATCCAGTGGTTCACAGATAACTTTATGAAATTGAACACAGACAAATGTCATTTTATGATACTAGGGAAAAGTTCAAATCAAGATGTTGCTGTTAACGTAGGTAGCAGCGTTATTGGAAATACCGAGGAGGAAAAGTTATTAGGGGTAATGATTGATAAAAAACTAACTTTTGAGACGCATATCAACAAGTTATGTAAAATGGCTGGGAATAAGGTTTTTGCTCTCTCTCGTCTGTCTCCATATATGAACTCCAACAAACTGCGAATCTCAATGAGAGCCTTTGTAATGAGCCAGTTTCAATACTGCCAGTTGGCTTAGGTGTTCCACAGTAGGCATTTGAATAACAAGATTAATAAGATACAGGAAAGGGCTTTAAGAATTGCTTACAAGGATTATGTTTCTAGTTTTGACATTTTATTAGAAAGAGATAAATCGGTTACTATCCACATGAAGAACTTACAAACCCTAGGATGGTGCATTCTTTCTTTAGTGAGGAGCTTCCTCGTCTTTCTATCTAAACTCCTAATATCTTCAAGTGTCCAGTTGATGATATTAAAGCTGTAAGTTACGACTGGTATGGCTACGATGTTAATTGCTTCGATCTTGTTCATGGCATTCAATTCACTTTTGAGGACCATTCTAATTCTTCTGTAATATTCTTTTCGGATCTTTTCTTTCATCTTCGAATGTTGTATGCCATCACGTTCATTTATTCCTAAATATTTGTATGTTCCTTCTTGGTCCAGTTCTTGTATAGTAGTGGTTTGGTTAAGGACGATGTTGGATGTTTTCGTCAGTTTTCCCCTTATAAAGGTTGCTTTTGCACATTTTTCCAGTCCAAATTCCATCTTAATATCATCACTGAAAGTGTTCACAATGTCGAGTAGGTTCTTGAGTTGGTTATCATTCATAGCGTAAGCCTTCAGGTCATCCATGTAGAAAAGGTGGTTGATTTTCCTTTTATTGATTTCGTACCCTTGCTTCGTGTTGTCCAGAAGCGTGCTCAGTGGTGTTAGAGCAAGGCAGAAAAGGAGTGGGGATAATGAATCTCCTTGGAATATACCACTATTGATGTTAATACGTCTTGACTTCAGGGATCCATTGTTATGGTTCAGATGGAGGGTTGTTTTCCATTTCTTCATACTTGCACTTATGAAATTAACTACTGTTGGGTTGATTTTAAACATCTCCAGGCACTTGATAATCCATGAGTGTGGGACACTATCGAATGCTTTCTTATAATCAATCCAAGCTGATGATAAGTTCCTTTTACTTCTTGCACAATTTTTTAAAATCATCTTATTTATCAGTAGTTGATCTTTGCACCCGTAACTTCCTCGTTTGCATCCTTTCTGCTCAGTTGGTAGGAGCTCAT
>OLMO02000009.1:11393520-11510643 GCA_900291935.2 Cassiopea xamachana | reverse complement strand
TGCCTGTAGAATTTAGTTCGCTTTTCAAATCTACGGATTCTTTGGGCTTTTGCTTGCATTTGCTGTTTAATAATTTCTTTAACTTCAGTAAGATTTTGATTCCTTCGGATGATATATTTCCGCTCAATATTCCTGATCTTCCGTTCTTTAGCTTGAGAGCCTTTTCTAATTCAGTAAGGATGGATAATTCTTTTCGCTTCATTTCAATATCTTTCTCTATCTTCATCTTCCAGGCAGGTGGTTTTCTCTTCCTATTGGTAGTCGTCTTTCGAGGTTTGATACCAAGTTCTTCGGTGATAATAAATGCTGCTGCATAAATCAGTTGGTTGAGTTCAGTTAGGCTAAATCCTGCATTCGAGAGTTTAATCAGTTCGATCGCTCTATTCGCTCGTTGGATTAACCGTTTCGATTTCTTATCGTTTTTTATCTTCGGTAGTACAGGTCTTTCAGCCATATCTTCTTCTTTCAGTACTTCCCACTTTCTCAAGATGTTATCTTTCATCTCAGATATTACGTCATCATCTTCAAGATAGGTTTCTTCAATAGAGTTGTTATTTTCGTCTACGTTCTCTAATACAGCTGGGGTACCCGGTTCAGGTTCGGTGTTCTCAGATATTGCAGCTGGTTCTTCGATTTCAGGTATTTTTAGATCTAGCCTGACTTTCTCTTCAATTTCTTTCAATTCATCATTTGATAATCTTTGGTTCTTCTCTATGTCTCTTCTAACAGTTGCTAGCTTATTGGCATCTAAGTAGCTTCTCTCGGTAGGGTGTTTATTTCTCCACATGTTGTACGTCGCTTTCGTAGTAGCTGTTTCCCTGGGGTTTAGTTTCACCAGGTAATATGATTCCATGACTTCTTTATATTCTTCCCGAGACCATTTTTGTCTTGTTCCTTTGGGCAGATTTTTGATGTTCGTATTAAGAAGGCCACTTTGAGCGGTGGGCTCTTCACGGAGATCTTCTAATACATCTGTATTGGGAAGGTTTCGTCCAGTAGCTGACTTTTCGACCTCACCCTGGTTGCTCGATGAGGGACGCGCACCTTGGTGAACCGCGCGACGTGCGATGCGGGATGAAATTCGTTTTGGTGTCCTATTCATGATGCTAATAGAATTGGCTGGTTTGGCCTCCCCAGGCTTCTAGCTCCGTTCTTCCGCTTTTATAACCAATAGAGTCATTTCCTCCTCCTGGTGCTAAAACCGTTGACTTTGCTGTTTAACCCAACAGTCGGGACCCTTTCCGGGTACTGACAGCCGGGTAAAGCTGTGCCCGAGGATTTGGAATCAGAGTTACCTTCTCCTAGCCTTTCCCATCCAAGGGATACCCCACAAGGCAGCAGGGGGATTTGGAGTCAGAGTTACCTTCTCCTAGCCTTTTCCCCTCCAAGGGTTACCCCGCCAAGGCAGCAGGGGGATTTGAAATCAGAGTGTTATGCCATCTCCTATCCAGATGGGTTGGCCAGACCAGGTACCACATGAAAGTATCATACAAGACTGCAGGGCGACGATTTCTACCAGCAGGGACGTGTTCCTTGGCCTAAGGGCCCTTACTGGGGTAAGGTACTACACCTCTGCACCCTTGCTGTCGCAGTTTTGAGTCATACCCGGGACGGTTATTATCATTATTATTATGACCAGTTTTATTTTGATTTACGCCACGTAATAGCAGCTGCAGCCTCGTTGCCACCCACCAAGCGGTCATTCCTCAAAATTGCAGCGAAGATTTTTGACCCCCTTGGATGCCTTTGTATGTTTGTTGTCAACATGAAAATTCTCTTTCAGGATTTATGTGCCACAAAAGTGACATGGGACGACGAACTCGTGGGGTCCCAGAAAAAGAAGTTTGATTCTTTCATTGCTCAGCTCTCCAGTTTGCAAAGTGTGCGCATTTCTAGATGTTTGTTCAATAGGACCCTCGATATAGATTACGTTCAGATTCACGCACTTTCCGATGCTAGTGAAAAGGCTTATGCTAGTGTAGTTTATCTCCATATTGTTTATGTCTCAGATGAAATTGATTCGCAATTTTTAGCCTCTAAAGCCAAGTTCAGTTCTCTCAAGAAGCAGGGCATTCCCCGGTTGGAATTGCTAGGTGCTTGTCTTATGTCCAAACTTGTCGATTCCATCTCTCACACTCATCAGGATGAGCTTGCTTCTGGGAAAATCGATAGGATTTATTGCATGGATTCTATAGCAGCTTTGTGTTGGGTCAAAAATGATAGAGCATGGAAAACTTATGTTCACAATAGAGTTTCGGATATTCTCAAGTTATCATCCCGGGAGGAATGGTAATGCTGTTCCGGTCCGTCCAACCCCGCGGATTTGCCCTCCAGAGGTAAGTATACTCAGCCTCTCTCTCAAGACCTTTTCTGGTGGGAGGGCCTAAGTTCCTAAAACTACTTTCCCAAGAATGGCCTAGTCAACTGGATTTCAAGGATGTACCATCTTGCGTCACTCTTGAGGAGAAGAACGTCAGGCCTATGGTATATCACGCTATGTTAGGTGTAGAAGCACAGGGCCAAGAACTAAGCACCAATGAATTTGACAGTAGAACTCGGTTATTAAAAGTCTACGCTTGGTTGCATCGTTTTATTCATTACTTAAGGGCCTCTATTCGGAATGAGCCACTTTATTTGGACACCCAAGTTAGCGTTCTTGAATTAGAATGCGCTGAAAAATCTATAGTAAGATCTTTGCAAAGTTTTGCCTTTCAGACGGAAATCGCAAATCTTAAGTCACAAGGCGCAAAAAATAAGTCACTTCTCATCAATCAACTGAATTTGTTTTTAGATGAAAAGGGTCTTCTGCGTTGTAGATCACGCTTAAATAATTCTTCAATGTCATACTCAAGCAAAACTCCAATACTGCTTCCTTCTAGACATTATTACTCAGATCTTGTGCTAAGGGAGTACCACGATAGGGTATTTCATAATGGTGTTAAGGATACGCTAACTTTGGCTCGTGAGAAATACTGGATGCTCAGAGGCAGACAGGCTGCCAAACGGTTAGTAAGACGTTGTATTGTGTGTAAGAAATATGAAGGCACCCATTAAAATTTAATGTTACACCAGATCTCCCAAATATAAGAGTAGATGACACACCTCCATTCACTCATACTGGTATTGATTTCGCAGGGCAATTACTCACTACAGGATTGTCTTTAAAAGAAGGTAAGGCCACTCAAAAAGCATATGTTTGCTTGTTTACTTGTGCGTCAACTCGAGCTGTTCACCTAGAGCTGATCGAGTGTGTTATAAATGAAAGACCCATAACCTATATTTTTGACGATACTGAAGGAGTTTCCTACCCACTAACCCCTTCTTAACTAATAAATGGAAGAAATCTTTTGCAGACATCAAGTCAGAATCATTTTGAAATAATCAGTAATCATGAAGCATTATCTAAAAGAGCCAGGTATCACAGAAATCTTTTGGAGCACTTCACGCAACGGCGGCGAAAGGAATATTTATCCAGCCTTATGGAAGCGTATAAGACAAAACAGGTAAGAAAGGGGCCGTCATATCTGTCGGTGACGTATGTATTCTATGAAACGACCAAACAAAACGAGCATTTTGGAAATTGTGCAGAGTAAGTGAACTGTTGACAGGGAATGATGTTAATGTAAGAGCTGCCAAAGTAGAGGTAACATCATCCAGTGGTAAACAGGTATTTAGCAGGCCTCTACAACATTTGATCCCATTGGAAATAACTACAAACACTAATGATTTACATAAGCAGCCAGCGAAAGACGCGCATGTGCACAAAAGCAGCATACCTGCAGCAAGCGCGAATAGACCCGCAGTAACCGCAGCAGAGCAAAGACCCAAGCGCAACGCCGCTATAATTGATGTATTACGTAGACAGAATGGTTTAGTAAGGCAATGATAATCATGCAAGTATGTAGCATTATTGCACGAACATTTTTTTGCATATTTACTCATGTTAACCTTTATTCAGAAATTGTAATGTCGTATATTCCACTTGTGTTATTGTTTGTTGTTCGATTCGTGTCCGATCAAACCGGGGGGAGTGTGTTGAGAATGTGCATCTGTGTCACGCAGGGGGTGCAGCACGTGTGCAGTTTGGTAAGCGCACGTGCCTCGCTGCCGTGTGATGTGCTCCTGTCAGAGTGGCACTCTCTGCGCAAGCCCGTAGTTTAGATATAGATATAGCCATAGGATAAGTTGACTCAGTTGATTATTGCGTTCAAGCTATTTAGAGTATATGTTTCAGATTTGTTCTTCACAAATAGTTTCAATTGCAAATGGAGTATTTCCTCGTGTGAATTGTTTGTCCAGCCCAAGACACAATAACCATGAAGCCTCTGTTCATTCTCGTTTTTTCAATATTTGCACACTTACGCTCATTGCAATGAGTAAAAGTGCGTATGGGGTTGTTTGAGGAGAACTTAGAGGAAGTGAGTGACTTTTGTGGAAAGCTCATGTTTTAAGCCTACTTTTTCACGGATTCTAGTGGTGTAACCAACGTTTCTTCATGAAAATAGCGTTAGTCTACGTTTTTAACTGCATGCAGTTAAAACGCTTTATAAGCTGCAAAAGTGAAAATAGTGTGCAACCACTAATTATCACTGGAGATGTGTGTTTTCTAACGTAGCTAATTGAATGATCTTAGAGCAGTAGTTGGTGGTACTCAAGTTTCAAGTGGAAGTACATGGCCCCCACTATATGTGTGAAGCTGCAAGAACATTGATTGTGATGCAGATGATTTAATAGCCTGTAGATCATAGTGCTTCTTGTATAGACTTGCCAAATACAGCGGATATGAAGAACAGAACTGAGTAGAACTAAATGGGTCCAGTAATAGATAAAGTGCAGCAGCCCATGAGTAGAGAAGGAATGTGCTGTTGGGATTGCTCGCAGAGAATCTCTTAAGTTCATCCACCCTGAAACATCAAGAGATGCTCTCTTTTTTTAAAAAAGCAGATAAATGAGATAGGATATAATAAGAGTTGTGAAAAATTTTTGTCCATTTTTTCTCTAATACCATAACCTGAATGATGTATAGAACTTTTTAGAGAGAGCTTTCTGTTTCCACTGACGAGTCTGAAAGTCATTCTTATCAAAATTTTCGGTTAGCTTTGCCCTTCAACTCGCATGCATTTTGCTATTTGAAATAATCAGTGCCAAAGTTATAAGCAGGAGGGCCCTCAAAATATACCTTAGAAGCCAATAGTGTTCCGAGGCTTATCTGGATTTCCCCTCCATTCCAAAATTTGTATGCCTAGTTTCGATTTAAACCTGAGAGCAACCTGGACTTTGCGCTTCCTTCCTCCCTATATGTCTCTTCGCGCTATTGATTACATTGATTCCATTTATGTGGTAGATTACATTTATTTAATTGATTGGATCATTGAATGATTAGATTGATCACAGTTGCAAATTCTAGTTACAGTGGATAAGATCTGTGGCCTAAACCAGGGGTCATCCATGGAAGCGTTCGTAAAACGAAAACAACGTTTTACTACCCCCTGCCCGTTCCTAGCCGTTCTTTGCTCAACAACCCTCCTCTCTTTTTTCCTGAGGATACCAATTGCCATCTTTTCTCTACCTTGGTTGCTATATGTGAAGCATATCTTTGCTTTACAAGCGGTATCAGATGGCCGTATTTGTATATAGTGAGAATTCTTACACTGCCTCATAGCGGCAGGGTATGATGATTTTCTTCACAGTCTAGAACATCCTTTCAGCATTTGTATAGTTGGCAACATCAACGAAATATTTAATTATATTTAAATTACAAGACGTCTAATATTATAGAAGTGTATCGTTTGCTTTCTTCTTCATTTTATCATAATAAATAAGTTTCACTATATCGGCTATAATTTATATATGTATGCATTTATCTACGTATGCATCTGTGCATGTATGTACATGCAAATTCATAGATGCTTGCCTTTGTATGATATACGGCGCATTATAAGCTGCTTTATTATTACTTCTAAAGATATCTCTGTGTGTGTTTGTGTATGTATGTATGCATATGTTTGTAGAAAATGAGCCTGTTTATTTATATATTGCATACTAGTGACGGTTGTCCGAGCATTTCTTTGTAAATTCTCAAGTTTTAACTAAATATTATCATTTGCGGAGTAAGATGTCTTGGAATTTGTCTCAAAGTGTACTAATCTGTCTGCGACTAAGGGATTTAGTACATTTTCTCCATTATATTACATCTGCTATCTTTGTTTTGTGGTTTAGTTAAATTTAAAGAAACAAAGTCTTCTTATTTTTGCAGTATCAGACCTGAGAATTCTATTTGTGTATTTCTAGCGAGAAAGAGACACGCCATGTCAGAGTATGAATACGCTCGCCTTTAAGTGTCCTAATGTAGATCAAATCATAACTGGAAATTGATGCAAATAGTTTGGACTTGTGGTAAGTGAATTAATTACGTATCACGCATTGAATGAATGTAATTGTTTTGAAGATTACGAAAGTAAACGTAGAAAGTAGAACTTATTATGTTTCACAAACCAAACGAAGGGAGTATGTATAATATTTCCGCTAAGCTCAAATCAGATTTCAGCCATTATCCTATAATAACTAGATCACGTACTATTCTTAATTGAATGATATTTCAAAGGTGAAAGATTCACCACAGTTTGAGGTATCATAAGCAGGCTGCACCCAGCAGTATCATGACCACGACTATTTCAAAGCGCAAGACATTACTATTTTACCATTTTACTACAACGACGTTCAAGGAAAGATGTGACGAGAGAACGATGCAAATCAGTGGACTGTATGAAGTAGAAAAAACATAAATCGTGTCGAAGGCTCCATAGCCCACCTCTAACACTGTCTTCTTGACTTCGAAAGAACTATAAAATCGATACTTGAAAAACTGTGGAAAATATGTCTCCTAGTCCCACGTCACGTTGTTATTGGTATTGTTGCTCTTGAACCTTAACGAAGTTGTTGAGGATAAAGATTCTTCGAAGTTCAAGAGCTAAATTTTCCCTGAGAGGGAATCTGTAAGAATGTATAGAATGCATATATTCATATTGCTTGATTGTGGACAGTACACGCTCCGGTCACGCCAATTGATTCTCTTACCAAATGAGAGCTTAGAACTTCACTGGCCTAATAATAGGCCTTAGCAATTTGAGCAGTCATCGGTAACTTCAAAAAGAATTCCAAAATGGCTTAAAAGTCAAAGGACTAATAGCCGCTACTGATTCATAGAATGTCGCTACGTTTGAATACACATGGGCGTGGGAGGAAGTCAAAATTAGGAGGTGCTGTAAACTGTCTGTAAGCTTTCTACCCGAATTTCCTATTGTTCTCTCAGAAACTATGCCCGAGTGAAACGAATTTCTTCCCAACTTGGGGGGGCTGCAGCCTCCTTTCCCCTCCTTCTACGCTTGTGGGAATACATGAGTAGAAACTTATACATGGCCTACTGGCCATGTGTTGTGAAAGAAACGATCGCCTTTACACTTATTATGAAACATTGATTTAAAACATTGCTATATATTCTAAAAATTATTATAGTTTCCCTGGCTTGAGTCTACTTTTAACCTTTACGATAGCCAATTAATGTAGAGAAAATTGTCAGCACGTGAATGCAATGGGAAGCACGGGAGTACAGTCGGAAAATTCTGAAGCAGTCGGAAAGTCAAGCCTGATAGGAAAACGCTCTGTCAGACATTTCTTTGCCTAGAAGGCTTGAATTTTCCAACTATCATAGCTGTCTGTCATTGTCCGACCAAAGGCGTTGTGGCTAGGCGGGGACACTGGGAGATTTCCCTGCGAGCCCCTCGCAATTAAAGATAGAAGAGACTTCTAGTGATATGAACACAAAATCCATTTCCATGTTTTGTAGACAAGCAAATTGGTTTTACAGTAGCTGAGTCCATTGCTTCCTTATTCCACACTGCACATATTTAGTGCCTGATGATTTATCTGTACTGTATGAAACATTTGGCATAGACTATGTCTTTTCGTCCATATACTGAACTAAGATCACGGATGCAGTAGGGCAGGGGAGGTCAGTATAAGCATAAAGGCACATACTACCATAGGCGAGCAATGTGAGATGAAAATTAATGGCTCCGGGAGCACCTGGGGATATTTTCGTCATATCCTTTAGCAGGGGCTTATTCACGAAATCATGGAAATACTTCTCTTTTCAAATAATATTTTGCTTGTTACAACAGCTTATTTGATCTACTTTGTATGATATTTCCAATTGAAAAGCACACTATTGTAGTTTGAAAAGAGCACCTTTCATCCCATTGCTCTCTGCCCCTTATTGTTTTGCTTTTAGCATTGGTGCACAGTAGCTACAGGAAGGTAAGGATAGCTTTTTACTCGTTCTAAGTCTCCAAAATTAAAAAAACTACGATGAGCGACCAGGTTTTCTACTCAGATTAAAAAGATCAATTATGAAAATATATGTTCTATTTTCTAAAAGGGTATTTTCCGGCCTTTAAGAGGATGTCTTCTGACTCAATTTTTCTGAGGGCAAACCCCCAGACCCCCAGTTTCTTTCTCACTGTTTCTGTATGCCTACTAAACCTCTCCAGGGCTATAGACTCCCAAAAAACTTGTCCTAGTTATCCAACTCATCATGACTGCAGTATGGCTGTCTTCCATGATGCAAGATGTACATTCCATTTGCTCCATCCGTCCCTAATGTTGGCGGTGTTCTCATTCGAAGTGTTTTTTAATTTAGCATCCCCTTGGCACAAACAGGGCCGTCAAGAGAGGAAGGGAACACAAATCCTTTAAGGTCTGGGGGCCTCATAAAGTAAATTGGCATTACTTTTCCTAAGTTAATTTCTACATCCTGAGGATTCTCTGCTCGCTTCCCTCGCATGGGGCTCTCTTTTCTGTTTCGTCCAGGACTTCTGAGTCCCCTCGACGGCCGTACGCACAACAAAAAGGTCAATGAATTAGTGTTATTGTTGTTTTACTGTATTTTGAGTAGGTTGCTATACCTAGCTTATTCAGCTAACTTAGGCCCACTATGTATGCCGCATCCAGGCATGGGACCCCTAGTATAACGTCTCTTCCTATGGACGGCAGAGTGAGTTGTTTTGGTCGCCCATCCAGTTTCTGACCGTATACAGCCATGCTTAACTTCAGCTAATCTAATAGAACTAGCTGGGCAGCTTGGCCACTCACCCAAACATTGTATACGGCAACAGCTTCTTGAGAATTTGACACTTGACCTTGAAGCAGCATATACAAGAGCTAGGTCACTTGAAATTGCGGAGAAAAGCTCTAATACTTACAACAGTTCGTAGCCTATAAATTCTTGGAGCACAGAAAATGAAGAATGTAATTTAAATTCTGCTGCGAAGCCCAACTGGTAGTGTTAATTTTGTGGAGGGGCCCGGCATAATAGACAGCAATGCCCTGCACGAGATGCTATTTGCAGCGATTGTGGCAAAATCGGACACTTTGCAAAAGTTTGTATGTCCAGAAGCAAATCTATTATGTCTTCTTCTGCTTCTCTATCAGCTCTATCACCTAACCAATTCCAACTGTTGCAGCGTCTCTGCAGAGTCTCCAAAAAGCTGTGGTACCTCTAATTATTCGAGGAACAATGTTCTAATAGTTTCATCTATATAGATAAAGTAAAGGAACTAGATCTTGAGACAATGCCTTCAAATTCTACTGCTTCTATGGCTCAATCTTCACTCAAAGCCAGAATACTTGGATATGAAAATATCTATTTCACCATAATTGAACATGACTATCAAAATCAGAAATTAGCTGCTTTGGATAAACTTTGCATGGCGTTATGATAGGGCAGGATTTACTAAGACAACACGAGCCCATCGATTTGTTATTTGGTGGAAATAAAGCCACCCTCACTATTTGTGGCTTAACAACTGTCCTATTGAAGCAAACAGCCTTTTTGAAAACTTAAAGTCAGATTGTAAGCCAGTACCAATTAAGTCTCATCGATACAGTAAAGCAGATCGGGATTTTATAGAGACTGAAATATAAAGATTACTCAAGGAAGATATCATAGAGCCCAGCTCTTCACCTTGGCGTGCACAAGTCGTAGTAACGTCAAATGAAAGGCAGAAGACACGGATGGTAATTGTTTACTCCCAAGCTATTAACCTTTTCACTAATCTTGATGCTTATCCTTTACCGCGCATTAATGAGCAGATACATGAAATTGCTAAAGACATAGTACTCAGTGCAATGGATTTGAAAGATGCCTATTACCAAAGTTCCTTTAAGAAATGAGGAAACATTTTTCACTGACTTGACTTTATTCTGCAGGTAAACTGTATCAATATTAAAGAATTCCTTTTGGTGTTACAAATGGAGTGTCATATTTCCAAAGAGATAAGGATGAATTTATCAGTAATAATAAGCTACATGGCACATATGCATATTTAGATAACTTGACTGTATTTGAAAGAGATCAAGACGAGCATGATACAAATTTTTCAAGGCTTCATGACGCTGCAATGAAGCATTATCTAAGGTTCAATAATCAAAAGTGCACATATTCTACTACTTCAAAAAAGCTGTTCGGCTATGAAGTGAGTAATGGTGAGAACAGGCCTGATCCAGATAGCCTTAAACCACTGTATGATATTCCTGTACCACAAAATCTCTCAACACAAAAGAAGGTGATGCGGTTATTTGGTTACTACTCAAAATGGAAAAGAGCTTTTTTCAGGTAAAATTAAGCATCTTGCCAGTAATACAAGTCTTCCAATGCCCCAGTCTACTTTGAATGCATTTCAGCAGCTTAAAAAAGAAATTGAGAAATGTTCGGTTTGTGCTACTGATGAAAGCCTTCATTTTACAATTGAAACTGATACATCAGAGCAAGATATTGCTGCAACTCTGAACCAAAAAGGCGACCAGTTGCATTCTTCTCTCGTAGCCTCCAGAAAAGTGAGTTACATCATAACCCCTTTGAAAAGGAAGCATATGCAATTGTGGGAGCTTTATAACATTTGAAACATTATTTACTGGGCAAGCTTTTTACAATACGTACTGATAAAATGTCAGTTAGTTTCATGTTTGATGGAGAAAGTGCAAGAAAGATGAAAAATGATAATATCCAAAGGTGGAGAATTGAATTAGCAAGCTACAATTTTGATATAGTGTATAGACCAGGCAAAGAGAATGTACCAGCTGATTCCTTAACTAGAATATATTGTTCTACGATCTCTTATGATGAACTTAAGCAGCTGCATGTTTCGCTATGTCATCCAGGAATCACCAGAATGATTCATGTTCTGAAGACGAAAAATATTCAAGTTACAATAGAGGAAGTACCAAATATCATTGCTTCTTGCAAAGAATATGCTGAATGCAAACCTCAGCTTCATAGGCCACTAAGATTCACTCTGATTAAAGCAACACAACCTTTTTGAGCGACTAAATCTGGACTTCAAGGGACCATTGACATCTGTTAGTCAAAACAAGCATTTTCTAACAATCATTGACCAATACTCAAGACCCTTCTTTGCTTTACCATGCAAAGGCATTGAAGCTTAAAACGTCATTAATTCTCTCTGTTCAATTTTTGCTGTATTTGACCTACCCGGCTTATTCATTCAGATAGAGGGAGTTGCTTAACGTCAAATGAATCGAAAAGCTTGCTACAAAGTAAAAACATTGCAACAAGTAAACTGACGCCACATAATCCAATGGGGGAATTGATAGTGTGAAAAATATAATGGAGTTATCTGGAAAGCTATTACTCTAACCTGAAGGTCACAAAGTTTAGAAGTAAAATATTGGGAAAGTGTATTGCCTGCTGGGCTAAATTCAATTTGATCATTACTTTCTACAGCAACAAACGAAACACCACATGACAGGATGTTTGTGTTTGCTCGGAAATCATGTTTTGGAGAATCTATTCCAAGCTGGCTCAGCAATCCGGGTCCACTGCTTCTAAGACGTCATAATTGTCAGCCAAAGTTTGACCCTTATGTTAAAGAAGTGGAACTATAAGAGGCAAATCCATCAAATGCAAATATCAGACATCGTAGTGGCCGAGAAACTACTGTCTCTTTATGTAATCTTGCACCATGTGCTGAGCCAGTTGTAAAACATTCTACAGAGCATAGTCAATCGGTTCCTCAAGTTGAGCAGCCATTAAAAGTGAATCAAGCAGAAAACTTCTCCTATGATTAACGTGTTAAAAACGATGGAATATCAAACAATAATGAGTGTTTAGAGCAGAACACTATGCCTTTGCGAAGGTCAACTCGAGAAAGCAAAGCACCTGATATATACTCATATCAATGGCTTTGCTAATGTTTCAAGTTTATTTGAGCTATAAATTCAGTTTTCATGACTGAATCAAATTTTTCCGAATGAGTCAATCAAAAAAATTAAAATAATTTGCAAAAACTGCAGCTTGAAAAATTAGTCCAAAATACAGCTTTATTATAGATTTGAGTACTCGTTGTTGTCCTTATTCTCAAATCCAAATGAAATTCTTACAGGCCCATGGACACTGGAGGTAAGAGGCATTTGACCACTAGTTAAACAAAGTTGTGCATAGAAGTGCAATAAGCTACAATTTTTACTAATTTCAGAATTGCTTCTTATAAATCTAGAATCTAGGAGCATCAATAAGATTATGTTTTAACTGTGTGACGGTGATTTTAGATCTAGTAGGAACTTCTGGTGGAAAATAAGAGAGTACGACGATAGCACTTCTACTTTTGAACTCGCTCGCCAGCGCTTGCCACTACAAAGGTAATATGCAGAGATAATCGGGTGTATACTATGTCTTATTTGTGGCATTCTGGCATGAGATTGTCTAGTGCTTATCTAGTGTTCGTATACATACGAGCGATGGTAGAGAGGAGAGCTCAATGTAGAATTTTCCTTCTTCATTCTAAATCTTCAAAATCCAATAAAGCCAGTTTCTCCTTCTCAACATGAGATTTAAGGATGAAAGGAAGAACATTGTAGCTTGCAAAAGAGCGTTTTCTGATGTTTTAGAGGCAACTATATCAAAAACTTTTACTAGGTGCAAGCACCTAGACCCCTAACTTCCGACACCATCTGCTAAGACACATAATCCATAGAATTTTTAAGAAAGTGAAGGTCAAAAGTAAATAATAGCATATGTTTATTGGGCTTTCGT
The DNA here is from genome assembly GCA_900291935.2 of Cassiopea xamachana. Classification (NCBI taxonomy): domain Eukaryota; kingdom Metazoa; phylum Cnidaria; class Scyphozoa; order Rhizostomeae; family Cassiopeidae; genus Cassiopea; species Cassiopea xamachana. The sequence goes on along the minus strand of OLMO02000009.1, from coordinate 11,497,535 downwards.
GCAAAATGATAGTTCCCCTTATTAGTCAGGCATTTAGAGTTTTTCACCTCCCTAAAAATTCCCGTCAATTCACGTCCCTGTAAATGGTATTATGATACGAAGCGTAATTCTCAAAGTTTATAATACAGATTATATAGATTTTAAGGGAGTGACAAGGATTGAAAAAATTGAGCTATTGTGCTGGTACCAAATCAAGTCATTCCCTCATAACTTTCTTGAGGGTGGGGCTTTAATCTTTCTTTCTTACATCATCTAGTTTCTCCTTTCTGAATTTATTTCTTTTCAATATTTATTAAATACTATTCAAGTTGTACACATGCCTGTTAAAAATGCAAATAAGATATAACATTATATGTTATTTACATTTTTAACGTGCATATCTGCAACTTGGATCTTGGTTAATAAACAGGCCTTAGTGGAATTGGAGAAAGAATTCGGCTCATAACTTTAAAGAAGCACTGTCATGATCAGACTCTAAGTATCAGATTAATTTTTGTTTTAGAGTTAAGGCAATGGAAAATGTTAAAAGTCAAAATTGGTAACCACATGGTGAAATATTTCAATTTACTGAGATATTGAGAAAAATATTAAGTACGCTTAAAAAAGTCAAAAGCCGATTCTAATGCAGGCATGTTTACTTTATAGTGTTGAGACAAGGAGGCTTGCGTTTACCTGGCACCTAAGCACTTTTCTACAAAATTTATTTTGTAATATGACTACCCATGCTACTGGGACTTGGTGCAAAAGGTGGAGAAAATATTCTCCAGCAAATATTCCATACTGAAGTCTATCAGAGGGATTCAGAAGCTTGCCTTTGGAAAAGATGTGTACAATTCCAAACCTATATCTCTGAAATGCTAAAAGTGAATGCATGTTAAGAGATTTTAAGTGTTGGAATCAACGCAAAGCTATCTGCTACAGAACAGCTGTTAAAAATAGAATCTGTGGAACGAGATTTTTTGCTACTCAGCAAAATCTTTCGGCAAGAAACGTCAGGAGGACAATATTTTTGAAGCATTTTTATGCTTCTACATTGAAATTGAGAATGCTCTGACTCAAAATTAGGTCAAAAGTCTTGAATTTTAGGTCAAAAAATGCTGAAATTCAAAGTCAAAAACTGAGCACCCTATCATAGTCTTAAAAATATCCTCATCTTATCGATCAAGGTGCTAAACATAGTAGAGAGAAATTTATCACTGGAGCCCAATGTGCTTTTCATAATTAAATTCGGCTTTCCTAAAAGTTGGTGCTTCTTTCTAACGAACGTTTTCATATCAGAGTTACTTGAAATGGCATGACTAGCAAATCTCATCGCCTTGCATAGGCATCTTGCACAGCCAAGGTTGCACCTTTGGAGAGAAGTACAAAATAGAATGGAACCAGTGGTTGGTGTAACAAAGTCAGTCTAGAGGGTAACTAATGTGAGTAGGGGCAAAAAGCTCCCTACCCACATTAAATACCCCCTAGGCGTACAATGTTTTACTTCCACAGGGTTCCATTATTTTAAGGAGACACTGTAGGCCCAAGTAAAGTTGAAATGTTTCCACCATAGCCAGTGTTGAAAAATCAGTACTTACTAAATTTATTGGTAAATTTTACCCCCATGTTGACCTTAAGATTATTCTTCGGGCTAAAAACCTATCGGTCGCCTTTTTCCCTTTAAAGATCGTGTCCCTAGTCATGTTTGCTCCTCTGTTGTTTACAAGTTTACGTGTAGTAGCTGCCAGGCTACCTACTATAGCAAAACATCACGCCATTTCATTGTTCAATGTAGAGAGCATCTAGGGATTAATAGAAAAGGTAACAGTGTTAAAGGTGCCGTGAAATCAGCCATTAAAAGCCATGTTAAAGACACTGGTCATAGTGCCTCCCTTGACGACTTTTGCATTATTGATAAAGTTAACAATGAACTTGAGTTACTCATACGCGAAAGTCTCCTTATTCTTAAAGATCGCCCCTCCCTCAATTTTCAGAGCTCCTCGATTCCCTTTTATTTATTTTAGTCCCTTAAGGCCTCTAGTCATATTTCCACTCATAATATAGCCTGTTTACCATAGCTCCCTTGCTTTTGTTAGGTTGTTTTTCCTCATAAGATGTTTTTGCTGGTTGGGGTTTTTTCCCTAGTGTATATTTCCCTTTAGGTCTCCCCGTTATTTACTTTCTTGACTTCCCGTGGATTTACTTTCTTGATTTCCACTTGTTTTTCTCCTACTTGTTTTTCCCTGTTTATAAAAACCTCCCGTTAGCACTGTTTATTACTGATGATGGGACAAGATGTCTCGAAATGTATCATTTATATCAACATCGTTTATGTCTTTACACCGTATATGACTATCGTTTAAGTCAACACCGTATATGTCTACTGGCTTCGGCCTAAATATTGGACTGTCGAAATAAGAAAATTTATAAAGATGAAAGATGCTTTTCTTCGTGGTTCCTTAAAGTTTATACTTGAGCTGCGGTTTCCAAGAAATGTTTCAATCACACCTAAAGTTTACCATAATTAACTTTAAAATGGCTAGTAGCTATGAGTTCTATGTAAGATAGTGGGCCACGATGTTATACAAAATTCAATACAACATCTCTATCTCAGCAAAAAGTGGCACCTACTTCTAATTGGTTCTTATAATGTAGGAGTTAATGTCTTTGATTTTATTATACAAAGCCAATTTTATACTACATTCTACGATTTTATAATACTTAAATGAAGATTCATGATGCAAAAAGCCTTCGATTCATAATATGAAAAATATACCATTCTATAATACGAAAACATACATTTCATGATATGAGAAACGCCTCATTTGGTAATATAAAAGCACCTCGTTTTGTAATACAAAACGCAGCTGATATATATAGCAGCAAGACATTCGAGTCACGCAGTACGGTAATAGAAAGGTGCAGTGAGCTTCTACAAGAGCACAGGACAGTGGCAAATCCAAAAGTTTATGAAAGTTAGGCACCTCCAAATCTTTTGAACATATAGCCACTTAGATTCGCGCAAGATATGACGTTTACCGTAAACTTGTGATATTTCGGACGAATCTAAATGACTGCATGTTCAAAAGAGTTTGGTGTGCCTACCATCCAGAAACTATTCATATTTGTATTTGCGAATGTCAGATTCTTCATCTTTTTACAAAACTCTGAAGAAGTCTATTGCAATCACTGATAGAAAGTAAATGATCAAACTTAGGGAGTTCTATGTAATTGTGATTATATTTATTAGCTTAGCCTTGGGAAAAAATTCTTTGTTGCCCTAATCATCTTTCATATGATATAGCTATGGCAACTGCAGTGAAACAACACAATTTCAAAATACTTCTGCTTATAGCACCTAATTCTTATTTGAAACTTTGGTCCATCCCCCCCAAGGTGAGTTTCCACTTTGACTGCTTTCAGCAACCAATAAATATGCGCTAATGTCAAAAATATTTTAAAACTTATCCTCGGATGTTGGTTGCAAGGAACGATATTACAATGCAATTCTAAGTAATAGTGATAGCCCCAGGAGCTCAAGAGAAATATATGTCGTTTTTACATTTGCAGGTTGTAGGCCGGTGGATACTTTGATTACTCAAGTTTGAGGAACTCTCCGGAACAAACTATGGGTCTGTTCTTAAAAATATTCAATCTGATCAAACAAGATGTTATTGGCATAGCAAAATTCCAAATGAGGTTGCACAGACATACCTCTGTTGGCATACAGGCTAAGGTAATCAGCACTCGCAGGACAGTTTCTTGTTCCATTAAGGAACTAATCATCTATTTTTGTTTCAGGGAGGGGTGGTGTTTTTTAAGCAGATGTGCTTACATCCAGATTTGAATTGCTTTCGAAACTTGTACTCCCCATTGTGCGAACATGTATCCCCAAATCTGAATTCTCGGAATATTAATAAGTTCTGGTAACTAGTGAAGACAGGTAGCCCAAACACAATTTGCAGGTGCCCCGTGACTCATGTTTCTACGTTTTAAATGCTGTGTTCTGTGAGTGACATGGTATGTGATTTACTATCTCTACTTATAAAATATATACAATAAGCATACTCCCTAAGAAAGAGGCGTTTCTAGGTCGAGCCCCACAAAAAACAGTACCCGAATTATCACCCGTTAAACGTACCATCGTTAAGAGCACATTAGTTTCAGAGTAGGAAACATTGGGGGGGGGGGAGGAGAAAGTGGAATTCAAGATCAGGAAAAAGAAAAGGAGCATTGTACGATGCGATCTCTCAGGCAATTAAGGAGATTATTTCTAAAGTAATACCACCTATTCAACGATGGATATGCAGAAAATTTTAAAATATACTGATAAAACAACAACTGAAGAACACTAGAATGCAATCACCTGATAAAAGAGAAAATACAGAAAAATTTTCAATGATGTACATATCTTGGCTAGATCAGATAAGGAGAATTGGTTGAACTAAAAGTGCCAACAAGTAGAAAGAAGCATTGTAGGTAGCAATAGTCACAAGATGTACAAAGCTATTTGAGACTTTATAGGAGCTCGCAAATGAAGCAAATGGTTATAAAAGCGAAGGATCAAAGATTTTTAACTATGACAGAGGAAATATTACAATAGTGGACAGAATATTGGAAAGAACGTTTTGCTACGACAGGTTGCTATGGAGAAAGGGCAGTTGAGCTGATCAGCATCTCACCACCTAGCAACATTTTCAATGTCAGATTGTTTTTCAGAGAAGTTGAGAAAGCACTTAGGAAAATGAAGTTAGGGAGACTCATGGAACAGGCCGAATTAGTGCTAAAGTGCTAATAGCAGGGAAAGAAATACTCCTAGGGAAACTGCATGAGTTTTATAATTTGTAATGACAACCGGATGTGATTCCTGAACAATGGGCAAATTCCAGAAGTGTGGTAATGTCATAGAAAGAGATCAAAGTGAGTGTACCAACTACACTACAGGACTTAGTCATTGATGAATCATAGCCTTGGAACTCAAAATAATAGATGAAATAATCAAAACAGCTAGATCAATGCCACAATTAGACAGAGAAGCCAACATGAATATAGCAGATGAAATCGAAGAACTCACGTATGCACTACGAAGATAGATGCTACAAAAGAAAATAGAAAAAGAAAAAAGGAAAAAGAAGAAACATTATCAAGTTCAAATCTTGCTTACCCTATTGGAGGGAAAAGCTGAAAGAAAGACTGTGGCTCTACTACCTTTTCTTCAGCGCACTTAAGTTTTATTGCATATTCTACTACATCGAATTCATTTGTTGATTGCTACGGTATGAAATGTTTTGGCAGAATTATGTCATCAAGTGGTACCATTTCAAATAGATCTCGCTAGTTCTTTTGTTTATTTATTCCTTCTGTATAAAAATGGATACTAAAACACTAAAGAAGTGTACACAACACTTTTTATTATATGTATCTGATTTCATTGGTAAGCCGCAGACTAAAGTAACTACCTGCATAAAACTCTTTTTGTACCCAGGCAAAAGGTTCTGTGATGAAAGAGACATTAATAAATAGTTTAGATTAGTGGTTCTTTAATAGATATATTGAATCTGGTTAAATGAAATGAATTTCAGGACACAAAAAAATTCATAGTTGCATTACATGCTGCAGAGCTAACTTTGTTGTGAGGGTATCTCAGTTAGAATGGTGTTGAGCAATTTGATCTTAGGAAAACTGAAAAATGGGCTACCTGTGTTGTTGTTGTTGTTGTAAACCTTACTATTGTGATTGCTGTTGTGAAGTGAATTTGTACAAGCAGAGATTGAATGACAGCCTTTGCTATTAAATTTAGCCAGATTTTTTCTGTAGAGGCCTATTTTATTGGCTATTTCTGTCAATTGGTTAGGGGAACTAAGCCTCTGAGCCCCCAACCTCACACCATTAGTGTATTGCTACTTGATGAATTGAAAATTTAAGGAGCAGTAAGTTTCGAGCTCTTGAAAATTCATTCTAATATGCGTGGTTTTTCCTAAATCATAAGCTTTGCTGTCATTACTAGGCTATGTAAATTCCTCTCTCTTCACTGAGTAATGCTACTTTATCATTAGAATTTTAACTACATAAAATTCAGTTTTTAAGAGCTGTTCTATGATAGTAGTGTGCAAACTCAGCTTTCTCGCAGAGCTTGCTAGAGACATAATTTGGAATCTTGTTCATAAGAGTCCAAAAATATATTAGGGAAAGTCACAGCTAATTTAGAAGATAAAAACCATGAAATTCTAGAGTAAAGTTCATTTTAAAATGTGGACTTTCACATGTTAGACTTGACATGCAAAATTCCACAATTTTAAATAATCTTCAACGTAATTTACGATACATAATGTATAGTAGAGTACATAAAGAATATCTTGAATAGTGTATTTGATAATCATCAAGTATTAAGTACTCGCAACATAGCCACATGCATATGACGCCATTGACGACACCAACATGCCACGCCCAATGTGCGACAGTCATGAATTTGTCTCCTTCCGCCCCTGTTCACGAGTGCCTAAATCCAGCTATTGCACCAGATGCTATTGACTGGAAGTCTCACGTGATCATTGGCGAGCAAGAGGAGTGCAGTCCAGCCATTGGAACATAGTAGTGGACGAAGTGTTGGCTTTGCCGAATGACGAGCTCAGCAATTTCTTTGATACATTTCATCGATTTTTTTGTAATAGATTTGCTCAATGCTTTTGCATTATATGCGGCTTTAAAAGACCAAAAGCGAAAAGACAAATGACTTTTGTATTGATAATGAAGAAGTCTTCTGAACTAGCTTTTCTTGCAATTTTTTAATTCAGTTTATTGAGAGGATTATGTCGTTTTTATGTCAACATTTAAGGAGACTGCAAAGCTTTGAAATAATCCCCCCTCGAATAAGCCCCCGCCAAAAGTCAATCATTTCAAATAAGCCCCAATGGGCTTATTCTATGATTTACGGTATAGCACCCTATTGCTATAACTCATTTGTTTCTTCTCCCAGGGGGGCAGCCCTTACTTTTCTATAAGGGGGGGGGTGCCTTAAACAAAAATTTAAATTAATTTCAAATAAAAACGATGAACATGAGTACATGGGGACTATGTGTTGTAATGACTGTGCAACGACACCATCTTTATCATTGTAGAATTTTGCATGAACTTTGGTGGGCAGCTGTATACATGGTCAGGATGCCTTGATGCATGAGCGGTCTTTAGATTCGTAGTGGAGATGACAAATTTTAAAAATTATGAACTTATGCCTCGGCAAGGTCACTTGCGTCTCTTTCATTGAACCTTCTAAAGCCCTGGCCAAACGCGACGAACATTTCAACGAACAATGTTCAACATTCACTTCAAATGTTCGATAATTTTTTCGTCGTGTTTGGCCACTCTGACAAACATGAAGTATGCAGACTTGCATGGCTTTGCTGGATTTATGACAAAGAAAGGAATGGAGCATAGAAATGATGCGAATTGAGCATTGTCTTATCGAAAATGATATTTCCGGATACCAAATACAATATCCAATTTATATTGCAAAAACTAACCACGGTTCGCCAGGGGTTCACCCTAGGTTCGCCCCAAGTTTGCCCGTGTAAAGCAACCTAACCCAGGTTTGCCTCGGGCTAGGTCTAGCCATGGTTTGGAGATGGGTTCGACCTGGGGTGAACCTAAGCTATCTGAAATGTAAATTGAACCTTGGGCGAACCTGGGTTTGCCCAATCAACACACATGTGCAGTACAACGAAGGAGTGTGAATAATGTAGGTAAAGAACGCGCGAGGCTTCCACCAGTTAGACTAATCTCCAAATCAGCTCTCACATGTATCAGTTCCATATATCTCTCCAGTTGTGCGCAAGCTGCCCGTCTTCGATAGTCATAGCGCGTTTTTCTTGATTGTGAAGCATTCTTCCTTAATTGATAAAGCATAAGAAACAGCACTCTTAGGAGAAGCGCATTTATTCTGTAGTGGAGTTCATAGAAATTTGACCCGTTGTCATTCGCTATTTTTAACGGTTTTTCTCACATCAAGTTGTGCTTGTTTTTACCTCTACGCGTGCGTTACACTCACTTAACCCAGGTTCACCACGACTTTCAATTTACATTGATGCGAAAGCAAATCCAGTGTTTATTGCACCTGCGCGAACCCAGGTTAGACTTACCCAGGGCGAACCTGGGTTAGTTTTGTCACATGTTTAGCAGAGTGAGTCTTGGAAAATCAGTACAACAAATTGTGCTCTAGTCTTGTCAATTTCCTAACCCTCTCTACTCTAAAATTCCCTTACAAGTAGTTACATCTTATTGTGAAATAATAAAACTTGATGACAGTGTCACTCAGGCCCCTTAGGAACAATGCATATAAATGTATAAATATATATTGACAATGTCCAGGCAATACACTACCTCATCCCTAAATGTTCTAAAATGCCTTAGTGAGTGACAAAGTCCCCAAACCGCAAAGGAAATCTAACATCTTGCCTCGAATGAGCTGGACGTCGAAGAAGGTTAAGGTCTTCATTTTCCACCTGAACCCCCATATTACCTCGTCCAACTCAACTACCTCCGGCAAGAACTCTACTTCCCCAGATTCCTTAACAAGGCAAAAGATTTCCCCTTCATTAAAAGGAGTAGAACAAGCTTTGACGTGGTTGTGGTGAAAAACCATATCTTTCCCTTCTGTGGACCTAAGAACGTAATTTACTCAAGCCTTGCCTTGGATTCTGTACGGACCTAACCATCGCCTTCCAAATTTGCACTTCTTCGGACGACATACCCAGATGGACTGACCCACTGCATGGGGTTGCCACTTAGCTGAAGACGGGACTGTTGCCTTCTGCTTAAGCCTACTCTGTTCAAGATGCTTCTGAGCTACTTCCAGCACACTACCCAAATGATTTCTAACTGATTCTGAATGTTCTGTTGGCCAACAGGATGTTTAAGGGGTAGGCCTGAGTCTACTTCTATAGGTGTCATAGCAACTCTACCAAAAACTAACTCATAGGGACTATAGCCTATTGATTTGTGGATGCTGGTATTGTAAGCATAAACAGTCAGATCGATCCAAAAGTCCCAATCATCCCGGTTTTGAGAAACAAAAGCTGATAACATATCCTGCAGAGTGCGACTTTGCCTCTTTACATGGCCATCGCATTGGGGATGATAAGCGGTGGTTCGAGAATTTTGGATACCCATTGAAGTGCAAATTTCTTTCATTAAATTAGCCTCAAAATTACGACCCTGATCAGAATGGAGTACAGTGAAAACACGCAAGACTAGGGGGCCAAACCTCCTGAAAACATGCGAGACTAGGATTTCAGCAACAGTTCTTGCCTTCTGGTCGGGTATGGCAAACACCTCATACCACTTGGTAAAATGATCCATGACAACAAGGGGGTGTTGGTTGCCACAGGTGGTCTCGGGTATGGGCCCATGTAATCCATTGCCCAGAAAACAAATGGCTCACTTACTTCAATAGACTGTAAAAGCGCCTTATTATGATTGGGATCAAGTTTTTGGCACAAAGTGGACACTCTCTGACAAAATCACTTATGTGTTTAACCATACGGGGCCAATAGAACCTACTGCGTGCCCTCAAGACTGTTCTCTGAATACCCATATAACCTGAAAAAAGGGCTGCTATAGATGCCTGTCAAGAATGAATCAATCACGTGGGTGGGAATAACAAATGCATAGTTAGGGTAGCATCTATCAACAGTTCAATCTTTTACAAGCATCCCATTAGTGATAAACAATTCATCCCAAAAATGCCAATAAAATCTCAGCACAGGATCGCTTGACCAAGCAACGTATGGTTTAGGTAAGCTTGAAAATTTTATGTCAGTAATTTTATCAAGCGCTGGGTCATTAAGCTGGGCCCGTTGCAATTTATAACCGGTGCCATAATCATTGCACAATTATACATTGAAGTTTTATGAGGCTGGAGGGACAAGGCATCTGCATTTTGATTAGCTGTGCTAGGTCTATGCCTCACATCGAATGCATATTCCTGCAGATCCATGACCCAACGATCTATCCTGCCCTTTGGCTCAACTTAATGAAGCCAGCGCAAGGCACTATGGTCAGTTACTAAGGTAATGTGCTTGTCCAATAAGTAGAATCTGTAATAATCAGTTGCAAAACCGACAGCTAGGGCTTCCTTTTTGGTTGCACGATACCCTTTTCACGGTTTGCATAAGAGATGGCACGTTCATTGCCATAAGCATCTATTTGGGTCACAACAGCCCCTAAGCCTGCGTCTGATGCGTCAGTATGGTGAAAGAACGGCTGATCAAACCTAGGATACGCAAGTACAGATGCCTGGCACAGTAGGTTTTCTAGCAAAAGAGAATATTCTGATTATTCTTCTCACCAAAGAAATTTTATGCCCTTTTTTTGTAAGTGAAAGAAGCGGGGCAGCACATGAGGCAAATTTTGGAATGAACTTCCTATAGTATCCAACTAAACCGAGAAATGATCTGACCTGTTGGACATTTAGAGGTTCTGCAAGTAAGGAAACAGCTTTTATTTTGTCAGAGTCGGTATGAACACCTTTAGCTGAAACCACGTGACCTAGATTGTTGACCTGGTTTGCACCAAAAGTACATTTAGTCGCTTTGACACGTGGATTGTGTTTACAAAAATGTTCTAATATCAGTGTTAAACGATCACATTGCTGTTTTAAGTTTGATGACGGAACGATGACGTCATCAAAATAACAAAGGCTTGTCTCATATGTAAGGCCAGACAAAATTTCAATAGCTCGTTAGAAGGTGGCACACCTATTAAAGACGCCAAAAAGCATACGTTCAAATTCCCAGAGCGCTGATGGTGTCACCAAGGTAGTTTTGTGCTGTTCCTTTGGGTCTACGCTTACCTGCCAGTATTCAGATCGAAGATCTAAAGTGCTAAACATGTAATAACCCTGAAGTGAATCTAAAAGATCATTGACCCGAGGCATAGGGTAGGCATCTGCAAAATCGGAAAGCACCATATTTTTCTTTACTAGCACTACTGGTGAGGCCCACGTGGAAATACTAGGTGTCATTATCCCCTGCTGCAGCATCTCAAAGTCTTTTTTATCTGTTTCCTTTCTATAAGCAACTGGCAAACGTTTAGGGTACTGACGAATAGGCGCTGCATCACCTGTTTCTATCTTATGAGTAATAACAGTAGTGTGGCCTAAGCTGGGATCAGATACATCATCCTATTGCATTGATGTCTTCAATAGGGTGCGACGCTCAAGCGGGCTCAATGAATGAATAAGAGCATTTTCAAGGTCAGATTGCATATCAATTACTGAGGAAGTGCTACATGTCATCTTCACATTAGCAAGGGAAGAACATTCGAGGTTGTCATTAGCAACGGGGGATTCAAGAAGTGGGCAGAAGCTCGCTGAATTTTTGACCAGGCTGCAATTCAATATCAATATTAGAACAATTCATTAATCGCACAGGAATGTGTTTACCCTCTGCTTCACTAACTGAATATGCTGCAAAAATACTAGCTGACAAAGGTAACTCATCTTGCATAGGTTCTGTCGGTGTTTTCATGCCTTACTGGTCCCTATAGCTCTTAGGGAGTTGAAAGGCAACAAAAGCTTCAGTTCTTCTTGAAATGCAGGGGCCTGTACTCAGCAAAACGTTGACAGGCCCCCTTGATGAGGATTGAACAAGTAAACAAGAAGTGGCAGTTGCACTGGCTTCACAATGCAAAGGTCTTCCAGCCTTTGAAATGGAAGAAGTATCCGAACCCACCCAAGTATGCATTGCAATGGCTGAAATAAATGGCCCGAGATTAAAAATTCCCCTTTGTACAAAGATAATGCACTACTGGAAAAAGAAAGGCTGACTTGCACTACTCCTTCCGCGCAAAGTTGCTCACCAGTGATGCCAAAACATCTCTAATGAGTTTCCACTAACTCTGAGATACGCCGTATGGCATCGAAAATTTCCAGGGAAATAAACGATTTCATGGAACCAGTATTAATTAAAGCTTGGACTTTAACCCCATCTAAGGAACATGAAATAAGAGGCTGGCTAGCGGGGAATGAATCCTGCTGAAACCCAACGGAAAATATACAGGTGTGACTTTCAACCCAGCCCTCTATTGAGGTACCCCTTCGACGTTTAAAGACTCTACACTCACCTGGCTAGCACGACTCTTAATGTAATTTTTTGCACATTGTTCTTGGGTGTGACCCCAACCACGGCATAATTGGCTATGGGGATCAAATGGGCAGGAACGGGGAAAGTTTCCTATTTGATTGCACTTCTAGCAACGTCCTCCGGCATTAGTTCTGGGGCGAAAATTCTGCCATCCATTGGGTGAAGTTGACGTCGAGGTACTGCGCCCCCTGTGACTTCTTTGGGGCGGCAAAGGTGCATGGGAAGCGGGCAAGCCTTTCTGATCAATGGTCAGTGCAGTGACGGCGACGATAAGCTTGCTGATAGAGTTGTGTAAACTTTGGCTTTCAGTCTCGGTATCACCATTGGGTGTAGCTTGCATGGCTAAGCATGGCACTGAGTCGTCACCACGATGGATAGCTCGAAATCTAGCGACGAAGTCCGTCGTTTCTCACAAGGTAGGAGTAGGAGTGTCTTTAAAAGTTTGAGGCGCAAGGATGGAGGCAAGCCCTTTATAAATTGACGTGACACTAGAGCAGAGCGGGCCGCATCGGTCAACATGGGGTCAGCTCTGACTAAAATGGTCTTGAGCACCCAAAGAAATAAAGTGGGGTCTTCGTTGGGATGCAAGAGTCACTGTTCGAAGTTGGAGAAGAATTTCTCCCAATCAACTGTAGGGCACAAAACTTCGGTTAAATTCTTGGTGAGCTTCTCATAACTACACTTCTTGTTGTCATCCATTGCATGGAAGTAAGTGGCAGCAAATAAGCCCCCATAGTTGACACGGGAAATTGCATGAAGTTCTTTTTGTACTGAATTGCAGAGAGTTAATAAAGAATTAACATTCACTAGTCCTTGGAAAAGCGCATATAGCTTTCAACTCAAGTATGACCAACGACAAGAAAACTGTCTAAGCCCCCTTCGAGTACAACTTCCTATACAGCAAACCCCCATGCAAACATTCAAAAATAGATGTACTACAACGGGTTTAAAATTAAAGGCTTTAGGTCATGCAAACAAAAAGATATGTAACTAGACATGAGGTAATGCCCCACAGGAAGTTATGTATGCACTATACACAGTGGCGTACCTTTCCGACTGCGTATTCTATCATAGGATGTAGCTGGGTGTCGCTATCTGGGTGTGGCGTACCTGGGTGTAGCTAGTTGAGATGCTGTTCTATTATATATCATAACTTAAATATCTAGTAAAAATGCATCTCCTAACTCGTTTTCATCAGTCTGTACTAGGGATTGTAACAAGGTGGCTTTTCGCTTTTTCCTAATCGTGACGTATGTAGGTAAAGGGTTCTTGAAATCCAGCTACGGCTGAAAGGCCACACTCATTAATGTCTGGATTTTTACATAATAATGAAAATAATGCTAATACTAATAGAATAAATGCAGAGCGCAATGCCAAGTGAAAGGAAACCAAGAATCGAACTTGTCTAGAACATTCTGCAAAATATACCATAAAGTAATTATTCACGTATCAAACCGCCCCCTTTGTGGAAATACCAACCGGGTGGTACAAGGGGCAGGTGCCCCAATTTTTCACAAATTTTTATGAAAAGTGCTTTTTTCAGCATATATAGTGCCCTTTCTGCAGTTGAGGGTGCCTCTGAATCCATTTGCCCTCCTTTTTGACTTCTTCCTACGTCCCTGGCTCCCTCGGTGCTTTTGATCAAGCTTTGGAGTCCTTTAATTCTAAATTTGAGAAAAATAGCTAGGAATTGTGAAACCCAGTCTCAACTAAATAGCATATAAATTTCAAAAATAAACCCGCCTTACAAGGCTCTGTGATTTTAATGCTTCGCCTTACTAATAACCCTCTTCTTCTGCAAATGATAACGTCGAAAATAATTTTGAATTAACGATGCGACGATGTCACCCACCGCTGATTGCGCCATAGTTAACTAAGTTAAATGCATCTAGCAAATCAGAAAAAAGACTATAGTAGCAAAGCCTAAAGGGTTGTTGAAACTTTCACAGAAGGCCATTCTTTGCAATGCCAACTAGATAATAGCAGAGAATGACTAATAACTTCGGGTGTTGACAAGAGCACTTAAGACCAAATAACTCTTTGGATTGGTTTTTTCCAGAAGCTCGCATTATGCAAGCAAATATGAACTAAGCCAAGTTGCTTACATGTTTTTGGAAATAAAGAGGAAAAATTCGACGTCTAGTGATATCTTATTCGTAAAATTAAAACATTAACAGTGTAGGTTCTTCCCAACATCGCAGAATGAAACATTGAAAATCTTGGCTTACCTGCGTCTGAAACTGTACTAGATACCTAAGAAATTGCTTGCTGAAAAGTCAAAATTTCAATTCTCCTTTTTAAATTTTTACGTTTTGTATTTGCTTCGTTTTCTATAACATCACCACTCCAACTCCAAATACTCAAACTCATTATTTACTAGTGTCTATATGAGCTTTGACCAGTGTGAGGCTGGAAGCTGCTTCTTTTCCAGCGTATTTTGTTTCTATTGTTCTATTTTCACTCGTTAAGGAAAAATTTATTCATAAAATGAAGCATTTTGATTCTTGGAAGCACCTTTCAGGGTATTCATTGCGTATTCTTGACGAACTTCTCTTTAACATGAAGTTGTTGTGCAGTCCTCCGCATCAACTTCGCAAATTTGCTTGCTTCGAAACGATTTGCGTCTACATACCTACACACTTTGAATATTTAGGCAGGCAAACACGTTGAAAAGGAGTAAAATATGCCAGTTAAATAAGAATTTAAGATAAATTAAACGTTATCACATCATAATGCAAATTATTATTTTTCTGGAAATTGTTGGACAGTCCTTGAATACTTTGAATACATGTACGCTACGCCACCGACTATATACTCAAATGCTGCTAGCACGGCATATGAAGTCCAAAAGAAAGTAAAATTCCCAACTTGAAAGATGCTAAATCAGCACAATACATAAAAGAAAAATAAGGAATCAATCTCAAAAGATCGTATGTATACTTCTCAGATTCAAATTAGGTCTACAGCCTTGAAGAAACCTACCCACCACAAGTATTCTCTCGATCAGTGAACTTAGCCAGCAGGGACACAATGGGTATTTCCAAAGCCTTTGCCATTCGGGACACCAGCTATACATCGTTTTACACCATCATGTATATTCAGTAAATACTTGGTGTGCTTCTGATAACTGCAAGTTCTCTTTGCTTTGTGTACTAATGATCCCGCTGGGTTCTACAGTTTACATCACTGAAACAAATTTCGTACTGAACCTCACGACAAAGGCAACTTTCATTGCTAATTACAGCGCTTTGTAGACACATATTCCAATTCTGACTTTTGAGCATTTCCTAAGTTATTACTGTTGTCATCTTTAGCAACAATTGAAAGAAGTTAAAATTTAGAATTTAGTTGCATAAGCACTTTAATAATCGCAGTTGCATTTACGGTTTGATTGGACGGAGGACCTCTTGTTTCCACTCCTATTTAGGCCATTTTGCTGCTTCTGTTTACATCGCAAAGGCTGGAATGGCACCATGACAAGCTGATGTGGATTCTGGTTGGTCTGGGAAAGAATTTCCCAAGCAAAGTGAGAAAAAGGTGAAACTCGAGCAAATTTTTTCCGCTCAGAAACGTTTTCGAGCGAGCTCTCAGCGAAATGTCACTGTGCACGCCTGTGGCGTAGTTCTCTCGAGCTTTTAACATTTCACTGAGTATTTCTCTCTGGAAAGTGGCCTTAAGGGCAAAGACGAACTTTGGCCGTAATGCTCAGCATGATCTATGCCAGATCAAAAAGCAGTTCCCAAATGCTGTTCAAAAGGATAATGAGATGCGTATAATCCGTGAGTTAAATTCACAGATATTTATTTCTTCGATACTTACACATTCAGGTTCTAAAACCCGTAGCCTATGGCTCAGCATTCAACAGAAAATGCTAGAAAACATCTTTATCTTCCCCATCAAATGCTTGAACAACATTATTGCAACCAGAAAGAATCTTAATAAATGGTTTATTTCTCTGTCATCTGCATGCTCCTTCTCCTTGAAAACTGAAACTCTTCAACATATTGTTCTAGTTGTGCTACCTATTTGGAAGAGGGTACAAATACCTGGCGACACAATTATGTCCTTATCTACCTTACAACTTATCTTTCGTCAATGGCCACGTGCTCATTGTGTACTGATCTACATTAAATTCTATCACCAAGCATTACTACCATTGATTCTCTTAGACCTAATCGTATCTACCATGGACCATTCTCTCATATCTGCTCTCACTCCTACCTTTTCTGTTTTTAAGTTTACCAATCTCTCGATGAGCACTCTGTGAGACTTTTAGGTAAATCATCTTACTCCCTGCTATCATTGTTGGAAGATCTCAAATTTGACAGGCTTTCATGCACATAATTTAGAATATCATGAACATAGCCCTCAGACGGAATTATCATTTATTCTGCCTTATAAACAAGCCCCGGACCAATCCTGCGTTATTAGTAATAGTAGTTGCTGCTATTCCTGCTGTTTGCTTAGCTTGTCTTTTGCTTTGTTTTCTTTGACGAGTAGAAATGGCAAATAGCCAATTATGCACTATCAGACATTTGTGAGCCGTATGATTTTTAGGTAAGATGCATTCAATTACATGAAGTTCGAAAAATGGCTATTTCTTCACCATTTTTGCTGCAAGTTTTCTCTTTGTTTGGCGAAAAAAACAGAATTAAAATTTTCTCCATGAAGTGAAGACATTATCTATTGCATTTGCAAGTCTAAGAATCCTAGAATATGAATAAGGTAAGTCTCACTGTACTTTGAATTTCTTAGAGGCAACTGTTTGTCTACAGCAGGTGTCATCAACCTCCGGCCCCGTGCCAGATCTGGTCACAGCTAACACCAATTTCGGTCCTAGTTCTTGCAGGAAAAATGCGTATATCTTAATAGCAAGATGCTTTGAGAAGCTGCTAATGCCTGTGGTTTAATCTTTAACTCTTCTAATGTGGCAATTTCACCTTTCCGATAGACTACCCGAGAGTGAGCAGTAATATCTAAAATAGGGCTCTATATTGTAAGCCTCTCAACCGGTAAGGGTATTGCATGGGGACTATGGTCCCGAAGCCCAAAATATTGGTGGCATCTGGTTTACAGAAACCATTAAAGTTGTAGTGTAAGTTACCAAGACCTTTTGAAAGTTATATAGATTTATTACTGAACTCGCTTGTTAAAAAGGTCGCCAAATAAAAAAGTATCTAAGTGATACACTTCTTAAGTCATTGATTAAAATTCTCGACAGGGAGACGATATTGCTAAGGAACTGATTGGTGCATCGATAGGAAGTTTACTTAGCCTCAGTGCTATAATGAAGATACTCGGAGCCTTTAGGAGATTAATAAGATCGTTAACTTATTTGTTAGTTTTGACATCAAAGAAAGCGAAAGAAAAATGTCTCTCTAAATCCACTAAGGATGTAGTCTTATTCTATTAGGGAACATGAAGGTCTCTGTCTTTTCTCTGGATAGTTGTTAGAGAATTATACTTCAGAAAAAACAAGGCTCAGCTTCAGTTATCAATAATCATGAAATTGACTCGATGAAATGTTTTTCCAAAAGCACATGCTGCATCATGCTATATGGTACGATCATTCGAAGGTTCTAGATTGAAGTCTCGAATTAAAAAAGAAGTTTTTATGAACCCTATCAACAGATCTCTTCAGATATCTGAACTACCAAGGTACGCGCGGATACTGCAGAATTTTGCAATATATTCCTATACTATGCCTGCAACGTACTGGTTGATCCATTATTGAAGCTGTATCAATCTTAATTGCCTAGTACGGTAACGTTTTTAAGTTAAAAAGCATATTTTCTGCACAATGGAAATATAATTCCTCTAGAAGAACAAATTAGTCTAATGATGAAACAAATATCACCTTTTCCTTTAGATTTTTCTATTCAAAACTAAATTTCAGCAGAGCAGTCAATTTACGTGAAATTCTTTGAAAATAGATTCAGATATATTACAAATGAATGCAACTTACTCACTGTTTACAGAGCTAAAAAGTTCAGGAAATTCAGCATAGTCAGAAATTTTTTGAATTTTTCGACAGTGATGGTAGATGTTAATCAGTTGAAAACAATGAAGGGTAATGATGCTGTGGAGGTGATGCTCGTTCTCAATATTTCAATCTTCCTTATGCTTCAAATGCATTCAACAGCTGGGCAGCAATGGATGTAAGTACGATCTTTGTTTAGAATTTACCTGAAATGTATTGAGATCCGTGCTATACTATTTCTTGCATACCCATGGCTACGCGAAATTACGTACTTTACGAAAATTGAGATGAGTGAAAAATGTGAAGCATAAAAATTAGGAAAATGCAAAAATTCTCATAAACCCTGCGTAAAATGATTTCATGCCTTGCTTTCTGAAAGAAGAACAAACCTGTTTCATTACTTATGGAATATCACTTAAAGCTTTATTGATATGATTTATGACTTCACAATAAGGCACCTCAAGATTTAAAAGTATGAATACTCTTCAATCTTCCCTACCAATGTAGCTGCATTTTCTGGGAATTATGGTCATTGCCATTTAAATTACACATTTCCAGTTTAGTTTCATAGCACATATATTGAAAGTTATTGGTCAAAGTTAGTGAAATCCAAATAACTTTTGCTGATAATATCATCCAACAAAGAAAGCTTTTTTCTCTTTTCCTGGGTCGTAATCATATTTTAAAATGTTTTTTAGGCCCAAAATAAATGAGTAAGTGCTACTAAACAGTCAAAAGTTTGGGTTTGTAAACATTTTGGCCATAAACTATTAAACACCATCCATAGGACGCTCCATTCACTCACATGTAAATGTGCGGTGTAATTCCATGGAAGATCAAAAAAGCTCCTGGCATTGGAGATGGGCTACTTGAGCAGAATTCTAAGCAAATTTCGGGATGCTCAGGAACATTTGTCCTACAGTACTTCCGTTAATCACACAGGCTTAAGCATTATTCAGTTAGATACAGGAATAGTAAAATTTAAACTAAGTGCACTCCAAGACCAGGAACCTAAGTGCTCTAAATGTTATACTAGAAATAGTGGCTGACAGGTTCCATTACTGAAAATTCAGAAATTAACTTTAGGAAATGCCCCATTAGCCACTAATGGAATTGCTCTTCTACAAGGAGCTGGGTGGTAATTTGCTGAGTGCAAAAACAGCACAGAATGTCAACCTTGTCATGTTAATCAATACATTTTCTAGCCCGCAATCAAGTGGCAATGATACTGTGCTCTACAAGAGAAGGGAAGCCCCCAGGAGCAGAGCAAGAATTTCCTACCTCAAATACTACAAATATACAAGCTATCATAAATCAATATAAGTATGTTTTTCAAGTTCAAGGCGAACTAAACAGTCACGAAGTAATTTTGTACATCAAGGATGATGCAAAACCTGTGATATAACCTCTACGGAGAAGGCTATATAATGTACGCAAATAATTTAGCAAAGCGTTACGTAAGTTAGAAAAACAGGATATCATCGAAAAGGTGGAAAATGAGCCAGCACCTTGGATATCTCCGATTGCTTGTTTATAAAAAAGATGGAGGATTGCACTGTGTGGATATGCGTGAAGCGAATGTTTAACTTGAAAAGACAGACTTGGTCATTTATCTATGAAGTCGAAGTTGTTAGCATTACAAAGTATAAGACCAATAACCTAGTTGGAAAACGATTTTTATACTTCAAGAGATAATCTTAACTGCTTAGTACTAATTCCATACACCCTATGGCATAGAGCAAATAAATTAGACTGCATATAAGCGCTGCCATTAAGAATAAGATACATCAATTTATGAATTGACAGTATAGATTATTACAAATGGAGAAACAGATGTTAGACCTTAACCTCTTCAGAGATGTAATGCTCATAAAGTGTTCTTTTCTATTGACTACGATGGGAATGTAAGCTTTAGCTAGAAGTTTTATTTAAATAAAACATGCAGCACTTTTCATCCTCCTGGAATTATGTCAAGCAATTTACTTCTTATTTGCATTCAAATTATTGATGTTATTGTTGCCAGGACTCATTCATGCTTAGCATTGAGGTTGGGCAAGTAAGACAACTTTTTACTTTTTAATTGATTAGGGTGTTTTCAGTGGCGAATCTTGACATACGTGAATGGTCGTGCTCATCACTGAATATTGAACATTGAAAGCGCATTCAGAAATGCGAGTCAAAAAGTACAATGCTTTTGTTAATGGTAAAGGTCCTTTACTTGGATAAATTATTTTAGTACTATCAGAATCACAAAATAAATACAAAGTGGACGACAAAATAGATTAGGCTCATTCTCTAGCACTCCTTACTAAATAGCAGTAATTAAAAACGTCCGAGAGACATTGTTAGCTCGAAAGCAAGAAAATGCTAATTCGAAAACAAGAAATAATTTGCTGAGCTATCTCATACCACAGGAAATTGGTTTCCTTCGATTTAATTCTAAATGCTGATTTACAGCTACCAGGCAAAAATGGTCCTAGATAGCAACTATAGCTGAGTGAAGCTTTAGTCTCACATCATGGATTTATCAATTGCTTAATGCTCCATCTTTTTCAACAGATAACACCAGTCCTGCGGAAGCTATAAGCTTGAAGTAATTGCATTTAATACAATATGATAACTGCCTCGAGTGAAAAATTTTCTAAATTACCACTTTAAGAGCCCTAATAATCTTTGGAATCACAAAGCAGTTCATAATTACATTGCTTTTGTACCTCATTCCCATGTGAGCCCCATTAATCTCTAAAATCATTAGTCATACTTAAGGCAAGTTATTTCTAAACATCCAATGCAAAGCAAAGCACATAAAAAGGTAGGCTGTTCAGTTAAGACAAACAAGGGGTATGCAATGACCTTCAGCATCATAAACAACTTAATCATCATAACCAACTATAACACCTTGTTGAACATCAAAAACAAGGTAACTGTAATGAGCACATTGCATGCATAAATACATTATGCAAAAAGAGGGAGTCTGCAGTAATACTTTACTAACCTCCTGATCAAACACAAAAATTTAAGAAGTCCTCAACTACTCTTCTGGAATCATTGCACTAGTTGATTGTTATCTTGAGGAAGACTCATTCCGATAAGGAATTTTATAATATACTTTAACATATGCTACAATTATAAAAAGGAAGTTGAGTCTCCGTGACATCTACTCAATTTTTTAGCAATCTGTTCACGAAAGGTATCTCATTCTTTCTTTGACTTTGGATATCATTTTTCACTGATGTTTGTAAACAAGGTACCAAAAAGGCCTTCTAATGCTATATTTGCACATCAAACTGGTATAGGATCGTCTAGATTCCTTATGCAAAAAAACATTGCACAATACTTTCCTAGAACAAAATTTAAAGATGAAAATATATATCTACTTCTCAATGATTTCCTAAAATAAAATTTTAAG
This sequence comes from Cassiopea xamachana, assembly GCA_900291935.2. Taxonomy (NCBI): domain Eukaryota; kingdom Metazoa; phylum Cnidaria; class Scyphozoa; order Rhizostomeae; family Cassiopeidae; genus Cassiopea; species Cassiopea xamachana. The sequence continues at coordinate 11,476,030 of OLMO02000009.1, read as the reverse complement.
ATGAAAATATATCCATAAATGATAAAGCTGTTAATTCATTGTGGAGATGCTAAAGGGGCTCATCTTTTCTTTTGAAACAGCAGCATAAATCAACTAAACTCCCTAGTTTGATCCTCTCACCAGATGAAACTAAGATAGCAACAACATAACAAAATTTCAATAAACCTGCAACTTCTAGGAATGCTTACTTCTAAACTGCGTTTACTTATATAGTTCTAAGTGAAATATGTGGACAAATAACCAGAATCAACTTCAACTTCAAACATCACACACACACACACACACACACACACACACACACACACACACACACACACACCCATTCCAGTATGTTTTCATTGAAGCTTTATTTAACTGAAAGTGCAGCTCCTTACAGAAAAGAGGCCCAGAAGAGGCAAATGCTAAATAGGCAGCGAAAAATTGCATTTATGAGCTCATACTGTTAAAATTTGCAACCTTCAAAAGCTTGATCATTGTTTTCTGTAAGCTTCATCTAAATAAGAAATGAGATGGGAACTTGTAGAATTTGAAAATCCCAATACTTAAAGCCTAAGTCTCAAAACTTTTTTAAAACTTACTTTTCGACCTTTCTGCATGAAAATGAGGGCTAAGCTATAGGTTGAAGCTGTTGACGCGATCACAAACAAAGTCTTATCTTAGATAACAGAACCCTCCTTGCTCTTGTACTCAGGCAGTTAAATAGTCATTATCAACAGCTGGAATCAACGTAGATAATGCTTAATTGTCAGTAGCTACAAGTTTGAAACTACAAGGAACTCAATGAGATCTAGATATATGAAAAGATGAGCAAAGAAATACTGGTAGCTTATGTAAGCATTGCTAATGAACCTCCTTTCCCCTTCTTTGATTATGCAATATGTGAACTATTCTGATTGTTTGATGTTATTTATTACAGGTCCTTGGCGCTATCATCCAATCTGGCTTCGCATCTCAAGAAAGATGAATGTGATAAATTTAATGACTTGAATGTCATTCAGCGCAGGTTTTGCAAAGATAATATAGAACTGATGCCAAGTATCATAAAAGGATCTATGCTTGCCTTAAAAGAATGCCAATACCAGTTTCGATGGAGGAGATGGAATTGCTTGACCATAAAAAAGTGGAAAAAGCCACGGAATTCTCCATTTGGACTTGCATTAAAATCGGGTATGATCATTAAATTTTGGCTTAGAGCTACTTTACAGAACATTATGGTCATCCATTAAGGGTGTCTGCACTTCTTTCAGTTTTTAACCATCCTCCCTCCTTCTGTCTATGCTTGTCCAATTTTTGCTTAATAAGCTGCCTTCCTCCTGTCCTGATGCAATTGTAACATTTTCTAATCCTTTGTATTTAATAATATAGCTTCCTTGAGATCTTGCACGCACTATGTACTGACAAGTAGAATGCTCTTAATATGATATTTTGTTTGAGTTAGAAAAAGATGAAAGAAATGCATAAAATATGAAAGTAAAAGTTCTTTGCCAATGAGCTAATTGCTTCTTCTTGTCTCTAAACTTTTTAAAGCTGGAACCAAATTGGAGGATAATAATGCAATGACTTGTAAACGCCTTTACAGATGATCTCATTTTGGAAAGGATATGCATAGAAGAACTTGTCGCGTTCACTGATGCTAATATTTGAACCGTACAACACCAGTAGAAAGTATGAGCCCTACAGCACTAGTAGAAACTTGCAAGGGTGTAATACCAGTAGTAAAATCCTGAGCCTCAAATACATTGATTTATTGGATGAAGTAGAAATAAATCAATTGATATGCCTTAGATGCCACCTTAAATCTTTTGAATACTACGAGAGTATAGCCGGGACTTAATTGAGGGACTACTCATTGCCAAATGTCAGATGGAACTATGTGACTCACTTGATGTTTATCTTCAAACAGTTTTCTTCACTGACTATACACTTTTTTAGTGGTACTGGAGAATATATGGAAAGGCTAATGCTATGCTTTCGATGACACCATAGTGATCTATGCCACAAAATAAATCTGCAAAACAAAGCAAAAACAGCTCCAATCGGAATGGTGGAAGTAGAAAAGATTTTTGACAGTTATTGAACTTCTGCCACTGACGTGAATTTCATCTTAAGCTGCCTTAATTTCTGGTTTAATTGAATTTTTACAGTTTCATATCTCTACATCCACAGTTTGATTTTGCAATAATTTGCTTTATTAAGTATGCCAAAGTGTACTTGCTGACAATAGGCACGATGAGTATGTATATTTTCAGCTTCATTTTTACCTATCTATTCCCTCATTTTGGCAATCTGGATCACTGTGCACCCTGCCTTTTTGTTCATTGTACATGAATGTCAGCTTACCGTCAGCCAATCTCTCTAATTTTTTGATTATCCTCTAAAGCTGATTGTCTTGCAAGTACGGGAAATCCCATCTAGTAACCCAGAGGTCGCACATTTCTTTTGGAAAGTTACAAATTGTAGCTGAAGGTTCATCATGCGACTCTATCATGGTGATTTCTGATATTAAGTCACAACACACCAACATACCTCATGATAAGGGCACAAAATACTGTATGACAGCACTTTAAGCTTTTCATGATAGGAGCCTTTTAACCATTTGAAGTAGATCAATTTGGAGGGGAATTTCTTTCCACTACACGAAAATTCCTATCGTCAAGTCAAAGAGACAGCCACTGGAAAATTTTTCATGAATTCGATAGAATGTTGTATTATCGATTAAGCCTCAGGCTGTTGTTTGCCACATTTATAGGTTTATTCTGTTGATTATATATAGTTTTTTGGACTCATGAAAATGGCAGTCTTTTTGTCATATTTATGAGCAAATCAATAGCGTAAATCCTCGAATAGGCCCCTACCTCCGAATAAGTACCCCATTTCGAATTAGCTTGCAGAATAATATCTTATTTGAAGAAAACACCCCAGAACCATAGCAATACAGTATTATCTCCTTTACTGGAGACTAAAAAACAGAAAGAAGAGTGACTATTGCAATGATACTGAAGAATTCGTTATTAACTAACAAAAAAATGGCCTTTGTGTTCTTTTTTGATTTAGCTGATTGAGAAACATATTTTGTTTTGCTGTGCCAATATAAGAAAAAAATCCCAACTTTTGAAATAGGTCCCCACCAATCGAATAAGCCCTCCCCTCGAATATGGTCCCATTCTAAAGTTAATTCTTGAAAATATGCCCCTGGGAGCTTATTCAAAGATTTACTGTAGTATTCACCTAACAGTTGAGTTAAGTATAGGCTATTTATTGGAAAAATTTAACGGATGCATGGATATGCTACTCTTGAAATACCATCACACATTACACGTTTTGTTGTGCAAGAGACCAACAGATCCTCCCTCCTTTTTGGATGCACATTCTTTCCACCCCAGATCTGCCAAGCAACAACATCATTATCTACAACTACGAGGGCTTGAAACACAAATTGTAGCAATCAAACGGAGCAGCAACATCAAAGACTTCCTCATGCACTCCAGATTTTTACACACTTCGCATGCAACCAGATCTACACTGCATTTTCATTATTTCGATTACTATAAATTCCTCTATACCTGGGGATACCGACCTTTTTGGACATTTGGGCCAAATTATTATGGTTCAGTCTTATTTTGATTTATTGTATGCACGAAACATGTTAGAACGTACTCGATCACTTTCCCTTCAGTAAGAAAATGATGGCAAAAGTAAGAAATATTCTCAAAAAATTTGATGTCCATTACAAGTACTAATCTTTGGCACCAAATTGTAGGGGATATGATAAGAAAGGGTTGAAATTGCTGCTTAAACGGCATAATTTGGGGAGTTGTTAACAGACGGGGATTCAATATTCAGTAAATATTATGGGAACGCAAACAATTAAAATTTATAGCAATTCCTTAAAATTGCATAAGTATAAGGTGTAAATTTTCATCATGATACCAAAACTTTTTATGTAAACCCACTTGAACACACGTGCTGAACAATATCTACAAACGTATCTACAAGTGCGTACTTCTACTTCTCATTATTTTGTACAGTTTACCAACGTTTCTCAATAAAATGAAGTACGATATTATTTGAAGAAATAAAACTAGACTTTTTAGTTTGCAAAACATGTTTCCGATACCCTATCCTGTTGTGTATGCCCTATCTAGTACTATTCTGATAAGTTTAAGTTTATAAGAAAAGGAAATGAAGCTGAAAAAATTAGTAATAAGACGTGTAAATGTCTTTTTGAGATAGAGTAAATGTTAAAGAGAAAAAAGTATCATCAATACATCTAGATCAGAAATGGATAGAAGGACCTTTGTACAGTTTGTTTTGATTTCCTTTCTTGTTAATACTGATTTGCTTTAACAAAGCCAATCTACAGCGTTCACTTATAGTCTTTAAAACTTTGAATTCCTTAGATGGGTTAGAGCATTAGTAAAATAAGGGTATGACTTTCTTCAAAATTGCTTCCTTATGGTGGGGCTTAATACATGAAAATGCGTGGTAAAATTTCACAAAAATTGCAATTAGAGCCCCCTTCTATTTGGTGACAAAGAGCAAATTTTGAAGTCAGCAGCGTGCTTTTAATTATTTTAACTTTAATGTCCTGTCCCTAGACAATGTGATTTTCTTAATTGCCAACAAAGCGCTGAGGATGTCAAGATTTTACCGGGATGCTGGAACTCCTTTCATCAGTCCAGTTTTTTTAACTGGCATACGTGTTTGCTGTTTTTGCAAAGCTCCTTGCTATCACACCATCAGAATCCATTCTTGAGCAGGAAAACTGCAGTGAGACAATGACGAAGAAATCACGACAAATCACGATGAAGAGGATCTTGATAGCAACACTGATGAATGCAAACTAGAGGAATTTACACTGGCAGCAGAAGTGGCAAAGCTGTATCAAAAATTATTTAGCTGGAGTCATTTTTCCAGACTTGGGGGAAGTAGGCCCAAAGTTGATTGGTTCCTCTTAGGTATATTAAAGAAAATATTATATATTACAAAAATATTACGTGCATAATACTTTGGAACGAGCTACACTACCTGGGTTGTATTGAATGTTGAAAATATCGCTGACTTATGGCTGGAAAGGATTAAAATTTTTCCTGACCTTTTTCAAGAAAACCTATATCTTTCCTTGACTTTTTCTGGGAAAACAACCTTATCCTCCTGATCTGAGGGGCCAAGATTCATGTGGCATGTGACAACTTTCAATAGATCTTGTATCCATAATATTTCAAAACTGCTCTCAAGCACTGTTATATTTCCTAAACAGTTTGCTAAGTAAAACTTGAAAGCACAAATTACTCCAGTTTTTGGATGAGATTGAACCCCGCTAAATTTCATAGACTCTTTAACAATTTGCCCGTGCGGGAGCCCAACAAACGATTGGTAAATGCAACAACCGTGAACAATACATTGAACTTCTAGAAGCTCGTTGACGACCCATTGATGCTCTAGCACCTTGTTTCCTTACCTTTTCCTTACAGTTCTCCCTTGGCTGCAATCCAGTAAAAGTGATGCTCTACGATTGCTATTTGTGTTATGAGCTCTTCCTGTAAGTCTCTTTTATCCTTATTAAATGACTTAGATTTTGATACGACTATTCACAAACGAATCATAATGAAAACAAAGAACATCTCTATAAGACCAAGCTACTATATTTTCTGCCATCAAAATAAGCCTCAGACTAACCAAGAACTTTCAGCTATTTAATTCCGTATTCCATTACTTGTTTAGTTTGACTGTGTTTCTCTGCTTCATATTATGTTATGCTCTTGTATGCTCTTTGCAAGCAAGCCAATTTTACACTGCCATGTACTTGAGAGGTGTATTATTGTCCTTACTTTATTACATTTTGGGTTCGATTACGTTAATTAATGATCCATTAATTTTAGGTGGTAGCTATTTGTCCTCAAATGAACTTGGTTACCAGTTACATAGTAGCCAATGGGTCTTAATTGAAGGGAAATGGCAAAAAATTGATTGCAACACCAGTATACCTTTCCAACCGAGCCTTATCCGGAAGGTCGCATGCAACGGAATGGTAAAATATTCACATTTTCAAAATACTTCAGAAAATAGGCTTGAAAGCATTCATTTTAAAGATAATTAAATGATGATTCAGCGTTGTATTTTAAGTTCTTCAGAAATGAAGTGGATACCCCTTCCTACATTCCAAAGCCTTCGGAGTTTTCCTGCTGTTACCCTCTGCATACGGTAAGCTTCTGGACATTTGGCTGATATAGACTTTCATCATGGCTTGAGTTTTAATGTAAATTCTTACTCTAGCCTTTGCTTTATCTCAGACAGGTTATTCAGCATGGGCAATTTTAATTGACTGTTTTGGTTATGGTAAATAATCTAGTCAGTCAACCGGCATGAACTGTATAATAATATTAACACTGGCATGTCTTCTTTCCCAACACTGTTATGTCTTCCTCATTCATGTTAAAAAGTGTTTTCGCTTGGAGTCAGACTGCATTAATGTCTTCAAAAAGCAACATGTTTAAAGAAGGAATTTGGAAAGAAGAAATTAGTGAATACGATGCACTTATTACTCGTTCAAGGATCCATTGTGGTGTTTGCCATGTAGAAAAGCAAGAAATACCATCCACTTCCAAATCACGCAAAAGTCACCGTAGAAAATATGCCATACATTATATGCAACATGACCAACAAGCAAAATTACACTCAAATTGTAATGATTATGTTGCTGTTTCCAAAGGGGTTGTCCTTGCCAAATTGTAGGCTTCCTATGAATGGTCAGGTCCTCACATATTCCTTCAAAATCAATCAAAAACATCCAGGTGTTAATAATTTTGAAAATATGTGTTTAGATGTTCTGTTGCATTGGATCTCCTGCAATGTTGAGGCACAGAAGTTGGAAGACCCGGAATTTCTAAAAAGCAAAAACAACCATGGCCATTCACAAAGATTAATGATGTCAATACACTTATCAATTCTGAACCTGAGTCAATCTCGAAGAATGATCGGATGTATAGAGAGATACGTTCCAGAAAAACAACTCAACTGCAATAAAGAGTGATGCAGCTGTATTCTGATTAATGTTCCAGCACAAGAACTTGGATACTTCAAATTACGTAGAAAATTTGTGTGAATACCGTAATCACGCGAGATGTTCTACAAAGCTCTCAATGGGTGACCTCAGAAATTTCTTGAATGGGTTGAATTATAGCCTTCTCGCTCTTAATAATTCAGTGATTTCTCCTACATTTGATCAAGTGAACCAAAGATCCATTGAGGCTTGCAAGGTCGACTAAGAAAGTGAAAGTGAAGGTTGTTTTACTTACGGGGAGCATCTTGCTTGCATCTGGGCCGATGTTGTAGACAAAATTAATTGGCACTTTAAAGATGTAAAGAAGCTCAAAAATGGTGATTTGCTTGTAGCATACATGCAACGAGCTAATGAAGAGGGGCTCGCTTGGTTGTTCCATGATGAAGTGGCGATTCATTTGACAAAAATGTCAAGTTGTTGCACAAGTACTCCTGTCAGGTACTCAGTAACACCAACGATGAGATGCATGCTCAATGTGAAAACACATATTAATATAGCTTGATATTGTCAGAGATATGTAGGCTAACTTATGCTACTTGTGTGGGGATTAACTCACACAGTCAGATCTCCCAAAGTTCCAAAGTTTTAAGGGTGTTTTTGTCTAAGTTGTTGCATTACTCCAGATGTTGTAGTCACCTGTATGAGCTCTATTGGCCAAATGTGAGGATGCAGGGATCGTTAATGAGAAGAATAATGAATGGTTGTTCTAACTTCAATTTGGAAGAGACATTAAGCAACAAAAACAAGGAAAAGTATTTATAATGCAAGTCTTTGCGTTATTCTAGGATTTTGGTCAAGCGTCGGTTACTTTAAGCCAGGCAAATACCAATCCCACTTCATTATTGATGAATGTAATACACAAATACTGAAACAGCTTTTAATTACCTTTAAAGAGCTTATCTTATGAAATATTTCGAAAATTTGCATTTTTTGCCATTCCGCCTCATACAACCTTCCGGATATGGCCCGGTTAGAAAGGTATATCAGTGTTGCAACGAAATTCTTTTGCCAATTCCCTTCAATTAAGACCCATTGGCAACAATTTAAATGGTAACAAAGTTCAGTTGAGGATAGATCACAAGTAGCTTCCCCCCTGCTAATTTGAGCACAGTGTTATTTCTTGTGGTGTTAAATTTAGCACAATATTAATTATTATGACGTTAATTTGTGCAAACTTTGGGCAATATCTATATTCCTGTTTACACTACAAGAAACGTTACCCAGAGTAAAATTGGGCTCAGCCCGAGTGGAATTAACCCAATGTAGGATTTGTTTGAGTTTTGAAGCAGAAACTCAAACATATCGGTGTGAAACCGGGTCAACTTAACCCACTTGTGGCGGTTCAATAAGTTAACCCGGGTTCAACCCGAAAAGATTTGCGTTTACGAGAACATGGGCTAACTCTACTTAGATTGAACCCGGATTTACCCTGGGACACTCATTGTAGAGTAAATATGACTTACAATCTCCGTAAGCGGGATTATGCATACTTTTTGCCCAAAATCATCGCGTAAAAATAAATATTTAGCAACACTATAACATTTCTTCTGTTCATTGCTTTGGTTGTGTTCTCTTGCACTTGTTTCCAATTGCTGAGGCACATGCTTTCTGATACCATTAGTCATTTTTACCTCAGAATTTCTTTCTAATCATCATTATCTCAGATTTTCAACGAATTTGCTCATATTGGCTGCATGAAATGCAAAATCGTTTCTAGAATAAGTTTCTAAGCAACATAAGAAAAAAGGAAATGACATTTAAAAGTCATATATGCCATGCGGAGTTAAATAATATCAATCAAAAATACGTTTTCACCTTGAATTACGTAAAGTAATGTCGCGAAATATGCATTTTTGAAAAAATCTACTTTAATTAATGACCGGTTAAATTTAGCCCCGGTAGTTTTGAATGTCACACATTTACTGTAATAAAGTAGTTATATATATGTTAAATGAGAAGTTTCAAAAAAATTATTATGTCCTGTCCAAGTTGTGTTGGCAGTTCACTGTTGGTGATTTTTCAAAAACTTGGATTATTCAAAGTCCTGACAATGTTGTTAGGTTTTACTTACACTTATCGCTAGACATTCCAACCAGTTCCACTTTGAGTCATCTTAAACTTCCTAAATCAAAAGTTGGGCTCAATCTTCAACTTCCATTAACTAAACTCCCGCAATGCTAAACAGTATCTCATAACGCCTTGAAGTTTTGTCCTAACTGTAACATACGATCTCTTTGGGTGAACACTTGCGGTTGTGCAAATATACAATATGATGTTTACCAAGACACCAAATGAGTACTGAAAGCAGAACGAACTGATTATACATGTTTTATTTTATAAGAAAACATTTATAAGAAAATGAGGCTCAAATTGTGAAAATGTTAAGAAAATTTCAAGAAACTCACGAGGTTCAATTAAGTGTTTTTATTCGGCAAAAATCGATATTTCACCATTATTTCATTCAAAATGTTAAAGATGGAATTCAAATTCAAGTATAGAATATTAATAACGAAAGTTTGACCCATTTTATATACTTAAGGAAAATTTAAGAAAACCTTAGGCTCAATTTCGGGAAATGTTAAGAAATTGAGGCTCAGGCAAAATGATGGTTTTCTTATAAAAAAAGTGTATTGAGCATATTAGATATGACTTGCCATCTCAAGGTGCTTTTCTTTACCTTTTTTTTAGCAATGCTTTGCCAAATTTATATTCCTTCTGGTCAACAGTTCAATGTAAAATGCTTAAAAATATTGTTAATTTCAGTTAGTTACTTAAATAATGCTCTTACTACTCGAAAAATTTCCTTCTATGGAAACTGAGATAAATAGCAGATTTTCCTTTTTGTCTACATCATGAGTCATTACTTTATGTGGTATCTGGATGGAGAAAATATCTTGAAGACGGTAGATACACCTGGTGCTACAACTCTGTTCTGCATTTCCTTGCCTTCTCTCTTAGTACTATAAATGGTACTTCTCTCTTTGCTGACCTTCCGCACAATCTGTCACCAAATATAAGTACTGAGGATGCTTATAGATCAGACATCCTCTTGAAATCCGTGGACAACATCCTATACATTTTGAAGTTAACAGTTGGATTTGAGGCGAACCCTGCAAGCAACACATTGCTTAAAAAATCAAAGTATTCTAACCTCACAAGGTACTTACAGCACCGCTAAAAAGACACAAGATTCGGGAAACTGTCAATGAGCTGCTTGAGCATATTCGATAGGCCTTGCTCCAGACTCTGGGCTTCCTTCCAAGTTGAACTTCCAAGGTATCCTTTTCTCCTGCAAAACATCGTAAAAAATTGTCATTTTCAGTCTTCCTAAGTAACCTGCGGTGTATTTGAAAGTTTTCGCATTATCCGTGTTTATGACTGATGGCAAGCCTCTACGTGCCGTGAACCTTGTAAAACTATGGATAAATATAGTCCCAGATAACTTTTCCACTTTGTCCAATTGCAAATCCCAAATCCCTAGCTTTACAACAGCTGTACAAAACAATATAGCACTTCTCCATTGTTGTATCCCTTGGTTTATGATATAAGGGTCCTGCAAGATCTATTCCCACATTGGTGAAAGGTGGCACGGAATGAACTCTAAATTCGGGTAAGACTGCTATAGGAGAAACTGCGTAAGCGTTGCTCCGCACTCTGATGCAATTTCTACATTTCATAATTACCCCCTTTACTCTCTGTCTGTACTTTGGAGCCCAAAATCTACTTCATAATTCAGATAAAGTGGCTGCAAGTCCATTTTGGTGCACACAATCGTTATAATTCAGAATTATCAATTCAGTGAGGTAATTTTCCCTTGCAACAAAATAGGGTACATAACATTGTATTCAATTTTTGCTAGTTCTATTCGTCCTTTACATCTCAATAAGTTAGTATCCTCATAAACACCAAGCTGTTGCAATATCTCTCTGCAATTGGCCTCACTTCTCATTTCCTTTTGGACTTCTTCTATCCAAAATGTTTCTGCATTAATTATTTCTTCACTCGACAGGTACCTATCATTACTCTCTCTAGCCCCCCTTACCTTTCAAGCTAATAATAAATCTCAAAACCCAGCTTGTAGATCTTCATAGCTTCTTCAGAGATGAGAATCTCTTTATGTCAAGGATCTTAGAAGTACTCAAGTACCTCGTTACTACTGTTAGGTCAATGCTCCCTACCTAAAAACAGCCAGAATGAATCTTCCCACCATAATCTGCTATCTTTCAATATGCTGGCTGATACCCCCTGGATCCTAAATCTGCAGGATTGGACACCCGCACAATGACCCCAGTTTCCCTTTGAAAAGTTATTATTTCATTCACCCTGTGCTACACAAATGTACGCCACAATCCAGCATTATTTATCCAATAAAGGGCTATTTTGCTGCCAAGCCAATACCTACAACCATCTATCATTACCTTGGGTTGTAGGGTTTTATAAACAGTATCCATCTGAGAGGCTAGATTCCTTGTAGAAATTAATTCTAAATGTGGTATGGTTAACTCTTTAAGTGGGCAACTCTAGTCTTAGCACAGACAAGACTATAAAATATTCTTTCTTCTGTCTCATAAACTAAATACAAAACAGCACAATGTGCCTCTTTGCGGAAATTAGCAAGTACATGGAATGGACAACGCTTAACCCTACTAGAGCTCACTTTATATAAGCATCTAGGAAGTGTGATTTCCACAACTGATTTTAAATCACTCACCAATTTCGTCCACTTTTCTTCCTTCTGCAAAGGAATTTCTTCATGCTATCCAAGTTTTCTAGTACAGAACTCCTGAAAAAATACTTTTGCAGACACAGTTATAGGACTTGCAAGGCCTAATAGATCAAACAATTTAGCCAGCATGCTCAGAATTATTCTCTTAGTAACAATATCCTTTTGTCCTGCTGCTCCAAAGTTTGTCAAATCAAACTCAAACATATCTGATTGAACATCTCAAGTTTTCCTTAATATCTTGGTTTTTACCTTATTATTATCTTCTTTTGCAATGTTTCCTCTGCATTTGTCTTATCATTTAACTTCAAATTTAAATCTGAAGTCATTATTTTCTGGCCTTCTCTTATGTCTATTTCTGCTTCAAACTCTAAATTATTTGTCCTCCATTTCCTTAGATTAAACCCACCCTCTTTCATCCTTGATCTTGCTCTCTCCTACAACTGTATGCCACTTTCTACATCAGTTGCTCCAGACACAAGGTCATCTACATAGAAACTATTGGAAATTTTAGTAGCAAAGTCAGGGTCTTGTTCTGCAAATTTACTCAAATAATACCCCAAGACTGCATTTAGTAGAAACGATGAACAATCAACCCCAAAAACGATTCTATTAAACCGATACACATCTATAGATGGTTCAGGTGTATTCAAGTCACTTGCCCATAGGAATCTCAAACAATCTTTATCTTTAGGATTTACTTCTAAATCAAGAAAAGCCTTTTCTCTATCCCCAACTATAGCAACCTTATGCTCTCTAAATCTAATTATTGTGTCAAATAGGAGAGAGTTGAGTGGTGGTCCAACATGAATACAATTATCTAAGGAAGTACCAGACTTCTTGTCCTAAGAAGAAGCATCAAAAACCATCCTTACCTTCGAAGTCTCAGCTACAGTAAGAATTACTGCTTGGTGAGGTAAATAGTATATTTTTTCTACCTTTTCCAAACTGCTTACCTTTGCAATAGTCCCTGCTTGTTCTTGTTCCTGTATAGTGTTGCTACATGTTTCCAGAACAGCAGGATCCTTTTTCAATCTGTTCATCTGGCTCTTCAACCTACAAAGGCTATTTGCATAATTAGAAGGCAGGGGTTTGTGCCCCAGTTTCCAGAGAAGGCAAGCAGAGTACCTTTCCCCGAAAATCTCAACTTTTTCAACAAATCTTCATATACATCATGACCCCTACTAATTCCCAGTGTTTCAAGATCCCATAATTTGTGGTCATCTTCCTCTAGTTTCTGCCTTTTACTTAGAACTGTGGAATCAATAACAAATAAAACAGCATATCTGTTTAGCTACAATTTTCTTACGTTCTTCTGGGTCTTCTACTGCTTTACATACTACTTCTTCATGATCTCCGTGACAGAAAGTACACTTTCTCTTTCCTACGTCTTGTTTTTTCAACAATGCACTGCCTGTCGTTGGTTGCGCTCGTCTCGTTTTTGATTCTATTTTTTCCCTTTCACCCACTGAAGGATACTCTCTACTAGAGAAGAGTGACACGTGTTTCCCTCTAACATCCAATTCTGTCCTCAAAGCTTGCAAAATCTCAATCATTGTCCATTTTGCTTTATTTTCTGAACTTCGAATCATGCTCAGACGAACTGGGCCTGGTATTTAGTCCATCACAACGGGCACTAGAATGCTCGAATAGCTTGACTCATCCACGTTCAATGCTCGTAATCCCCGGTGGTGATTTTCTATCAAGTCAAACAGCTCTCTAATTCTTCCAACGCTTTTCTCTTTGAAAAAGGTCGGTCGGTGCTTTGATGATGGCATTGATACGGGTGTTCTCTATAATTTCAGATTTCGCGAATCTTTTGTTTAGAAACTTGATGGCTTCCCTATAGCTTATCGTTGTCAGCTCCAACCCCGAGATTACTTTTCTTGCTGAATCTTCAGGGAAGTACCTTAAATAGCTGAACTTATCAATATCGCCGAGCTCTTCGTTTTCATTGAATGCACTTTTATAGGTGTCTCAAAATTCTTGCCAATCTTGGGGGCTTTATTATTAAGCAGAAAAGGCAGAAAACTTTGTCATTTTCAGATTTTGCAGCTTATCCCTCTGTTTCCTCGTAAAAGAAGTCAAACTTGATAATGAATAAATCGCAGCAGCCCTATGTAGCTTTGGCAGGATATTTCGATTCATAAGTTTCTTTTTAAAATCTTCAATCTTTAGGAATGCATAACTAAACTTGTCCTTAAATTGGCCACTTTCTCCTATCTCTTCCTATCCGTAAAAGTTCTATTAACATTCATCATGTTAGGACAGGACTTAAGAGCATAGCATTGTCTTCTTATTAAGGTTATGATCCACATCAACTACCACTCAATATTAGTAAAGCTGAACTTTCTTCTCTCAATAAGTTATGCCGTAATAAAATTCTCATTATTAGTTGCTCTGATAAAGGAAACAGTGTAGTTATCCTTATCCATCATGACTATGCTTGCAAAGTCATTTCTCTTTTAGAAGATTCATCCAGATTTCTGCCTTTTTGACTCTGAAACTATTGAATTTTATCAGAAACGCAAAAATTATCTGATGCATTCCCTCAGGGATTCTTTACTTAAGAAGAATATCAATTCTGATCTTGTTTATCACGATTTATTCCTTACTGGTAGCACTCGTGGTATTTTATATGGTTTACCTAAGTTCATAAATCTAACTGTCCTGTTAGGTGTATGCTCTCTGCTATCGGTACTTATAACTATAAGCTTGCTAAATTTCTTGTTCCTATACTATAACCTCTCACCTCTAATCAATACACAGTTAAGGATTCTTTTTCTTTTGTTAACGAAATCTCCCTGCTTCCTAATCATTCTTACTTCATGGCAAGCCTTGATGTTACTAGTTTACTTACTACTTTACTTTTTGACGAATACGTAGATCTCTGTTTTGACCAACTTATTGTTAATCATGATATCATTGAGCATAATGGCTGTAAATTTGACAAGTCTATCTTCCGTACGTTTCTCAGTTTTGCTGTTAAAGACAATCATTGTGTTCTTGATGAGAGATTATGCGATCAGATTGATGGGGTGGCTATGGGTTCCCCTCTGTGCCAATCCATGGCCAACTTCTTTATGTGTGCTTTGGAGAGAAAGTTCCATGATGATTGTCCCTCGCGGCTCAAACCAAAACGATTATCCTCTTTATTTAAGTATAAGGATTTCTTCCCGTCCCTAGTTTGCTCAAATTTTATCTATAAGTACTCCAGTAGTGGCTCCAATGCCACTTGTTATGCCAAGACATCCAGAAATCTTAAGATCCGCTGCTATGAGCACCTTGGACCTAACGAAAGTGGAGAAAATCGTGCCTCTCCCCCCAGCTCTTCGTCCATCCTCGATCATATCAAGCAGTCGGGTCATAATGGCACACTAGAGGATTTCTCCATTATTAGCAAATCTGAAAATTCTTTTGATCTCTCATTTCATGAAAGCCTCCTTATCCAAAGGTGTAGAACCACTCTCAATTCCTAGCAATCTTCTTTTCCCGTGGCTCTATTCTAATTATTCCATGTTATTTCTTTACTTTTTCTATATTCTCTTGAGATATATTGGTCTTTCTATGGTGTTTACCAGCTCTATATCTGTGTCCCCCTTAGTGTTCCCTTGCACATTCTTGCTTACTCATTTATACTCCCTTCCACATTGGTTTTTATTACGTGTTCATTGATTCATCTTATGGTTTTTACTTGAGCCCATTTATATTATCCTCATACTGAAGGTGACTCAATTCATACTGAAGATGACTGAAGATGACTCATACTGAAGCATGAGTCGAAACGTATAAATCGAATCACACTGTGTAAGTAGTATTGCTCAAGTCAGTTGGAATAGTTCTTTAATCGAATAGTCTTAAATAGAATAGTCTTCGTGGAATTACCCTGGATCAGCCGTCAGGATCGATAAATAAATATGTGGACTCTATCTGTCGTCGTTTTGCTTCTTCAGTTGATTAAAAGGCAGTGATTCCTATCGTCAAACTCCGATTCAGCTGGCATAATCGCCAACCTTACTCATGTAGTGGGCAATTTTGTCACCTAAAGATCACCTATAGACATCTCAGGGCTATTTGTAGTCACAGGATATCTAGCTTTTCAAGTTGGGAAAGCTCTGGCTTATCAATGTTTAGCTAGATTCCTATTTCCTCCAGCCTTGCCAAGAGCCCACTGTTCCACTCTACTGATTCAGTCCACAGTTACTATCATTCATGGTTTGCCCTCCTGCATTTTTGCAATTGTCTCTTCGGTCATTGTTTGTCAAAAGGGCATTCAAGATGACTGTCTTTGCTCTAATGCAGCAACTTTTTGAATAAGCACTTCACCTCTGTCTAAAATTTGCTTTAATTTTCTCCTCAAATTTTGTCAAGCAAGTCTGCAAACATAGCTTCTAATGCTTCTATATATGGGATTTTGGACAAATCATTTCTAATTGGAGCCCAAGCATCTGTTATCATCTCTTTGAAGTTTGATGGTTTCTCAGTTACGGCTTGACCATGCTGTCAAGTCTACTTTCCGTGCTTATGCTTCACCCATTATCTGGCGCTTTTGACAATATCAAAATCTAAAACTACTTCAGCAACAATTCGGTATCAATACTTAGGAATAGCAAGTAGTTTATCATTTGTGGTTTTCCCGATATCTCAGAGTAAAATTAGCTTACTTCATGGCACAGGTAGAGAACACGTCCACCATCTGACAACTCGTAACAATGACTCAGACTGGAGTCTTCCAATTCGGTATAAAATATTGCCGTCAGGTAGCACTCAATAGGCTGAGAATCCTTATAGCATAACCAGGGGCCGCGCAATAGGGGGTCGGGGGCCATACCCCCACCTTTTCAGAGAGAAAAATGTTCAACATGCAAACTATATAGCCTTGAATAGTAGTTTTTCAAAGGTTACGCATTTTCTATAGAAGTAACAGAAACAAGGAATATGTAGTTTACCAGTAGCAACGAATGTAGACAAATGCAGGATAAAATTTTTGTTGAAGAGAGGCAAGAAATCTATTAGTGAGACTCGTCAACCATTCGTCTGAAATCAGTATCTCGGGAGTTTGCTACGACATAAATAGTCAATTCTTACTACAAAACTTAACAAGAACAAGAAATGCGGCAACATGTTAAACATACTTAAAAGCTTTTTCGTCCGACACTCGTCAGAGAATGAAACGTCGGATAGTGACCGAAAGGTTAACCAAAATATATAGCCAGATGAAGGTACATGTGATATGATGCATCTAATTGACCCAAAGAGTGACCAATTAGGATTCACCATTATTTACTTGAAGAGTCCCAGTGAGAGAACGAACTCACTATTATCTCAATCTCAATCTCACTGAACCTCACTATTTATCTCAATCTAACGAACTCAATCTCACTATTAATCTCAATCTAAAGAACTCAATTTCATTCTTAATTTGATTTTCAAAACCCTTTTGTCTACACAAAACTATGCTGCGAGTCTTGATTTAAACAGAATCAAAAACATATAATTAAAAGACGACCTTCTTTGTCCAATGATCCGAAAATTATCGTCTGTATATCTGATATGGATTTGTAATTAGGCGTTGCCCTGTGGCTGACTCACAATTAGTTCTTGTTTTTGCATATAAGAGGTGGCTTTTCTCTTGTGGTATTGCTTTTCTATTTTATGCTCGTGGGGACATATTATTTTATTCTGACTGCAAATCTCTGCTTAGTGCATCCTACGTACCGAACATCAAATAGGCACAAAAGTTCATAAACTACACAACTTTTTGGGGTGATTGAAACGCTATCTTTTTAGCAGATGGTAGCAGATCTCATCGATAAAATGGGCCAAAGTGGGATATTTTCTTTATGTGTTTTGGGCAAACTATAAATTTGTGGTCGCTGTGGTTCGAGCCCTATAATAAGCATCAACAGACAGGATATTTTGGTTTGCTACGTGCAAGAGACGTTTTTGCAACTTCTGCTCTTTCTTCGCTGTTTTGTTGTGCAAGTTTACATCGCCCATGTTCAAACCTTGGTTTTATCATCAAAAATACTGCCCATCTTTTTGATGTAATCACTTTTGCTTAACATGACGAGCCCAGATCCTTTACCAGGATTTATGATAAGGATCTGTTCATTACAACTTAGGGAATTTATAGCCTGAAAGCATTCTTTATACATATTAAAATCTCCTAATTTGATTGGGGCGCCACAGCAAGAGTGCACTAAATCACTTAACTTGGCTTTTAGATAATTTAGTTTGTTGGATGAGTGGCTTTCGCATGGCAAGTTGAGCATATGAATTTCACATTCTGCAAAAACCTCTTTTCTGTTTACACTTTTGAGTGGAAGACAAAAATCAAGGCCATTAATCAAAACAAATTTTTCAGCATCAGAAAAAGACTAATCCGAAACACTTAGAATATGTTTTCCTTGTCACTCAACATGTCACCACAACATTTACTAAGTAAACGTTTAATGGTCCCGTCGTGTTTTTCTTTAGTACCATTTTCAGTCCGCTGATCAATTTCCGAGCAATAGCGGCAAAATCGAAATAAGTTAAAAAAAGACAAAAAATTGCGAATTTTGGCACAAACCATCATTGTACAATGAATAGAAGCTACACAGAAATTGAAACTGTAGAAGTTTAGATTCATGATTAGGTCTGTGTTTAATCTCTTCAATCTCACTCTTAAGCCTTGCATTGAAACTTTCTTGACTCTCCACGCTTCCAATGTCACGATGCTCCTATAAGTTTTATGTCAGAGATTAATTTGCTTTAATAAGTTTTTGCAACTGTTTAAGATCCCATGCTTTGCGGTGGCATATCAGTGGAAAGAGAAGAAGGTATTCTTATGTCCAAAATATTTACAAATCCTAGTTAAGTAGAAGATGGGCTCTTGAGGAGGAGCCCAAATGAAAATTGTATCATATTATACATGGTTAGTTGGAATTTTTAATAGCTGGAATGCATTTGAGTCTATCAACTTTCTTAGTAGGTCTCATGAATGTGGAATTAAACTTTTAAATTTTATGAGGAGTCGAGCAGTCATTTCCTAGACAACACTGTCTTATAAGAAAGAAAACCTTTGGTCTATATTTTAAGTTTTATTGTTGATCTAGAAAGCTCATATCTCTATGGTAAGAAAAGTATTTATCTGAGGTCTAAGGGGTATAATTCCTAAAAATTTTCTAGGATGCTTCGCTCCCTGACCCCTGTACCCTCTTTGCATACAATGTTTCCACTTTCCAATTTTTTTAAGCCTTCTCTACACTCTCTTTTGAAGAAATTGAAACTTTTCAAATCAATGATTAAATATGCTGTTACCTATAAGGAAAGGGCGCACTTCTAAAGAAAAAAGGGGGTTTTTGAGATTTAAAGACAAAAATTCTTACAATTTTACCGGGGTTTCTCCCTCTGACCCCCATTGTTTCCCTGTCCCAAGCTCCTCAGCAGCTGATAGTATTGCAATCTTACCAATCTTTGTGTGCAAAAGGTAGCCATAGATTGCAGATACTATGTAACAGTTCTCACAAAATGAGTTACAACTCAAATATTTCAATAATATAATGAAACACCATGGAAACCTATAAGTTATTTTTGCATGGACTAAATGTGAAAAACTGATTTAATTTAGCTTGGTCCAAGGCACTTTCAAAATTGTTGCGCGGCCTCTGGTAACTGACTCGCTGCTAATGCCTACTAACCATGTTTTGCTGTAATTTTGGTATTATATTTGTCAATCTCCTTAATTTCCAAATCCCGGAGTTGTGTTTGTAACTTGTGTAGCTAAATTGATCTTTCCATGACAGGTTTTCATCAACAAACAATCCAGGATTCCTTGCTTGCGTTACTTTTTTCCGCTATGGTAAATGATTACCAGGCTCTCAGGAAGGTTTTGTTCTCTGACTTTGAGTGGATGCTTAATGACTCTTAATTCCACTTTTTTGAGTTCATTTACTCTCTCAAAAAGACTTTCTATTCAGAAAGACTTTTCTATGTCCATAAAAGTAGGGTGTTCAGATGACATCATAAAGCATCCCGAAATGAAGCAATTATTTATTCTTCAAAAACATTTTTTCAATAAAAATTA
Organism: Cassiopea xamachana; assembly: GCA_900291935.2. NCBI lineage: Eukaryota > Metazoa > Cnidaria > Scyphozoa > Rhizostomeae > Cassiopeidae > Cassiopea > Cassiopea xamachana. The sequence continues at coordinate 11,456,173 of OLMO02000009.1, read as the reverse complement.
CAAGCATATGCAAATAGCATCATTTTGTGCTACTTTTCTTTGGCATTAATTAAGGCCTCACTTCATGTGTCATATGTATTGATTTAATGTAAGACTATGTCTATAATAACGATTTTGTCTTTGCGGCCATGATTCGAAGTTTACTTGCAATAGTCAGAATGTGGCGGGCTTGTAAAGTTCTCATGGAAAGCTATGGGTTGTAATAAATACATAATCTAGTCCAATTAAAGGTTGTTTAAGATAATTAGACCTCCTAGAAGTCTATTAACTGTCGTGATCGTTACGAAATTTGCCTTTGAAAACTTTAAAGACTCAAACTTCGTTGTGCCCGATTGAACTTCAAAGAGGTTGCCCTAGCGAGAAACTCTATAAAATTTCATTTATTTAGTTCCAACAAGCCCATACGAAGCGAACTTAAAAAGCCGAGCTCGGCCGGTTTCTATACTTAAGACTTTAGTGTATGCAAAGCAATGACACGGCCGGTTTTCAAATCCCTTTCGTTTGGTCTCTTACGAGGCTATGCCTAGCAACAAATGCCAAATCCAGACCAATTAACCTAGTTAAGCTTGCTGAAGATGATGAGACCTCCCTTAAGTCAGTAATGTTGTGATCAGTAAGAAATCTGCCTGGGAAGCTGAAAACCACTAAATTTTGCATTTGCTTTAAAGATTCCTAATCATTTAATAATTCTCAGCACCTCAAGAAACTTAACAGAGGCTTGCCTCAATGAAATGCAATAAAAAATATATTCAAATTAGTTCCAATCAGCTTTTACGAAACGAAAAAATAAAGCCAGGCTTGGCTTGCTCCACACTGAGTGTGAATCTTGTGCATTGCATGGCAATGGCTTTGCCACATATAGAATCTTGGTTTGGTAATTCTATTTAATCTTTGATCATACAAAGTAAATAATAGCTGTGTATTTCCAGATCGTTGAGTAAAAGTTGAAACTTAAAATTTCTGTAACTCTTGATTTGCTACAGTATAGCTGAGATAAAGACACTTTTGTGATCCCAGAAGGATGCTCTATCCATTCAACTACAAATGATTGCATAAGGCTTTGAAGTACAAAATCACCTGAGCTCCCTAATTAACGATTACATCACATATTTTACAATACTATTTAACTATGATACTACATTATAAAATAAAATATTGGAAAGATGATACTATGGGGCGCAAAGAACCATTACCATCCAAGGGAAATCTAGACACAAAATAAAGAAAATTCACTCAGAACAATAGCCATTTACCATAAACTTATTTTCTTGAGGATAGCGTTACATTTAGGATAGTATGTTGTTAGAAATTAGTCAAAGTTGTTCACACTTTATGCTAAAGTGTTAATAAGACGCGTGATTTTAATTAGTTAGTGGGTTATCCTTTATAGCTGTGTTAAGAGTATGGTTCTTAGGAGACGGTCTTCCAAACAGTGATACTGCGGCAGACATTGTATGGCATCTAACCTGAAGCGATTATTGCATACTCCTTGACAGATGATAGCTAAGAAGACTAAAGCAAACAAAAATAATACAAAAATACTGATGTGGGAGCGTGGTGGATGTAGTTATATTGTTCAAAGTGGGGAAAAAGGACAATGAATCAAAAAACCAAAAGGCCATTCAGTCAAAAAGACATGACTAAATTGTAGATTTAGCAAGAGTACTTCTCTATTTAGCTCTATATAGTTATTTGGACAAATTTTTATCACTGCAATAAAAAGCAACTTAGAAGACTATTTTGAGGATTCTTATATCAATATATGGTCGTTATAAAGCAAATTCTACAGGGAGTAGGTCTCTGCATGGATCAGCAAAGGAGGGACAAAGCAAAAACAACTTTCTTCAATGCCATTATTCGTAGGGCACATTGAATTTATAGCATCCTTAGTATTGTGCATCTCCTGCCTTGCATCATCCATTCAATCTTTTTGCGCTATTAGTGGCAACTGTCACATTTGTGTTATCAACATAGATGCTGACTCTTTAAGCTGTTATCAAAGTAAAGTATAAAGAAGTGGGCAAGGCAAGATCCCCAAAGTATATCGCATGTGATTTTTCTCGGTTTTAACTTATTTCTAAAACTACAAAACAATGTTTTGCTTTTTAGAAAAAATTCAGCTAAGTTGAAAACACAATTTAAAATTTTCCAGCAAATTTTATACTTTCTAGGAACAAGAGAAGCTGCCTTTGTGAATTCCATTTTCTCTGCTGGTATTGCAAATACCATAACAAAGGAATGCAGTAAGGGTAAAGTCACCAAATGCCACTGTGATTCAAACCTACGAGGTTTTTCAGGATCTGGTTTTCAATGGAGTGCCTGCAGTGATGATGTTATGTTTGGAATAGATTTCTCAAAAGAGTTTGTAGACAGCTACGACAAATGGACAAACTCATGGAGCTTCGATCGAATACTAATGAACCTTCACAACAACGAGGCTGGTAGGAAGGTAAAAGACTTTCCATTCTTTTTTTGCCTCTTGAAACAAATTCAATTCATCTCTCACTTTACAGATGTTCTTACTTTGAGTTATAAATAAAATTATTTGTTTAATTCTGTTTTTGCTAAAGATCCAAGAAAATCTTTTATACTGCTGCATTTAAAAACTGAAGCATAGATTTAATAAGTGCATAATCTAGAATAAGCAATAAAGATCTGATGAAATAGGATAAGCAAGAAATATTTGGCAAATAATGCATCTCCAACATATAAAATAAGTAGGTATGCTCTGTTTTGAGGGACTCGATAAATAAGTGAGCCCCATTTTGCAAGTATGCTCATTCATAAAGTAAAAATGAGCAGCTTTGAGCTACAACTACACAAAGTCTGAAAACTGTGCACTTTTAGGGTGATTCGACATCCCTTTTTCCCCACGTGTGGTAATTGTGAAGTGCTTTCTATTCTTTGAAATGAAGTTTGTGAAACAAAATGCCAAAATATTGCTTAGCGTTTGGGTGCACAAATCATACTATGATGGGAAAGTTAGGATCAACCTTCCATATCATTCAGAACAATGAACAGGAGCTGGAACAATGGCAAAATTGGAAACGATCGACCTCCTGTTTACTTTCAGTTTCTGGAATGACCTAAGCTTTCATTTTATTAATTCTTGCTTGATTGAGGAGGACAACGCCTAAAGGTAATAACAATGGTATTTTCAGACAAGAACGTATCCTATCTAAAAGAAAAAACGCTTTAATCTGATATTGTATCAAAGATCTTTCAATACGAAGCAAACAAAAATGGCCCACTTTTACCAATGCATGACAGAGCTACTTCTTTTTACCAGGAATTTTTGTGTAGAATTCGAGTAAATTAAATTCCTTTTATACATTATTAGAAAGCTCCTACGCAGGACGCGTGCATAATTTTTTTGAGCATTCTAACATAGATTTCTGTACAAACATTATCATAGAATATAGCCTCTCTTCGGAAATATTCCACTTTTATACTGGTATTTGAGGTAAACAGCTGTCTTACTTTGGACAAGAATTCTTTTCAGTAGAAAGAGTGCAACTCTCAATGTTTTTACACATTGCATCTTTAGAGAGCACAACGAGACCGGCAAGGAGGTGGTGGAGGTCTACTCTTCTTGCGGAATATACTAGTACTATATTTTCTATGCAGTTGAGGGCTGGATAAATTTGCTGTGCTTGAGACTCTTGCTTTAGAAAAAGCCTAAAATAGTCACCAAAGTCCTGGGGAGCTTTGCTTAATTCTATTTTGCACATAGCTCTCGTCCTCCTCCTCCGCTATATAATATTGATTTTTGGAAAGAAGTGCATACAACAATAGAACAGTTTACTGGAAAAATAACACGAAGAGTCTCCGAGGCAGTAAAAGAATACTATAGGGGGTAAAGGAGTGCACGCAAAGTGCAATGGCTTAAATTCTCAGAGTACTACATTTGTCACAACTTTTGTGAGTGTTCCAGGGACTTTGGCAACTACTGTAGCTCAATGCCTAGTCTAAAACGTTTTTTAATCAAAAGCCACTTTTTATGAAGTTGCAGTACTAAAAGGTCTGTAGTAGTTCACTAATTTTCACTGCACACAAAGTACCATAAAAGTGATGCTTACACTAAAAACAATGATATTCTGAATTTTGCCATTAAATTTCCTTAGAAGTCAAGTGTAGAAACATAACGAAGGTAGGAAAGAAAGCATATACATTTATCTATGTTAGTTTTGGCTGCAAATGAATAAAACCAGCTTCATAATCCTTGATTGAATGCAGTTTTAAAAGTATTGAAATTGAAAAGTTTCTAAGAGATTTTACCTTTAGAAGTTCTTTAAAAGGCCACTTGTACGTGTAGGTTCCTTATAATGCTCAAAATGTAAGTTTCTTGTAATGCATTCTAGAGGTATTCCTTCAAATGCATTTCAGAAAGTTTCATTGTGTAAAGCTTTCGTCCGTCCAAATAAAGTGTATGCAAGTATTCAAGCAACATGCTCCTTGATACAAGCATAAAAGCTCAAAGACTGAGTGTGATCGTGTGTAACGATATTGTTCAGATAGCAGGTGCGCCTTCACCCTGTGATTTTTGTTGCCTAGGTGACGGTGGGATATGACGCCAAACCAAATCGCCTTATTTTAAGCCTTAATGTTATAGAAAATGGACGACCTTGGCCAGAAGTATTAAGCTAATGGCAGCTTTCTAATGAATCCACAAATCTTTGACATATAAATGGCAAAGGTCTCTGTGTTCTCATGGAATCTTTCTCCAATTCAACATAAAAAGTGGCATTGCGTTTGTTTGGGCTCATGCCTTCAAAGTCTAATGCTGCTTTTTATTAAAATATGGAAAACTGCAATGTACGTTACAAAAGTATTTGTAAAATATATTTCGAACTTTGTGTTCTTCATCAGTTATCACTTACAGCAATTAAACAGGTACTTTTAAATATAAACTGGTATTGCAAACCAGAGGTCCTATGAGAATATAAAATCAAAATGCCATCAATGACTACAGTAGAAAACTGTAAAGCCAGATAAAACAAGCACCATAATTTGATAATTAACCTGTTTGTTCCCAATCTCGTCCATTGCTGTCAGTTCACATTTTAGATCCCTATTGCATAAGGCTTTGAAAGTAAGCAAATGACCTAGGCCTTTTGTTTTGTAATAATAACATCGATATGTTGGCAACTGACCTTTTGCTTAAGACAACTCAAAAAATTAGGTTCGACTGCATCTCCCTTCTTCTTCTCTTTCATGGTCTTCTGCCTTTGTAGTATTCTTGTCTTTGCCTTTGTGGTCTTCTTTGCCCTTTGTGGTCTCTTCTTTTCTTTGAAGTCTTTATTGCAGCCCTCGTTTGTTGTTGCGTACGTTTCGAGGTATGACGTGATTTAATGCTCTGTTCATCAAAGCGGTTGAAGCATTATGAGAATGGATCAAGGACAAGATTCAGAGTCAAAAGCTATTCTTCAAAAACTAAAGGAGATAAAGAGGCAACAGAAAGGTCAAAATCTTGAGAATGTTGTCAGCCACTGCCATAAAAAATTGGACTAGGATACGCCTAAGGTGCTTCAAGCAATTGAGCTTGCTACTGCGGATGGATTCATAACTAAATTTGGAAAGCAAAAAGAACAGAGTATATTAGACAAGAGGTATCGGATATTGACTGAAAGACAAACTTGATAGTTTATGCTCTCGATAAACAAGATATGGATCAAATTTGCAACTGCTCGTTGGGTTACGACTACTTGGAATTCAAAAGGCAGATGTTTGGAGAGGTTTTGTCGTTAAAAGAATGGATAGCAAACAATACAAACTCCGTATCTGAGGAGAATAGTGAAGAAAAGGGTAAGTACAATCAGAATTATATTGGAAATCTTCAAAAAAGAATTTATTCACTTGAAAGACAACTTGTAACAAAGCAAAGTATTATAGAAAAACTGTTAGACTTAAGCAAAACAAGGGGTAGACCACACTCCAGATATGAGATGCCCAAGGGAGTGGAACCAGCACTACTGAGTAACACCAGCAGACATAAATGCAAAGATATATGGAACGTGGTGCATCCAGAAAGTTATTTAAACAATAGAAAGGAAGGATCTATCGGAAAAGTATGCACTACAGTACCTGTAAATCGCCAACGAAAGAAAGCGAGAAAGAACAAGAAAAATTCTAATGAAAGCTTAAATCCTACTAAGGGCAGAGAACAAGATAGAATGGCCACTGATATGAATAAGATGAAGATTATCATCGTAGGTGACCCGCAATTGTGGTTTTTAAACACAGAGAAGAAGGCGAACGATTACCGTAAGGTAAACATAGAGTTTAAACCAGGGATGAATTTTAGAGAAACTCTACAGAAAACTGGGAAACTAATGCATGGCTTTGACATTATTCCAATTGAAAACATCTTATATAGCAACTTAAACAACGACGGTTTGCATTTAAATCCAGGAGGGGTAAGGAAATTTGCAGGGAACTTGATACAATTTGTTAAGTATTGTTAACGGGGTCTAAGTTCTAGTATACACAAAAACATAAATGAGGTGAATTATTCTAGGAAGAGAAATGGTCTAAAACCTGCTTCTCTTAATGTTGTATCGCTTAAGACCGTAATATGAATGAGGATGGAGTAGCAACATATGAGAAAGATTCCCTTGATGTGATCCAGGTAGAATAACAAGTGGATAACCTGGAACTCCTCTCCATAGAGATTGAACCTAAAAAAGCAAAGTCTTTTTTCTTGTCCCATGGTAACGGCCACCACCCACAAATGTTGGCAATATTACCTTTGAAAATCTTGAAGCTCTTACTGTTTCTGTTTCATTTTGTTGCGTGATTTCACATATGTCGAAATGTCCAAGGTTAACTATTAAAATCCGCAAGTAAACTATAGGTCGAAACTCAAAGAAGACATTCACAAAACAGCACTCATTTCTTTTGCGACTAGCCTCGTCTAATCATGCAGGCTCTTTAGGTTAAACTAATTGATTAACACAACAATGGTTGTCAAGAGTGTTGGAATGCATAGCACAGTTTTCACATTTTTTTGTCCTTTGCCTCCCTCTGCCCCCATAGATTTTTCATCTATTTCGAGATATGGGCTCAATCACTTAGCATTAGGGTACGATTTGTTCTACCCAATGTCTTATCTTCAACACCCAACATTGGTCCGGAGGGAGGGGGCTATCGCTTCCATCTATGGGTGATTTACAAAGTAAACCTTTGAAGGTGTAATTAAAACTAAGGTGACCTCAAACCTCCTCTTGTCACCACCAACGCCACCTTACAAACTGTATCAGACAGTTCTGTAGCAGTAGTAATAATACAGAATTTAAATTACTAACAACTAGCTCATGTACACAAATCACGTATGTATGGTTCATGATGGAAACCCCTGATGCTAGACAGCGAGAGAAGATTAGAGAGACACCATAAAGTGACAGTTAATTAAGAAATTGACTACTTTTGCTAATTAACAACAGTCAGTCTTATCTGTTTTATGTAACTTTCGTTTCTGTTTTAGTAGTTAGTTGTTGTTTGTAGGCATCTTTTGCAGTATTAAAGAGTTCAGTTGTGTTTTTATTTAGAAGTACTCTTCAGTAAAGCATCGGTAAGAGAACCGAACCTGCAACACATGGGACAGCCTTGGCACAACGTACACAGAAGTATAAATAATCAAAAAGCCACCTTCTTCTGGCCTAATAACACGTCTTTGCAGCACAGTGTTTCCTGAGGCCTAAGAACACGTCTTGCCAGAACAAGCATGTAAAGTCTTCCTGTGTGATCAAGACAGCTGCAATGCATGCCTGCGCATTTATCATCTTTAAGAAATTCAAGATGATGGCTACATCAAGATGTCAGAGAATCTCAAATCTCCCCCAGCTTTTCAAAGCTACATATCTGGCACCTAGTACTCATACTGGTTCAAGTACCAAGGACGCTGTCTTACACACTACGACCTCCTGAGTGGGATCTGTTCTTCAAGACTTCGCTCAGCCTCAAACTCCAACTGAATCTCATCAGTTTCTTCCTGGGCAGGACCCTGACTTGAGTCCCCTGGAACCTCTTCTTCTTAGAAAAGCCAGTTTCCCCCACATCCCCACAAAAAAAGATAGGGAAAGGAACTCCATCTGCCTCTATAGCTACAGACCTACCCCTCAAATGATCTGCTTGCAGACAACCATGAGAGCCTCTACTGACACCAGAGCACTATTTTTTATGTCCCTCGCATGTTTTGGCATGCCATCCACGCACACTGTATGCTTGGACACGATCCTGGTCACCTTACCAGGCATCCACTGCTTTGTGCTCGAAGATGGAGAAGGTTTCATTAAGACTTCGTCACAAACCAAGAACCAGCTCTCAACATCTTCACCTCCAGTACAGAGATTGACATTGAATGGCACTCTCCAATGGTATCGAGGCAACAGATTTGAAGGAACAGAGCTCTCCTCCATCCCCTTCCAAGGTGGCACATTGTACAAAAACGTAGCCGCCACAGGAGTGATTCCTCCCCTCTCTGCAATCCTCTTGATTGTCCGATGATTCCTCTCAACAATTCTATTGCCACCCAGGGCGCAAGCAGCCAGGAATTGCAGAGCATTCTCCCTCTCGTCAGCAAACTTTGTAACCATTGTTGACATGAACGCCATTGAGTTATCCAGCAATAGCTCATCACACAGCCCTCGCTCAATGACAACATCATGTAATTGAGCAATGATATGCATTGCAGATTTGCTTTGCAACTGTCGCCAAATCGCAACTCTCGATGGACCACACTCCACCATCAACAAATGCAATTGACCGAGAGTCACATCAACTGCTACTAGGCACCAATTGCCATCAACAGTTAAATCACCCGTTAACACCATATGCTCACCCTGCAAAGCAGGGTCAATCCGTCAGCATGCCTTGCATCCAGCCCACTCTCATTTCACCTACTGACGTGACAGATTACAGTCTGTCTGTCCAGCAAGGAAGAGAATTCTATTATTGCACAGATTGTGAGGCAAATGTGCCACCCAAATGGCATCATCGAGACTTTCACCAAAAGCGATAGCTGCAACTACACTTGTAGCCACCTCAGCAGTCTCATGGTACTCAAGCCATTTCTTAGGTACCCTGGTCATGGAATCAGCTTTATTTTCCACCGAAGGTACAGTGAACTGTCACATCAAGACCATAATCGGTGATTATATCACCAATCACTATCAGATGACGCCTTTTGTGCGAACACGATTGTGCTTGTCGACAGCACTGGTCATCTAGCTGACAACCATGAGTGAGTCAACAGCCAATATAAAAGTCTCGAAACCTCACACTATGGCCATGTTCACTCCATGATCCACAGCCTCAAGCTCAGCAACATTAATGTGTAGATGGTCTGAAAACATTGATGGGTAGATGACACATCCTCCACAATGCTACCATCAACCTCCAGGGCCACACCCAAACCAAGTGAACTTGCATCAGTCCACACAGTTACAGCACCATGAAGGCTCACTTGCCAAATACCCCTAACTGGGTCCTCAAGATGAGCTATTGTTAGTAGTTCCCTCATCAATTTGATGACTGACTCTTCAACAGGAGAGTCCTAGGGTCCACTACTCCCTAAACACTTTAAGAAGCTACAGTGAATGCATAACCACAGGGCTACTGGGTAATGACCAACCAACTGGCCACACAATGATAACTCTCACTTAGTCAACCTTGCCATACTGAGGTCAAAGTCAATAAGAGGTGTGCCACTCAACATATGCAGATGTCCACTGGAGTCCTTATGCAGAGCAATACCAAGCAGCCAACCTCCATCAAGGTCCTCCGGCTCCTTCATCTCAAGCCCACACTTGGTGAGGTGAGCACAGACCTTACCCACACCAACTACAGACTCTTGCACCACTATATCACCGATGTAATGACCAGTTCCATGACGAATCCTGCTATCCAATGATAACACCTTGTGTAGAATGGATGTCATAATCCTTGGTGCACAAGACAATGCAGACCCTAAGTGTGTCAAAGCATAATGTACCCCTTTATACCATACAATTTGGTACTTACACAGGTCCTCAGAAATATGGATCTGCAGATATGCGGACTTCAGATCAACACCTTCAGTTTTCCCTGTAACTGCCTCCATTTCCTAACCTTTTCGTCACACATAGTGACCATGGCATCACCAGTATGAAACTCAACATAGATATTCAGCTCTATGTAATCCATGACTGGATGTACTTTGTCATTGGTTGACTGAAGCTTGGCCAACAAAGGAATAACACCTTTAACAGCTCCATCCCACTGCTTCAACCAACCCTTAGAAATCCAGCTTCCAACTCAGCACAATAGCGCTCCCGCACATGTGGTGCCTGAGCACAACTGTACTCTGACAGCCAAGTCTAGAGTACCTCGGGTGACTTGCCTGACCACCGCCAACTGACAGCCCACTGACCATCAATAAATTCAGCGGTAAAATCCGGGTCCTCGACTCAAAGTGACCTAGAATCACTCCACCTTGCTTACCCCAGTGATAACAATAGCATGAGCCCTTTCATTTTGAGGAGCTGCACAACAGTCTATAGGGTAAGGCTTACCCCATTGAACTAAATGTTTGGAATCTGACCCCCTCCTAACAGTAACACCACCCACATGGTCGATGGCATCACCACCAAGAATACAGTCAACACCAAGATTACTCACCTCACTCATCACTGGTGCAGTCACTCCCAAGCAGTGGCCCTGCAACCCAATAATGACTCAACTTTGGCCTTTCACATGAGAGGCCTTGCCATCTGCACTCAGTACTGCATTGCCTAGTCACAATTTATAGCCCTCCAACACCATGGACTCACCAGAGTCCGCTCACTTCCAGTGTCAACAAGACACAAGGAACAAGAACCATTTAAGATTGCAATAACGACTGAAATACGATTACAGCTAGTCCTACCATCCACCCCGGACAGCATCAGACTGTTCCATGATGTGGAGGTACCACTCAAGATCCCAGTGGATCTTAAAGTTCCATTGCAGAGGACGGGCTGCCCCGGTTTCCATCCTCTGAATGAATATTCTGCCTGTCTAAGGCACCAGCACTTGGTGGGGGCTCAAGACAGTCCTTCATCAAGTGCATTGTGCTTCCAAAGTAGAAGCATGCAACCTTCTTCTTTGAAGAAAACTTCTTAAGGTCAATCCCTTTACTAGTGGATTTCATAGGGCACTTCTTGATACGATGACCCCTATTACAGAAATAAAGTCTCAGCTGCTACTCTGCCGCTTACCAGAAGCAGCAGCGATTACAACAGAATAGGCACACCCCTCTACAGCCCTGTGCAAGGTTATATGGTCTTGCACTCCAGTCAACACTGACCCAAAATCAGCAGTATAAGCCTGCTCATGGGTCATTGCTCATTCATAATTGCTGGTAGTCCCTCATAGACCTTGCCCCTAGAGCCAAGTCATTGAGGGTCAAACCCAACCTGCCGCCTAATCACTCCAGGCAACCCAGATAGATGACAACTGTTTCACTGGCTTCAAGCCTACAATAGATGTACCTACACCATGCCTCCTGCCTAGACATAGCATACTTGGCTGTCAGCGCAGCCTTCACAACCTCCCAGACTCAGGCCTCACCCAACATCATTCTACTGTGAACTTGCACAGCATTGCTGGAGAGCATGTAGACGAGGAGGTCTGTGGGCGTCACATGCTCCACCTCGCATAGCCTCTCATAGGCTACAAGCCACTCTGCAATCTCCATAACACTGTCACTGACAAAGGGGGGTAGCTGGTGGTGAAGTTAATCCAAAATTGGACCGCAGGCCTGTTTAAGGATGCTGGCCAACACATTAGCATCAATCCCCATGCCTGTCCCACCACTCTGGGTGCCTCAGCAGAAGTACCAACATCAGACTGGCCGGCTCCAGATAGGCCAGGGATTCCCCCTAAAAAAGCCGGGATATATTGTAATTAAAACTAAAGTGACCTCCAACCTCCTCTTGTCACCACCAATGCCACCTTACAAACTGTATCAGACAGTTCTGTAGCAGTAGTAATAATACAGAATTTAAATTACTAACAACTAGCGCACGTACACAAGTCACGTACACAATGTACACAGACGTACAAATAATCAAAAAACCACCTTCCTCAGGCCTAATAACATGTCTTGCCAGTACAGTGTTTCCTCAGGCCTACGAGCATTTCTTGCTAGCACAAGCGTGTAAAGTCTTCCTATCTGATCGAGAAATGATGCCTGCGCATTTACCATCTTTCAGAAATTCAAGATGATGGCTACATCAAGATGTCGGAGAATCTCACAACAGAAGGGAAGACAGGGTAAATTCGTAGCTATTTTCCGCTGTGTTCCAACTACTTTTGGCAACTCAATTGACGCTAGATTTAGTCTCCTGCTGTAAAGTGAACTTAATTTCCAGACGAACACACCAGGAAAATTCGAGTTTGCTAACTAGTTTTGACAGATGGTCGTCCTAAAGGCAATATATAGCATTTAATATCTACAAGTCAATTTATCTTAAATGACACATAAATGCAACGTCAAATGATTCATTACATGAGTCCCTTGCCCAATCTGAAGAGAAATTAGTAGAATTTGACGTAAAAGTAAGCCATAGGCACAAAGTACAGGTCTTGAAATGAGGCTTCCATTCTTAGTTACTATGGGTGATTAAGTTCTTGTTTTAGACCATTTGGACTGAGGGTCTTTAGTGTCCTTATCCACAACTCTACCTGGCGTTCCAAACATCGTCTGAATTCCTGTCTGCCACAGTGCGTTTTTGCCATTTGTTCAATGATGATGAGCTTTGCGTCTTCTGTAAAATTATGAGTCCGGTTATTGAAAAGCCAGCAGGCTGGTATAGTTTGATGTTTTTGTGGAATCTTTGCGAGTTATTATTGATGAGTATGTGAAATTGGGTTTTTGATTTACCAATATATTTTAGTTTACATATGGTGCATTCCATTTGGGGGGGCTTTAGGCCTAATGGCAATACGTATTTACCAGATAAAATGCAGAAGAACGTTTCGTAAGATTGAATACATTGGCATTCTCCAAGAAAATGTTGTCGAATCATCTGCTAAATTGTTTTGGAAATACTAAGGGGCGTTCACCTTTCAGATAATAGTACATTTCGGTGTCAAACCAGAAAAACGAAAATATACACTAAACTGGGTGGTAATTTTGTGCTTTAACAGACAAGTAACAGTTATGACTTAAATGTTGTGAGAAATTTATAACTTTTGTTAAACAAGCTAAAATTATGATTTCCTTGGTTCTCCGTGGATAGACGATAGCTTTATTGCTTGCCTGTTCACAAAATTGCCGAATTTTCGTCTGAATTTTATGGACTAGCTATTCTAACCGACTCAAAGTCGCATGAAGGACGTCGCAAAAATGAGAGGTCATGCGATAAAATATTGATATATTGTAGTTCAGTGAAGTCACTCAAGGGCTTCCTTCTTCTTTATAATACTTTTGTAGCTAAAATTCAGGTTGTGACCAATACTGTTTTCAATTTTTAGCAATGGATATTACCAATACGACACGATTTGATTTGTGCATCATCTTTTGCTTACCCACATCCACCATGATAAATCTGAGCAACCTGTGCAATACTTTTGAACCCCAAGTGTGTGTGTGTGTATGTGTGTGTTTATCTATAGGTATATATATATATATATATATATATATATATATATATATATATATATATATATATATATATATATATATATATATATATATATATATATATATATATATATATATATATATATATATATATATATATATATATATATATATATATATATATATACTAAAAGTCCTATATAATAATTTATGCGACTTCGCTGTGAGCAAAGGGGAACAATTCCTCAAAATAGGCTTTGTCCAAAGAGAACAATCACCTGGGTTTGGAGGAGTATATCCTCCGAAACGTGCTGCTCTATTCGCTCCAGAGCTTTCCCTCTCATTGTTTGGATGGTGAGATAGTGCAACGTATATTTGTGGCTTTCTTCGGATCTTTCTTGTGCGAGGAAATTGCTAGCTTTCTGTTCTGGACGCCATTGCTCCTCGAGATTGAAAGAAAGCTACGCTTGGATGATCAAGCAGTGTCATGTATTAGATTGAGAGCTAACTTCATTGAACGAGCTGGTTGGCAATCTGAAACGCCGAGTCTTCTTCTTTAGTGGAATCAAATTTGCCTCCTGTGGATACGTGAACAGCTCTGCCGCTACTCCTGCAGCTACACCTGTGTGTAAAGGTAACTGTTCCCACTAAACCAACTGTATTTTGGTTTATTAGTCGCTTTTTCTTTTGGTCTAACTTACATTTTGCTTGCATGCAGTAATGTGTCTGTGGCTCTTGCAGGTTGGAAGGTAGGTGCCCCAAGACATTTGGCATTCGACAGTAAGAGAAGTAGACTGGGTAAATTGAGCTTATTTAGGCATGGATTTTATTAGCTGTGAGGTTTGCATTATTTTTCACGTATTATATCTTTGTTGTGATAGTATAGACGGACTTCCTGTTCACCTGTTGCCGAAGGTCAGAGTTCCATATCATGTCCAAATACTAGTATGAGCTTTGTATATTTTGGCAAAGCTTTTTCCAATATTATTGCATTCTTCTTTCGCTTGCAAAATATGCATATGTAGGGTTCAAAATTGGCATAGGTTTTGTTCAGTGTATTTGCTGGCGTACTACACATACGCTAGTAGTAGATTATGCATATGCTTATAGATATTCTAAGGTGTAAATTACAAATATTTCATTAAACTTTCTAAGCTGTAAATAACAGTTTTCAATGAGTGCTCTTACATTATTGAGGACGGACATGCACCAAAGTGGAATCTTAAATGAGGCATATCTTTGACAACAAGGTTAGAGGGGTGACGGCTACGAGCCATTTTCAAGTGTAAATGAACTACTTCCATTATTTTTAGGAGAGCTCTCGTTCCCTGTTTCTTTCTACTGGTTGTGACTTAGGGGGTAACGGATATCAGAAGCTCTCCCCGCCCATTTTACAAGGACCTCTGCTTACCTTTATTTACAAAGCTATTATTGATCCCGGACAGTAGCACTCGCGCTCTACGTTGAAATAGCAGAAATTCTTCCCCATTTAACTATTATTTGGTAAGCTGGTAGTGTCGATTGTATCTTTACACATGTATAGTACGTATCGTTCCATTCCTTGTCAATAATCCATTTCACGCAATTTCCCCCTTATGGTTTGTATTTGATAAGTTTGCCAAGGAAAATATTAAAGGGCTGGCTCTTTCTCTGTTTGACATCACATTTTTGCAAACCTAGCCATAACATATGGATCTAGGATGCAAACTGTTTAATGGGAAAGGTAGTTATTGGAAGGGGAGACATTCTTGTTAGTACTGCATATTACAAAATACTACATTCAGTAAATATGATGTGCAGTATGATCATCTAATTTTTAATATTCTAAACAGATTCTATTGTTAATATTTTTACTTAAGGGGACACTTTTAAGTTCAAGGGTGACATATATAGGCAAGAGAATGTTCATGCAATATTTCTAGCTCTAGCAGGGAGGGCAAGCGTTAGAGATGATAGTGCATTTTAGGTGTTGCAAATGGTTTCGTCAATATGTATATGTAACCTGTAGGATTTTTCTGTGATATTAATTTTGTTACACACATTTTGAATATTGCCATCTCCTGAGTTGTCTAGTGTACGTTCAAGGCAAATTATATTCTGGGACCCATGTCTGTGTCACCTTTCCTGTATACATTTTTTGCTACTGGATAGTAGTTGTTGGGGCTTAGAAGCAATTTTTTGTGCTGAATGTTGTTTTATTGGATCCGTTAAAGCGCACACACTTTAGGCTAGATTTGGGTAACATTGGCTTTTAGCAATAGCAGTATTTTGCGTTATTAAACTATTTCATTCATTTCACACATACAATCAGCAGGGTTGTTTTGTGAATGTACAGTTTTTCACTCAAACATTAGTGAGTGGTTTCGATATTTGACCATTGTAGCAATATCTTTAAGTTTAGCTTTTACTTGGTAACAGCTACACTTCCATAGGTACTTTGTAAAGTACTCATATGATTGATAAGCAGTAACTTTTCAACATTTGCGCTTAATAAGAATTATGTTAGTGTCATTCTGCTCTTCCCTAAATTTCCGCAAACATCAGACTGCCAGGTGTGGTATTTATGGTAGAGGGGTGTATGAAATATTCATTGTTTTAGGGAGGGGTCTAAAATAACTACATGCTATGTCATGCATACTACTTAAGCATGCCACCCCTAAACACTTGCTACTCTTTGTTACCTATAGGGATTTGTTGCATAGGCACGATGGACTAATTAATCCATTGCGCCTATGCAACGTAAATTGGGGCTCTGTACAGGTTTCTTGCTTTTTCCATGTGATGGTGGTACTGTTTTAGGAATTAGAGCACAGTTGGATTTAAATAGAGTTATCTCTGTCTTTTGATCAATATAAGCTCTGATTCTGTAACATTGAATGTGGGGTGTGTTCTTCATTTGAGGGTGACATAATATAGATCCTGCTGTTGGGTAGATATGTGTGATTAGGATGGTTAATGAATAATTAGCAATTCATATGAGCAACCATTTATTTACATTTCCTATGCACTATAAAAATTAAGCTCAGCATTGTGCAGTTTTCATGTGCGTGGTTAGGGCTACTTTTTCATAGACATGCACTAAAGTGTGTAAGTAGAATCAATTTGATTTTGTAATATCAAGTTTGAGGCGAAAAGTTTTTTGAGGTTGGCATATCACAAGCCTTTTTGCTGTGGAATGGGTCTATGTAAATATGCTGTTTGGTGAACTATTAATGAATTTTATGACCTAATTCTTTGTATTTGCACTAGGTTGCAATTGCTTCGATTGCTGTGTTTATTCTGTTTTTGCAGAAAAGATTGCTTTTTCTATAGGTAGTGCAGAAGGGATTTTAATGTAAGAATTTACAGAAAATAATTAATCTCAATGACTACATTCTTACCTGTTACCCATGTAGCATCACTCGAATATACATCATTTGTGTTCTTTGTGTGAGGGAGAGATATTAAATATTCCTTGCCATGGAACTACTGTATACTCATGGGGCTATTTTATAACTATACTGCATTCGATCACTGTTGCACTACACTATACAGCTGCACTCCAAATTATTATAGTGTTCACATTAGCATTCACCATTACCATGGGTTTCCAAGTACTGAGGACGGTAGGCAAGTTAAGGTAATAGTTTCTAGAATGTGAAATGTAACGTGGATCTGCACCCTCAAATAATTCATATTGACTTACTCGGGCAGAAATGCTTTTTGTTACTCATCTGAATTTATGTAGTGCAGTCATGATCAATTTTGTCCAGTTATATGAAGAGGAACAGTGTCCTGTTAGGGCTGAGGGCATGCCTATTATATTTGGCAGCCTGCCCCAAATATTTTGTATACTTTTTATTAACTCAAAAAAGGTAGCTGGGCAGACACAGGTGAATGGAAATGGTGTGGATTATTGTATTTGCAAGTCTGAATACATGAAGATTAAACTGTAGTATGTTGCTAAGTATGCTGAAGGAGTTTTGTTCTGGTGAGGCCTAGTTCCTGCTAATGTCCATAAGTTTGAGAAACCACTACATACATGATTTGCCAACATGCTCTTGAATGACCACCAACTCCAGAGATGCAGAGCTAATATGTACTGTAATATATGCATGACTCCTGTGCACATTCCTGGTCCTTTTATTCATTTTTCCAAAAGATGGCAAGATATACTGTTCTCTAAGCAACAAGGAATGCTATTTATCTATGCTCTGGTGCGATGAATGACATGGCAGAATTCTGTTGTTTGAATTCAATGCTTCATTGTCTCTACACATAGTCTGATGGAAGAGACTTTAGATTCTCTATTCTCGAGAGGACTTGCTATCTATAAAGAATTCAATAACTTCTATGCTCCCAGCAATTGCGGACTACATCATTACCTATACTAGCTGTTCTTATTTTGAGCACTTTTATACTTTAGTGTATTGGTTGATATACAAAAGATGTGTGTCATAATTCTTTGTATACTTCAGTGTATTGGTTAATGTATAACAGATGTATGTGTGTCATAATTCTTTGTCTTGTGAATATTTTTTATCTATACCAACAGTTTGCATCACTAGATATCATTTGATATTCTCTCTGTCTTGCTTTCACATTGTTATCTAACACAGTGATTAGTATTTATTTCCATTTGAAATTTTCAATAGAGTGAGGACATTGATTGCATGGTATTTTTGAGACTTTTACCATTGTGTCCTTAGTTCCGAATTATCACGGTACTTGATATGACTTTTGTTTTTTAACAGGATATACTATATACTTTATGGGCGAAGTAGCATAGTGGTTAGAGCACATGCCTCCCATGCGGAAGGTCCACGGTTCGAGCCCAACTCGATGCCCTGACTGAATGCTTGCTCACTGTTGACCCAGCAGCAAATGGGTACCCGGTGGCAACACTGGGGAGATAAAGTCGGTGAGAAAAGGAACTGGCCACCCTACCTCACATGTCGATGACTCAGGAGGTGTCCTCTCTAACAGGCACTCCCCTATGTACGAAAGTATACGGGACTACCTTTACTTTACTATATACTTTACTTGCAGGAGAATGATATGGGAGACAAGCTTTTAACTTGATGCCTGCTATATGTGGGCAATCCACCCCTGACACACCCATAAGTTAGCCTTGGAAAGAGAAGAAATATCTCCACTTGCCTCTTCATGCTGAGAAGATCATGGACTGACAACAGCACATGACACTGTAAAGGATCATGGATTGATGACAGCAAATGACACCCTGCCATGCATGTTGATGTTTTTCTACTATTTTTGGAAGAAATTGCTTTAAATTCAAGTTAAAATGCATCTAAAAGTCCTATGAAATGAAGCATATCGTTTCTTCCATTCATGTCTCTTATTATAGAATAATCAAAAGGTGGGGGTGGTCTCCCTCCTTGATTAGCATACCTATAGAGAGAGCTCCACCCAAAGAAATGCAACATAGAAATTAAGCAACCACAAATTTTTGTGCAATTTTTGTATATAGATATGTAAATATATAATAATATCTAATTGTTGTTGTTGTTATTATTATTGTTATAGCTGTTTTTGTATAGCATTACTTAGTTGAATTTTGAATATATATGAATACGAATATGAATATATGACTGATTGATGACATCACAGTTCACTGCAAAGAGGCATATGACCTCTGCTATGCTTGGTTGCAATGCAGAACAAATTTTTGGCAGACTTTGAGTGAAATGATTGTGAAAAGGTGCTTGCAGACCTGCTCTAGGCTACACTTTTCCGCATTTTCCATCCTCTTTCATGAACCATGTAGCCTTTTGTAGGTTTGCAAGCAGTATTTCACAATAATTTCACCAAAATTCTGCTAGCAATTGTTCTGCATTCCAACCAGACACGTGAGGGAGTCACATGCTCCTTTGATTTGACCTGTGATGTCATCAATCAATCAACATGCTTGGCAGGGTGTCATTTGCTGTCATCAATCCATGATCCTTCAAAGTGTCATGTGCTGTTGTCAATCCATGATCTTCTCGGCATGAAGAGGCAAGTGGAGATATTCATTGTCTTTCCAAGGATAATTTTTGGGTGTATTAGGGGCTGGATTACCCACATCTAGGGGGCACCCAGTTAAAATATATGCATAAAATGGCAAATTACTCGCTATATCTCTGCCAGCCTGTTTCATGAATTGCGTGTTCACTCATCAGGGGATACTAAAAAATGTCCTACACGATGCTATTTAAATACCACTGGTAAAGAGGAATAATGGAGGTGGCTAATACAAAAGGTCATTTATCTGGTGGATTGATAATTAGGGAGTTGAAGTTAGTTTTTCCACAGTAGTGCATTTAAATAGCGTTGTTAAGGATGTTCTTTAGCATCTCCTAATGAGTGAAGCATACAATTCACCACACAGGCTTGTAGAGATTTAGCGAGTAATTTGCCAATTTATACATATAGATAAGGCCCTGCCTGACGGCATTCAGCCTTCTAAAGGAAGGGCTCGTTCAGCAAACTTCTTTTATATATATATATATATATATATATATATATATATATATATATATATATATATATATATATATATATATATATATATATATATATATATATATATATATATATATATATATATATATATATATATATTTATATGTACATGTATTTGTACAACTACAACACAAGAGGTAGTCAGCAGTCTTTCACTAGTTCCAATTTCACCTAGAAGATATTAATTAGTCTATTTATCAGTCCACTTTATTCGTTGATTTTCTTTTGTTTGTTGCTTTTAGCATCCAGCAGTCAGATCCATAAGTAGCAATTATAAATACCAAGGATTTTAAAAGTCTATTTTCGTAATAATTGAAATTACCCTGTCTTCACACCTCTAGCAGGACATGTATAATCCTATTTGCATCATATAACCGATTTCCTAAATAAAACGTCTGAAAATAATACCTCACAACGCAATCTTTGTAATATGGGACGTCAGATTAATATACTCGAACATTAAAGATAAGGAAGGAGTATCCGCCCTGAAAGAATGCTTTGGTAACAGAGCAATTAAAAATCCCCCCACTACAGTGATAACAACCCTTATGAATCATATGCTCACACTCCATGATTTCAGTTTCAATGGTAGATACTTTCCTCAAATTAGAGGTTGTGCCATAGGCACCGTAGCAGCCCCCTTAATTGCCATCATTTACATGGGAAACTTTAAAGAAAAATACATCTTTCTAGTAGTCAACAGTGAATGCATATTTTATACTAAATACATTGAAGACATGCTCGTGGTCTACACAGGAGAAGAAGTAAAACTCATAGAATTCCTAACCAACCAAACTAAACAATGATAAATCCGAAACATCCATAGCATTTCTTGACACATTAGTGTACATTGACCACAGGGTACATTTACAAACAACTTTATATACTAAACCCACAAAAGATACAACTACCTAAGTTTTAAATCTGCCCACCCCAAACGCTTAAAGCTAAACGTACCATACTCCAAAGCCTTCAGAATCAGAAGAATCTGCTCACATAACAGAGAGCATTAAACACATTTAGAAAAATTAAAAAAAATAACAATTTAAAGCAAGAGGCTATAAACATTCCTTAGTTGAAGAAAAAATGTGCAAAGCTGCCACCATCAACAGAGAAGACTCCTTAAAATTGACTGACAAGCATGCAACAAATTGTACCCCCTTTGTTACACTACTTAACACTACCCTTGCACCAGTAAGAAATATCCTTCATAACCATTGGGAGATCTTAAAACCTAAACGTCAATTGAAAAACGTTTTTAAGTGACCAATTACGGTAACCTTTTGATGATCTAGGAATCTCAAAGAAACGATTGGCAGCAATAACATTCCAAATGAAAAAGCCATTCAAAAAAATGTCAAAAAGCACACACTATACAATATTGCCAACTATGCAGCGTCTCTAACAGTCTACGTTGTAGCCACGTTGAATCACCAAACTCATTCAAAGGTTTGGTCAAGCATAATTCCTACACTTATTGCAAAACCAATTGTAAAAGCAACAATGTCATATACCTACTAGAATGTACATATTTCACTAAACAGTACATAGGAAAATCAGAATGGCCCCTTTACCTCAGACTTAAAAATTATAGGCACATAAATAAAATCGACTGATTTGAAAAACTGCTCCACGTAAAACAACATATCCACCTACCAGGCCATAACTTCTCTATACACGATAAATTTATCATCATAAAACAAGTCTGAACAGCCCCGGTAGGAAAAATTGCATCAATTTTAAAGTCCCATGAAGACAGATAGATTCAATGTCTTAAGAATTTAAGCCCAAATGGGTTTAGCAACAAACTAAATCTTCTGCTCTTTGTGACACTAAGTTTTAGGAACTTTATTGTACTGTAGTAAAGTTATGCAGTACCAACAAGACTTAATGAAGAGAACATACGGTCTGTTTTATCATCACAAAATAAAACTCTTAATATATCATTAATCTGTTCTATCCAATTTTTTTCTGTTGAGTAATTGACCACTTCTTTATAAACCCATATTTTATGTCCAAGTAAGTTTGATATACCCAGCCAATAAATCATTTCCTCTACTGCAGTGAGATGCATGATTGTATTCTTAAGTTATCACTGAATGAAATAAATTAGAATTGACTATGGGTTAAGAATCTAACAAAAAATGCAATGCTGAAAGAAAAGATAAAATTATAGGGAATTGGCAAGCAACTAAAAAAATTATACCAAGGTCAACTCTATAGATCTCTCGATAAGTGATTTGGGCATACGGGGCAGTTTTACTGCTGACTTTATTAGCATTATGGAAAAGTTGATTTCAATTTCAATTCAGTTTTTAATTTCATTTCAAATTCCACTTTATATAAAGCATAACAACAAATAACTACATTAAGGTTAGTAACTTCATGATCCAAGAAACATTTTGTATTAAGGGAATTCTTAAGAAGAAACTCTCCTACTAGTTCGTAAATACACATTAGGAGTGTACCCTCTGTAGTACTATCATTTTATGTTTCAATAACGGACAAAAATTTGAGGAGTAGCTAGTTCTATATCTTTCAAATCTAAATAGACTTTTGGATGAAATTTTTGAGATTTTTTAAAAGAAATTTAGAGGTAGAATTCTTCAGTTCTTCTGTGAGTTTATTTCGTGCTTTTGCCCGCATATACCGAATGAATCTCAGACCTTATCGAAAACTATTTTTGTGGTTGCAAAATACATCACCATAATTAGACTATTTAGTAAAGTATTCATGAAAATATGAGTTTAGCAGATAGCAATCATGAAAGCGATAAGGATTTAGCTTACTAATTGGCTGGCCAGAAAAGTGCAAAGTACTTTTAAGCATTATCAACCCATTGCAGCTGAGATAACAGCTTAAATTGGTTTGTTGATGAGAGGACATAGAATGATCATACTTACTGCTCTGAGGGTGGATATGCTTGGAAAATTTCATAATGGACCTCTAGGATTAGTCCTTTGTAGACAACTTGCACAAAAATCAATATGGTGGCCAAATTTGAGGCATTATCTTGAAGAATAATTGTAGGATCTTTAGAAAACTCAAGGCCAATTAAGCATAACCTCTTATGACAACAGTACAGTACAATTTACTTTGGCAAAAGATAGCTACAGATTTGTTGGAGTTCAGAAAGAATCCGTATTTACAAGATTTTGTTCTCAAGGTATGCTAAGCTAGCATAACTGTCTTCTAACTCCTCAGAAGCAATTATATGCTATCGTAAGTTACTTTTTGCATGCCATGGAGTCCCAACGTGTTTAGTATCAGACAATGGATTAGACAATAGTCTTCAATATACTTCATGCAGCTTTGCTATATCTGCCAATGAATATGGCATTATGAATATGGCATTATGAATGATTTCACTATATTACTAGAAGCAGTCATTATGCTCAAGCAAATTTTACAGAAATCCTCTGATCCTTATCTGGGTGCATTGACATACAGAGCAACGGTACTGCAACATGGCTTGTCACCAGCACAGCTTTTTACTTCAAGGCATCTTGGGATAACAGAGGAGCATATTATGCATGATTTTGCTATGTAGAGCAATTCTAGCCCCCATAAGGTGGAAAATATTGACAGAGCACCAGTTAATCATAAAAAATATCGATCTCTCTCAATAAGCCCTCAGCTTTGTTTGAATTAATAGTCTAATAATATTACTGCTTAAATTGAGTAGCCTACATTGATCGAGCTAAACGTCAATTTTTTTTAACAGGGCCTACTATAAAAAATTGAGGGTTTACTAAATACTTGAAGAAAAATAAATTAGAACAATAGAAGAGTATTGAAAAACCATGATATGCAATGGATATGTACTAGAAAGTTAAGTATATTAAGTCCTATTATAGTGCTGCTTTGAAAAGGAGCAGACCTTCAGCCTTGTTATTTGTATTGCTATATTTCTTTGTATGCTCTCAAGAAGCCTTATCTTCCCTTGATCGCAACTTTTACAATGTAAGTTTTGAGATATCTTACATTGCCTACCATGTCTTTTTAAGTGAATCTTTTACTGTTAGCAGAAGACCAAACTTCACTGCAGTAGTTTGAAATACGGTATTACGAGTCTGTTGAATAGAACCTTCTCTGTATGAAATGCTAGATACAGTAGTGCTCTCTTTCAAGCTAAGTTGACTGTCAAAAAGTCATTCTAAGCCATTTGTATATTTCTCGGTTTTTTATCTTCTCCATTCCAATGAGGAAGTTAAGTTCGTTTAGTCTTTCTCATTTTCTCTCTTTTCCAAACATTGTGTACATGGCTTACTTGATGTGTAATGACAGCTTGTTGTTAGAAAGCCAAATTTCAGCGTTTCTAAGCTCTACAGTGAACTTACTTTCAAGTTTTTCAGCACTCATCTCAAATATGATCATAACTGCAGCATCTGGAAACAGAGGACTTTTACAAATTACAGCATTGGTCAGATCATTTACATGAAGCAACAACAATGGAGGACCTAAAACAGTCCTGTGAGGTACACCATGTGGTTGTTCGCCTAGTAGGTCTGATTTCACATTATTCAGCATAGTGAACTGTTTTCTTTTGCTAAAAAATTACTCAAGCTATTCATTTCCACTAATTCCTCAACTTCGCTTATGAAGATGAATGCCATGGTCTACACAGTCAAGAGCTTTTACCCAGTCTAGAAACATTTGCTCCAACAAGATAACCTTGTCCAATCTTTTATTATTGCTGTTGCAATTGAGTGAGATCTACGAAAACCAGATTTGTATGCATTCAAGAGGTATAAGTTGCAGCTGTTCATTTACAACTTGCTTCAAAACTTTTAAAAGTATCGGTTGAGTTGCGATGGGCCTGTAGTTACCACAGTCTATTTATGATCCGGCACCTCTGTAAACTGGGACAATCGGTTTGCATTTCCAACATTCTGGTATATTACCAGTTTTGAGAGAAAAATGTAAAATTTATGATAGGCGTAGACTTAGTACTTCATTTATTACAAAACTCTTCAAAGAGCATAAGTGCATTATTTGCAGACTGCATGCTATTTCTGATAGAATCTAGTCTGTACATAATGCACATATACTCTTTGCCACAAATATATTGTATGGTATTTCTGATATGTAAATAGTCTGTTGGTACTACAGAACCTTACCACAGCACGAAAAAGTGGCAACATTCTATTCAAATACTGAAAGCTTTTCTCGTCCGACACTCATCAGAGTATAAAAACGTCGGATAGTAACCTGGAGGTTCACCGAAATATATATTCAGATGCGGTTACATGTAATAGGGCTCGTCTAATTGGCCCCAAGAGTGGCCAATAAGGACCTATTACCCATTCTTTACTTGAAGAGTCCCATTGAGATAACGAACTCTTTTTGTCTACACAAGACTGGGTTTTGAGTTTTGATGTAAACAGATTCCAAAACACTTAAATGAAAAGACGACCTTGCTTGCCCAATGATCTTTTAGCCCAAAGACGAGAAAGATTAGCCTTATTAAAACTTTAGTTCACAGGGCACTTATGATTTGCTCTAAAACTACATTAGGTTCAGAGCTCGAGAAAATAAAACAACTGCTCACCAAAAACGGATATCCAGCAGCTGGTCTACCTTTTTGCATCAACCAAAATTTGCCAACATTGCAGTAGAAAAGCCAATTGACCCAGAGAAGTGCCAGGTATGCCCAAAATTGCCTTGGATTGGTAATGTTTCATCAAAGTTTGAAAATCAAATTAGTAAATCCATTACATCTTGATACTATGCTGTGAAGCCCCGTGTGGTTTACAACACAGAGCTATGCTACCATTTCCTAAAAAAGATTGCGTTCCTACCACTCAAAAAAGTTGTGTTATTTATGAATTTTGGTGCCGATTTGAAGCTCGGTATGTAGGACGCAATACGCAGAGACTAGCAGACAGAATAAAACAGCATGCCCCCATAAGTATATGGAAGAAATATAATACCATAAGCGAACAGTCACCTCGTATATGTAAAAATAATAATTCTGAACTTAATTGTGAGTTGGCCATAGGACTGCACCTTATTGCAAATACAGAATGCGCCAAATCATATACAGACGACAATTTTCGGATCATTGGGCAAGAAAGATTGTCTTTTCATTTAAGTGTTTTAGAATCAGTTTACATCAAGACTCAAAGCCCAGTCTTGTGTAGACAAAAAGAATTTGTTTTCTCATCGGAACTCTTTAAGTAAACAATGCTAATAGGACCTAATTGGTCACACTTGGGGCCAATTAGACGCATCCTATCACATTAACTGCATCTGGATATCTATTTCGGTTAACCTTTAGGTCACTATCCGCCGTTTTCGTATTCTTGTGTGTGTCGGACGATAAAAGCTTTCAGCATGTGAAAAGAATGTTGCAGTTTTTTCGTTCTGTGGTATATTTCTGATGTCTTAGGATTGTCATTGCACCTGAGATACACTGATACAAAATGAAAAATATTCAAGCGATGAATTGCAAAACCTTGCTCAATAAACGAAGGAAATGTAGAACTGTGTAGCCTAGCCTAGGTTAGCGATCATCTTTTCACTATCATTTCTCGCAAATTTTGCTAACAACTTTGCTCTAGAATCCAGCTATGCCCCTCAGGGGTTCCGTGATCCTTCGCAGCAACAATTGATGTCATCAATCCATGCATGCAAGTGGGGGCACTTCTTGTTTTTCCAAGGCTAACTTGCAGATTATGTCCACCTTTAGCGGACATTTAGAACAGCTTGTCTATCGTGTCTTCTTTCTTAGATGGTACTCCCTAGTTGTCTATACAGAGGTGCATGTTAAGGTTTTTTTCCTGAATCCCAAACATTGAGTCTCAAAATTTTGAACCGCTATATATTTTCACATAGTTTGGACTTCCGCTGTCGTAAAATTTCGTTCAATATTGCAATTATATGTTTACCACATTAAAACGCGTTTCAATTCTAAAACTCAAAACTGCTAATTTTTCATAAGCTGTAACTCTCAAGCCCCCAAGTTAGATTCAATGAATATTACCAGTAGATGACTGCATGCTTTAATATCAAATAGTGAAAAGGGTCTTTAAAATGCCCTTTATTGCATACATGCATCCTATATTTAAAGGAGGTCTTGCTCATAAAACACTTCTGCTGCTAAATTCAGACAACTGTCAGTAAATTCACAGCTTTGCCAGCTTACATCATTAAATTGTTACTTAGCGCTCAAGTTCATTGGATGGAAACAATAATATGTCATTCAATCAAACTACAATTACAAATCTCACCATTACAAAGTAATTTGTAATTGGCTAGCCTGAGTTACAATACAGGCAAAAATGTAAATAACAATTGCTGTATATGACTAAACAAAAAAAACAAAAATGTTAAAAGCACAGTAGATCCGGTTTGTTCCATGGCTTGTCTCTGCGGCAGAAGATGTGTTGGTTGTTTGAATTGAAATTGAAGGTAGTTTAGAAATGAGAAAGCGTTTGTGCTGGTTATCGATAGAGAGGGAATCAAATTTTAAGAAATGAAAGACATGAGTTATCAAAGATACCAAGAGAGCTCATTGAGAGACTTACAAAGGTGACAGGTTTGTACTGACTTCTTAGACCTGAGATAAGCCTCGAATTTTTTAAGCGCTCTCTTTCTGCATTGTTGTTCAGGATTGTTTCGAAGCCTATCGTTAGTTCCAAAATGAAAGACAGTTATCCTTAGTTTTCAAAAGTAGGTCAGGACGTAAATCATCACCGGTAATGATTAAGGGTGAAGGGAAGCCTGGAATGTTCATATGTATAGTGAAGATCCTTCAACTTCTTTCAATAATGTGGCAACTTTGCACTTTGCAACCCCACTACAACATGAAGTAAAGTTTCAGGAAGAAGAAAAAATTGGCAGTCAGACGATTGTCTGAGGTTCCAAAGACAGAGATTTTTTCGAGTAGGTAGTGTAGTACTAAGGTATTTTATGGTAAAATTGTAGATGTTTACTGGTAGGTTACTCTGCACCCCAGACCAAATTCCGTTTACTTCTTTGAGTGACTGATCCAACAAGAATGAAAGTAAGGCATCTTGCGATGGCAAATTGTGTGTTAAGCGCTCTTTATTGCCCGATTTGGCTGCTTTCAGTACCTCTTTGTTACTGCGTTAAATGTAGTATTTCAAGTTTGGTCCAGTACTAGTATTTTTCCAGAGAGCTTGGACATTGAAATTAGGGAAGATCGGAGTATATTACGAGAGACAGCTTGGCACTGAGTGAATTTGACAGAGGGCATTTGGAGATTATGACCAAACTGATTGTTAGAGCTAAACTTGTCAATGTTGCACTGACATGAAGGTCGAGCCAACTGCGAATATATCTGGATACAAGATTGTCTAGATTTTCTGTGACCCAAGTTCTAGGTAGATCTGCAACGGTAAAATACCATGAAACTTTGGAAAGTATATATCTTTGATAGACTAAAAGCTTATTGTTAGGATGAAGAGGCATATTGTCGATTCCTTTCATGAAAGTGGAGAAGAGAGACAGTAGTTTAGACTTGTGCTGTTCATTAGTCATGTCAAAATCGAAGTTTTGGTCAACTTATTTAAAGGATTCACCATTATTCAAAGGAGGAACAAGTTGCTTATCAATTACAAGTATTGGCTGAAACTGAATGGACCTTGTTGAATATTTCTTAACACCATAAGTGACATATTTATCAACTCTTATAACAAAGTTTGCCCATTTTCACCACCTTCTAAAGCAATTGAGTAGGATTTGGTTCTCTTTTTCACCACTAGTAATAACAGCTGCTTCGTCAGCAAAGGGAAACAAATGTACCGGTTGAGACATGCGATCGCTTCCATCATGGACAGAGAAACCAAGAAGTTTGTACTTCTCAGCTTTGATACACTTATTGAAGCAAAGATTGAAAAGATTCTCTGAATAATAACGGTATTTTTTTCAAATATTATATATATTCTCTCGTTAAATACTACAAGTGCAAATCTCACTAAAAAGACAATCTGTACTTGGCTTGCTTACAAAAAATAATAACGAAAATAATAGGCCTTTCATCCAAAGAGTGATATTGACCGACTATATCTGAAACGAAAACATGGAAGTAGGGGCTTGATCAGTATTGAAACATGCGTAAGATCGGAGGAGAATAATTTATGATTGTACGTGCGTGAATCAAATGAAATGCTTCTCAAAGGTTTGAAGAAAGTAGGCATAATTAACACAGGGAATCTTACTGACAGAAAAGATTTCAAGAAAAATAGCCAAAATGAATTTAGAGATAGATGGCAAGGAAAGAAAATGTATGGACAGTTTGCGCGTGAGATGCCTGAAGAGATTGATAAAGATTTATCTTGGCAGTGGTTGGTACAATGTGACCTCAAAGTACAAACTGAAGCAACGATTTGCGCAGCACAAGAACAAACATTAAGAACAAAGTATATAAAGAATAAAATTGACAAAACATCGGAAAATCCATTATGTAGAATGTGTAAGGAAAATTGGGAGACTGTGCAGCATATAATATGTGAATGTAAAAAACTAGCGCAACGTGAGTATAAAAGAAGACATGACACGGTTGCAAGTTTGGTTCACTGAAAATTGTGCGAGAAGCATAACCTAGAGAGAACAGAGAGGTGGTACGAGCATAGCCCTAAAGGAGTTGTGGAAAGTGATGATGTAAAATTGATCTGGGATATAAATATTCAATGCGACAATATTATTGAGGCAAGGAGACCCGACGTAATCTTGGTGGATAAAAAGGGGAAATCATGTGTCATCGTCGATATTGCTGTACCAGGAGATTGTAGAGTACGTGAGAAAGAACTCGAAAAGATTGAAAAATATCAAAACTTGAAGATAGAGCTGAAAAGGCTGTGGTCGCTGAAAAGAGTAGAGATTGTACTAGTGGTTGTAGGAGCTCTGGGGTGCTTTAGCAAGGGCTTTAGTAAATGGATGGACATACTTGGTATAAAACTAGCATTGGAATGGTACAGAAATCAGTCTTGTTGGGAACTGCTAGGATACTCAGGAAAGTCTTAGACATGTAAAGGGAAAGCACCCTCTTGGCCTTTGGCTACTTGTTGTAGCCCACCCATGAATATGTCGGCAATAAGAAGCTAAAAGACAATAATAATAATGAGAATAGGATAGAAAACCAACAAGAAGTAGTGAAAATTAGTCTTGAGGAGGTGACCAAACAGTGTAAAAAGATCCCGAATTGGAAAGCTCCAGGAAAAGATGGTGTCCAAGGGTATTGGATTAAGAGCTTGAGTAGCCTTCATAAGAGAATTGCATACCAGTTGAATAAGATATTGAAGGGT
The DNA here is from genome assembly GCA_900291935.2 of Cassiopea xamachana. Taxonomy (NCBI): domain Eukaryota; kingdom Metazoa; phylum Cnidaria; class Scyphozoa; order Rhizostomeae; family Cassiopeidae; genus Cassiopea; species Cassiopea xamachana. Next base: position 11,425,795 of record OLMO02000009.1, on the reverse strand, counting down.
GCGCATACTTTACAAAATGGATGACATATGGCCGTACAGTGCTGTGCCAAAAATATCCTACAAAAGGTAGTGAGGTGGGAAACTAACGGCCTATTACATGCCTATTACATGTGGAAACTGTTTACAGGAATGATTGGAGAAGAGATGTACATCTATTTAGAAAGAGGCACTCTCCTACCTGAAGAGCAAAAAGGATGTAGGCGTAGGTGCCGTGGCACAAATAATAAATTGCTAATAGACAAGACTATATTGAGAGACTGTAAGAAAAGACGTATAAATTTGGCAATGGCATGGATAGATTATAAGAAGGCTTATGACTTTATGCTGCATAGCGGGATTATCGAGTGTATGGATATGGCTGGAAATGCAGATAATATGATAAGCTTCATTCATTCAGGATGCTTTCTTTAGCAGCTAGTGGAGAAGATCTTGGTGATGTTGAGATTAAGAGGGGGATATTTCAGGGTGACAGTCTATCATCTTTACTATTTGTGTTCAGCATGATTCCACTGTCATTAATTCTTAGAAAAGTGAATGCAAGCTATGATTAGGGTGGGGAAGAATATAAATTAAATCATTGGCTATGTAAAGTTATTTGGTAAGAGTGAGCACCAGATAGATTCACTTGTGAGCACTTGTCAAACTTTCAGTACAGATATTGGGATGGAATTTGGTCTTAAAAAGTGCGGTATTCTTACCTTGAAGAGAGTCACAGTCATTAGATGTGAAGGGATGAAACTTCCAGATGGTGAGATATTGAAGGAAGTAGAACAGGAAGGCTACACATATTTGGAAACAATCGAGCTGGATAAGATCAAAGAAAGTGAGATGAAAGAGAGACTTATAAAGGAATACAAGAGAAGGCTCAGGTTGATTCTTAGATCAAAATTAAATGGTAGGAACACGATTACAGCTATGAACACATGATCAGTGGCAATTTTTAGATATAGTGCTGGAATTTTGAGTTGAAGAGTGCATGAACTTAGCAGCTTAGATAGGAAAACAAGGAAACTTATGACAATGCATGGTGCTTTTCATCCTATGAGTGATGTGGATAGATTGTATTTGACAAGGCGTGAAGGAGGTAGAGGCTTGATTAGCATACAACACTGCGTGAGAGGTGAAGAAAACAGTTTGAGCTTGTATGTAAAGATTTCTGCAGAGGAACTTATTGAGGGAGTTCGCATGGTTGGGAAAATTGAGACAGAGAAGACCATCAGTAAGAGTGACTTTAAACAACAGAAGCTGCATGAAAGTAAGCAAAAATGGTTGGGAAAAAGATGTATGGAAGTTTATAAGAGAAATGGCAGAGAAGGTTGACAGAGAAAAGACTTGGAACTGGTTTGGCAAAGGAGATTTAAAGATTCTGACTGAGGTGTTGTTATGTGCTGCACAGGAAAAGGCAAGAAGAACAAATTACATTAAGCACCATATTGATAAGAGTAGTAAAAATCCCCTTTGTACAATGTGTGGAAAGAGAGGAGAAACTGTGCACCATATAGTGAGTGAATGTGAGGAATTGGCTTAGAAGGATTATAAAAGATGCCATGATAATGTAGCAAGGAAAGTCCACTGGGAACTCTGTAAGAAAAATGTATTAGAACACAAAGAAAGATGGTGCAAACATAAGCCAACGGGTGTGGTAGAGAGTGAAAATGTAAAATTGCTCTGGGATATCACTATGCAATGCGATAATATTTTTGAGGCAAGACATTGTTTTAGTGGATAAAAAAGACAAAAGCTGCATGATTGTAGATATTGCAGTGCCTGGGGATGGAAGAGTACATGAAAAGAAATTTGAAAAAATTGAAAAGTATCAGGAATTGCGAGGGGAAATCAATACACTGTGGCAATCGAAAAAGGTACTAGTTGTCCCTGTTGTGATAGGTGCCCTTGGAAGTGTGACTAAAGATTTTGACAAATGGATGAAAAAGCTTGGAATACCAGGAGATTGTGGAGTAGTGCAAAAGACTGCCTTTTTAGGAACGGCAAGGATTCTGAGGAAGGTGCTAGAGATGTAGGAGATATGTGTCCAGTTTGTCCTTGGTCATTGGTTATGACCAGCTTTACTGGTGAAGAGACAGCAATGATACCTGCTAGAGCATATACTGAAATAAGTATCATAATAATAATAAACAGCTATAGTTTATACAAAGTTGTATCAGTAAGAGAGGAGTTCTGGTTCAGTCAATGGTTTGCTTCTCATGCAAGAGCTGTAATACGTGGTGTGTATGATAATAGAGGTCATTTTCATTGCTATATAGTGAGGTGAGGTTTTTCAATGCTTAGCTCTATGCACATGTCAAAAATGATTCAGATGCTTGACCAAAAATACCAAGCGAACTCGTTGATAAGTTTATAAACTTTACTTTACGATATGTGTTTTCAAAATTTTTTAGCAGAGGTCGATACTTAATCTCCTTTCGTTGAGAATTGAGTTCGAGGTTAGTTTCAAAGCCGACTGTTAACTGTATAATACAGAGGCATTTATCTTCTATAATTAGAAACATGTAAAGACGCAGACTTTCACTAGTTAGAATAGATGGCGAGAGGTAGCCTAGTAGATCTACGTATAGTTTAGATGGTTGTATTGACGGTAATTTTGGGCCAGTAACTTTAGCACTGTATTGTGCCTCCAAGTATAACGACCTTGTTCTAAATGTGCTTTGTATCCAGCAACAATATGGAGGAGTGAGTCGGACTGAAGGCAGAAAGAGTAATCAAGTGTGGGGGCAAGTTTCCACATTTAGAGGTTTATCTTATTAGCAAGGTAATTGCTTAAGTATCTAATGGTGAAATTAAAGATGTTAGAAGGGAGGCTGCTTTGAGCTTTAGACAGCAAGGAATTGAGTCTCTTCAGGGATTCAGGAATGATATGATGAAGCCTTGAGATGACAGCTTAGATTGGAGCTTTTCAGCGTGATCAGCATGGACAATTTTTAGGACATGTTTTGTATTTTTGTAAGTGTCATACTGGATGTTAGTTCCACAATTGGTGCTTTTCCATAGCTTTGTTATAGCATCATCCTCGGGAGATTTCAGAGCAGCAGCTAAGGCAGTTTGGTATTGAATAAATGTAACAGACGGAAGTTGAAACGAAAGGCCAAAATTATTGTGTGAGAATGATGGCACTTAGTGTTACAGAGATAGGAAATTCTAACCACTGGAGAAGATATTTTGTGACAACATTGTCAAGATGTTCACCAATCCAAGTTTTAGAAAAATCTGCTACAGTTAGGTGCCAAGAGAGTTTGGAGAGATTATAGCGATGAGAGAGTAATAATTTGTTTTTGAGGTGAATATACAAAGATTCGACTGTTTGTATCATGTCATGAAGTGAAGATAAATGAGATCCTTATGATCTTTGTTATTCATTTCGAAGTTGAAGAAGCGGCCAAGTTAATTGAATGATTTACCATTCTTGACAGTTGGAACACTCTTAGAGTTGACAAGGAGTTTTGGATGGAATTGCAGAGATCGAGTAGAAAAAGTTTTTATTCCAAATGTGATGCATTTGTCCTCGCATATTTGCATGTAAGCCCATTGGTACCTTCTGGTGAAGTAATTCAATAACAACTGGTTTTTGCGCTCATTGCTTGCCACGATTGCTGCGTTATCTGCAAATTGGAATCAGTGATAGGGTGGGCCAAGCGGTCACTAGCATCGTGCGGAGAAAAACCTAAGTTAGTACATTTTTCTTGCTTGATGAATTACATCAATGTTTTACAGCACAAGTTGAACAAAAGGGGCTAAGACAATCACCCTACAGCACTCCACGCTGAAAGGGAATAGCCGGAGTAGTGAAACAATCAGAAATGATGGATGAGTGAAAACCTGTTTAAAGATTGGCAATGAGTAGCTGAACAGTTTGAGGACTATGGTGATATGACAGAGCACTGTTAATCAAGTTGTGGTGAACGTCTCCAAAAGCATTCATAAGGTCCAAGAGAGTAATAACTGTAGAGGGTTGTTTCAAACGAGCCTTATTAATCACATGACCATTCATTGACCTATTTTCTAGAACACCGGAGATTCCATGGGTGAATCCTTTCTGCGTCTGTTGTTCGACGAAGCCATTTTGCTTGACGAAAGAGATTAGTGTCGCGTAGACATGAGGCAACTATTTTTAAGGGGACATACTGTAAAATGATAGTTCTGAAGTTGGCAGGGTCGTCATGGTTACCTTTCTTGTGAACTAGAATAGTACATGTTCTTTTCCACGCGCTAAGGGCACGACTAGATTTCCAGATAACAGCAATTATTTTCGTTATTACTGTTCGAAGGTAAGGGCACTTCTTAAAGCAGATCACTGATATCTGATCTAGCGGGCAAAGACTTCCTAAAGTTTTGAATCTGCAAATAACGTTCGATACTTCCTGGTTAGACGGGGGAGGGGTGAAAGAAATTGGAAGAGGTTGCAGGCTTTTCTAATGAAGGAATCCAGCTGGGAAATGTAAATTGGCAGGTAGGCATAACGGACGAAAGCATTCAAATAAAGTGCTTAATACATACCTCATGAGAAAAGGACGGCAAGGCCTTTAATGGCTTAGCAATAATATTTTTTACAAAGTCCCAAGAATTTTTGGAAATTTGCTTGTCGCAATGTATGGCTGAAGAGGGAGAGCTGATTGAGGACTTGTTTCAGAACGTAGTTCTAAGTAGATGAGAGACATATCTGATTTCGGATATAGGAGCAGTAAGAATTTTGAGCCGTTTTAGTGCTTTTTTCAATGAATTGGTAGAATACTCCTTGTCTTTGATTTCAAGCTCTTTTTCTGTGTAGTTGTCAACAGTCCCGTAAGTAGCCTTGAAGCAACTATAAATAGAATCATTCATAAATTGGACAGAAGCTTCTAGATCAAGTGAATAAGAATTAGAATCCCAATCTGCAAAAATCGACTTGCAGTAGTTATTTGCTAGATCCCACTCTTCATCCCTTTTAGGCAGCAAACTCCCAGGTTTTATGTTTTGATATTCGAGCGAGTCAGCAGGTACTTCTGTGTAATCATCTAATGAACTTTTGGCATCTATATTTGAATTTTCAACAGCAAATTGATCTTCACTTACTCCCTCAATGACTCTACAGCGTCTCTTATGCATTTTTAACCCTTTCACGCCTTTACACATTTTACTGGAACTGCATTTTATGACATTATTTCATTCCCATGCTCTACATCATCGCAGCCATAGAACCTCTATTATTGGTGGATCCAGCATTGCTTGGCATTCTTTTCTGCGACACCATTGATCCCTGCCTAACACCCCGGAATCTTTGCCACAGTGTGAACAAACCATAAATATTGCCATCAAACACACTAGACGTAAATAACCCGTGCTTATCCAACCTTTCAGTATAGATAATATGATCTTTTCCAAATGGAAGTAAGGAGTACGTTAGTAAGCCAGGCAATAGACTTTGAAACTACAGAGTGTGTAATGTACATGTATACGCCATTACTCAACATAACAATAATAAGATGAGCGTCCGATACCTATAAAAAGTCCTCATTGGCATGCAAAAAAATAGCCTCTAACAATCCAAGTTCAGCTCCTGGCCTTCACGTGGCAGAACTAGCAAGAGAAGGGGCGAAAAGCGAGTTTCTGGAGCCTTTAAATAACCATTAGTAGGATAAGCTCGTTAGCACTGATAGCAGTTATCCTAGGAGAAGGAAATCTCTGATTTCAAAACCAGGGTAGTTGAGGCTCTTTAGTCATGGCAGACAGCCCAACTAGTGGAAGCCACACGATCAATGGTATGAGCAGATGCTGTTCTTTAGTCTTGAATGAAAATGTATCTAGTGGAAGTTATACGAAAAATTATACCCGCAAATCGATGGTACCGTGCCGAGATGGGTGAATGGCTACTGCTTTATGAAGCTACCAATCACGGAGCCTGGTAGAAGTGGCGAAACTATTAAAATCAATCCTTATCCAAAGAGCAGGGCAGCCCTGGATGGACTATTTATACCTTTGCATCACCTTATTACCATTTATAGGAGATATAGATAAAAATCAATTTCAACCAAACAATAGCGGACAAGACTACGTAGCACTTCAGGGAAATAATGTAGTTGTGAGAAATCAAACTTTCCCAAACGGAGAGGCTCCAATATCAACACTTCATCTAACAACATACACAGATGGCGAGAAGAGATGGCTTATACAAGCAGATGATGAAGAGCGAGGCAAAGGTAAGGGATTTATGTAGAGGCTGAAGCTGAGGTGGGACAAACGCTTTCCAGAGAAAAAGCAATATTTCGAGACAGAGCCTGAGAGATAACGTGGCTAGGTTCAAAAAGGAAATTAATGTGAATAGTAATTCGATAAATGAAGAAAGTAGCAATGCACAAGTTGCTAATAGTAAATGGAAAAATGAAATGAAACTGAATTTATTGAAAATAGAAGAATGAGAGAGGAAGAAAGGTAGAGGATTCATGGAGAGAATAAAGGACAAATGGCATATAATATATGGAAACATGACAGTTAGCGCTGACTTTGAGAGATAATGTTGCAAGGTTCAGGTAAGATAAGGCTCTTTTGAGTTTGATAAAACAATGAAGATTTAGAACCAGCGCAACTGCATATCACACAGGATAGTGGAAACGGCTCCAGTAATGAAGCCGAAGAGCAGGTCCAACAGTATGACACATTGATTAGAGAGCACGAAGAAGGAGAAGATGCGGAAGCTGAGAACGACAAATGGAGAAAAATGAGGGTGACATTTGAGAAACACTTAGCTCAAAAAAAAAAAAAAAAAAAGCTTTCAGTATGTCAAAATTATGTTGCCGCTTTTTCGTGCTGTGGTAAACTTAGCTTTCCTTACAGCAACAATCCATGATGCTATATCTGATAGAGACAGATTGTTGAAGCACAGCAAAGGGTACCAGATCCTGATGCAGATAAAGCTAACAGAATTTTTGAGAGGCATTTAAATGATACTAGAGATATATATATATATATATATATATATATATATATATATATATATATATATATATATATATATATATATATATATATATAAGGTAGTAGGCGCAGTTTATGTTATGGGACGAACAATAGAAGACAGAAGGGGAATGATAAGGAAAAACACCATAAATAGTACGAGCCAGAAAGGGGAACATAGGAGAATAAGAAAATGCACAAATTTATTAAAGAAGTAAGGCAGATAGTTGCCTGAACTGCAAATGAAATCCACAGGAGAAGGGTAAAGAGAAAAACCACTATACAGAGAAAGAGAATGTGCCAACGTTGGAAAAGTGGGTAGATATGGAGCTTAGAAGGGAAAATGATTTGAAGTGTGTCAAAGAAAAAGCTCTTGTTGCACTAAGGTAATACTTCTCAAACTTAAAAGGACAAGACTCAGAGATGATAGAATTCGATATAATAGGATGCTTAGAGAAGATCAAGGGATGTTTTACAGGAAAAAATAAGGGATGAGTGACAAGAAAGGAAAGGTAACACACATTGCTAAATTTGAAGAATTCTGGGCGGGAACATGGGAATATGAATCAAAGACGCTTCACAGAAAATAGATCAGTACTATAGTTCAGAAAATCAGGGCAAAAGTTGTAGATATCCAAGACTTCACAATCACAGAAAGAAGATGCATAGTATTGTTAAAAGCAGGAAAAATGGTCAGCCCCAGGTATCGATGGAATACAACATTATTAGTGGAAAGAGTTGAAAGGGGAATGGAAATCTTTGCTAAAATGCTTTAAAAGGTGGGTAGAGCAGGCAGATGAGGTACCGCAATGGCTGGCACAACGAAGAAAAGTACTCTTGCCAAAAACCGAAGAAATATACAATGAAAGAAACTACTGCCCAATCACATGTTTAAATAAATGCTACAAGATATTCACTGGAATGATTGGAAACTACATGCAAGATCATGCTGCGAGAAATAACATCTGGGATAGAAACCAAGTAGGAACTTGCTCTGGAGTCTTGAGTACAGTTGACCAATTGATAATTGATTGAGCTATAATAGATGAGGTTAAAGGGCAACAAGGAAATCTCGCTGTAGCTCTTTATGATTATCAGAAAGGATATGACATGGTAGCGCATGATTGGATAATTAGAGTCTATCAATGGATGGGAGTGCCGGAGAAACTCATAGTGGTTGTAAAAAAGCTGATGAAAGGATGAAAAGCAAAACTCGAAGTAACAGAAAATAAAAAGGTAGTTAGCAGGCTGATCAATGTTACGAGAGGCTTCCTACAAGGTGACAGCTTCTCCCCAGTAGGATTTTGTCTAACTGAAGTACCAGTAGCAATGCTGGTGGAAGGTTCCGATGGGCACGAAATGGGGAAAGGTGGGAACAGAGCGGTTAAAATAACGCATAGCCTCTTTATAGACGATTTGAAAATATATCAGGAAACTCACCAAAAGCTACAGATTGTTAATGAAATGATAGTTAAGGCCAGCATGGATGCATGTGCATATTATGGTCTTAAGAAATGTGCCAAGATTGTATTTTGAAAAAGAAAGATTGTTAAGAGCGAGAGACTACAAGTGTTAGAAGAAATGATGAACGCATGAGACCCAGATAAAATGAAATGTACAAATTTCTTGGATGTGAGCAAAGAGATGGAATTGTCGTTAAATGTGTGATGGAAAGGGTAAAGGCAGCGGTAAGGACAAGGCTAGAGCAGTTAATCGAGAAGTAATTAATGACGAAAATCTAATGAAAGCCATAAACTGCTGGGTAATACCAGTAGCAGGATATATAGTGAAGGTGTATACTTTAGGAAAAGAAGATCTTCAGGATCTCAACATGATAGTAAAGAGTGTATTACGAAGAGAAAGATTTCATGGCAGACAATCAAATGACGAGAGATTATATGCCAATAGAAAATAAGGAAGTAGGGGCTGAAGAGTTCTAGAGAATATGGTGAAACAAAGACGAGAGTTGCGTGTTATATGGCAACATCAACAAATGAATGGATATGTGTAGTGTGGAACGATGAAAAGCAAAAGGAGCACATGTCTTTAAAGCGAGAAGCAGAAACGGCAATAAGGAAAGTTGATGCACAATTAATTTTTGATCAGGGAGCTATCATCATTAGTGAAACAGACAAGCAGAGTGAAAGGCAAACAGGCAAACACGGAAATAGATCTTAGCGGAGGGACAGAAGAGAAATAAAAAGAGAAGTTATGCAGAAAAACGACTTCAAAGCAAAGTACCATCACAAAATGAGGAGAAAGAGATGGCTGAAGTGCAGTAAAGACCCTAGAAAGACAGCTTCAATGTTTGCACTACAGGAACAGATGATAGAAATACGAACTTGGAAGAAAATTAGAGGATTGATAGCAGAGGACATGTGTAGGTTGTGTGGAGAACAGAGAGAGATAGTGTAGCATCTCCTCTCAGGATGCAAAGAGCTGGCAGGAACAGAATATCTTAGAAGACATGATAGCACTTTAAAAGTATTGGTAGTTAAAAGGGCAAGTGAAAGTGGATTATTACCAAAAAATGTTAAGTGGTATATAGAAAAATGGGAAAGAGGGAAAGTATTAGAAAATAATGGAAAGCAATTATATTCGGACTGCGAGCATAGGATGCGAAATAGCTGCAAAGCAAGGAGGCCAGAATTGACACTTTAAGATACAGAAAAGAAAATGATATTATTGGTTCATAAGGCATGCACAAATGCAAATAATAAGGATGAGAAGAGAGAGGAAAAGATGCGTAATACCAAGAACTTTGCTTCGAGGTACGAGAGCGTCAACACGGCTATAAGGTAAAGTTTTTATCAGTTATCATCGGATGCTGAGGAGGGGGAATAAAAAAACTAGAAACTGACGTAAGAAAAACATTTTGAAATTAGAAAAAAATTACACCATTTGTGAGGGAAATGCAAAAGACTGTTCTACGGGAGAGTGAATCCATCATTAAAAAAGTACTGTTTGGATTGTTGAACGATCGATGATAATATTTTAACTATACACTTTGCTAAAATATTTTGGTAGCAGAAGACAATGGCCAATTATGTATATCTATATCGTAGTATTCTATTTTGTAATAGTAGTTTAGTTGGCTAATTCAGTGAATAATAATAATAATAAAAATAATATTGTTTTTGCACGGGGTATACTTTCATCTAACAGAAGCACTAAATCTCAAATCGAAATAAAACCTTAACACTATAAAGGAGCGCTGATCTTCAAGGTATTCCTGCCTTAATCTCTGAGTCTAGCCCTTCAAATATGTTTTCAGTTGTTTCTTAAAAGTAAATGGGGTAGGTAGCTCACGTAGCTCAGCGGGTAAATCATTCCAAGCCTTCAGGGCTGAGTAATGAAATCCTTCTTTTCCAAATTCAGTCCGATATCTCGGTATCTGCAGATCTCGACAATGCCGTGTATTATATTTCGAAACCGAGGATCTTGCGAGGAATTTGTTGAAAAATATTCTGGGCAAAACTTGCTCATAATTTTATAGGTCATAATGCCCCTATCATAACGGATGATATTTTCTACATTTAACCAGGAACGAGACCGATCATCTTTAATCTCTGCAGTTTCAATTATGCAGCAAGCTCGACTTTGAAGACGTTGGAGAGCTATTGTATTCAATTTGTTCAAGCTACTCCAATCAACATCACCATATTGCAATTGACTTTCAACAAAACCATAATAAGCACAGCAGAGCTGGCTTTGCCGCAGAATGTTTTAAGCCGCTTTAGGCTCATGAGACCAGTATTTATTTTACTTCTAACTCGCTTAAACTGCTCATCCTAGTTCAAATTTTCATCAATGATAATTTCTAAATATTTGGTTTTTCCACTCTTTTTATCTCTGAGCTGTTAAGCTTAAGTGTCTCTGGAAGCTCTGGATCTCTGGATGTCTTGTACTGAGTAGGTGCCCTATGGTCATAAACTCGGTCTTTTGGAGATTAGGACTGAGTTGATCAACCCTCATTCATTCTGTGATATTTGCTAGTTCTCTACGTGGACCGTCATTCATCTGCACAACATTATTTGAGGCGATTGTGATAGCTGTGTCGTCAGCATAGATGTTAGTATGCGAGAATTGTAAGCATTTTCGAAGTCATTTAAGTATATTATGAAAAGGAGGGGGCCTAAATAAGATCCCTGAAGAATCCCGTATGGGACTTTTCTAGGCTTAGTTTTAACACCATTCAAGGAGTTGTTGTCTATTTGATAGGTAAAATTGAAACCATTCTCCTTCTCTGTCTTTTATCCAATACTTTTGCAGTATTTTTATAAGCTGGTGTGATCTACTGTATCAAAGGCTTTTTTTCGGTCCAGAAATATAATGAGGTTGATTTTTCTACAATCAATGTTATTATACATGATTACATAATCAGTGCCGGTAGTAAGCGATGTCATTGTTGAATAGAGCTTGTGAAAAGTGGCCTGATTGTCTTTCAGAGTACTATTTGTTTGAAAATTTCAAAATGTTGATCATGCAAAATTCTTTCCAACATCCTCGAGAAAACAGATATTACAGATATCGGCCTATAAGTTTTTACATCAGTTCTTGCACCTGACTTATAGATCCGGGTAACTTTTGCTACTTTCCAAACTTCCAGGAAGGCTCCATTTTTAAGTGATGAGTTTTATATTAACGCTAGTGGATACGAAATAGATTTGGCAGCATCTTGTACATGTGTGAAAGACATTTTATCCGGACCCGATGCTTTCCCCTTTTATAATCGACTAATTGCATTCAAAACATACCCTTCATCAATGGCCTTGAATTTCATTTCTTCTCTTACGGGTGTGATGTGCTTAAGACAATAATCTACGGGCTTTAAGTCTATCTTTTTTTTTCTAAGTTCAGCCTAACTGAAACAAAGTGATGACTTAGAGCCTCAAGCATGTCACACTCTTTTGTTAACGTTTGGCCATTGTTTTCAATGCAGGAAAGGGTCGTGGCTTTTACATTCTTTTCCAAATCCCTGTTTGCAGGAAAGGGGTCTTCCACATGTTTTTGGATCCCTTTTATTTCTTTCAACTAAAATCTATAATGATCCTCTAAAGATTTCTTTCAGTCTATCCCTAGTCGTCATATATTTCCGAAGCCTTACTTTTTTCTATGTAATCAGAGCATGAAAATCCAGAGTTGATTCAAATATTTCCTGAAGAATATCTGCCATGCCAAGTGGATTGTCCGTTAGAGGATCAAGGATGGTTGTTCAATCTACTTGTTGTAAATCCTGTAGAAACAAAGCACTATCAAATTTTTTCATATATCGAAATTCGAAAGTTTTAAACTTTTTGTTTTTTATTTTATACCGCCAGGCATAGACAATCCTTATGCCATAACACCAAATAGTGCTCAACCATCTATGTTTCAAGTAAATCAGTTTTAATAATATATTTCGGATTCGAGGTAGAGAAATGGTCTATTAGTGATTTTATGATTCTCTTGTCACCATTTAATGCTGTAGTTACTGCAAATCTAGTATAGGCATCTATTGATTGTTTCATTTGATATTCTGAGTAGAAAAATTTGAGCTTGTTTGCATTAGCATTTTTCTTATCCTTAAGGCACAGTTTGTATCACCAACCAAAATCATTTCCTTACCTTCCTTATCGAGTATGCCCAGAGTTTCCCTAAAGTTCTCAAATGCAGTTTCATCCAACAAAACTGTCGCTTTTCTGTATCAGCATACTAAAAAGAAAGACCTCTCATTTGCTGGTGTAATCTCTAAAGAGAGAAGCTCTGGTTTATCATATTTTAGTTTGATTGTAGGTGCAGGTAAAGAATCCTTAACATATATTGCGACTCCACCACCGTTTGAAACACCATCATTGCGGAGAATCTTGTACTCCTGAATAAACAGCTCGTTGTCTTCAGTCTTATTTTCTAGCCTCGTTTCAGTAGAGAATTCGATATCGCAGAATTCTGACTTGGCATCCCCTCGTGGTAGCGATCACAATAAGGAACAATACTTGTAAAAGTTTGGCCAAGGAATACAAAGAACTCACCACTGCGTTTGGAAACATAAAATCAGGGAAGGCAGAGATTTAATACCGCAATTTAGAGCCAACGGAGATACAAATTGCGAAAGGTCAACAGCAAAAGCCTCTAAATTATTACGGCAATAATATACTTTGCACAGTAAATCTAAGCAAAGTACAGAGAAAGGACAACCAAAGAGTCTTGGTTATCAGGAAAGAACTTACCTTTATACACAGTACGAGCAGCAGGTACAGTTCTTCGAATGCAAGCCACAACAAACAGATTAGCAGTGGAGCCATGCCTTCCTCCACGATGAAACAAACGTATTGCTTCTCAAGCAAACAGTCAGATGCCATACAGCTTAAGTAGGTGACTCAGAGCCTCACATATGCTCTAAAGAACTGTCTCTCTCCATCAAATATATGACATCTCGAGCAATGGCATCCAAAAAACCAAACGGTGATTTTCTCACAATAAAAATTTAGAAAAAAGTCACTATCGATGGGCACTCTTCGGCATACTGGGAGGACTGCGTGCGATTTTGGGACCAATCGGACGAGGGGTCCAGGTGTGAAGGAGCTGTCAAAATCTATCTCATTTGCATTAATAATTGTTTAGGGATGTTAGTATAGAGTGATACTCTTAATGTTTTAATTTCATGAATAGTAGAACACTAGAAGTTACATTTTCCCCTTCATTTCACGAAAAATGCAAGCACCTTGGTTTAGTTCTTTTTCTGTTTATATAATGAGAGCTGTTGGATTAGCACAGTCCAAAAGTATGTAGAGTCAATAGATATTAAGCTCTCTTGTCACCACCGGAACTTGTTCGTAAGTCTCTGCTATTGTCTAGTTGCTATTGCAAAGAATAGTCTTCTGTTAAGGCTTCAAGCACCTTTAGGTTGCTGCTATAGGCCCTGTTTCTGATTTGCTAGATACATTTAACTTAGTTGACTATGGCAGAATCAGCAGTGGGTGACATCCGCACATCCTTGATTCAATGTCAATTTCAACATCATCATTTGCTGAAAAAGAGGATTATTGATATGGGGAAGCCAAAGCCTTGCATTAATCTCACTGAGTCTTGTAAGGCTGCTGTATTTAGGGCATTTATATACTACGTAATCGAGGCTGGGTTTCTCAATGCCTCGCTCTTTGCACATTTAGAATAAAAGGACTCCAAAGCTTGACCGAAAATACGAAGGGAGCAAGGGAAGTAGGAAGCATTCAAAAAGTGGGGGGAGGCACATGCATTCAGAGGCACCATCACATGCAAAACGGGCACTATTTAAGCTGGAGAGGTGTACTTCTCATAAAAATTTGTGAAAAGTGTGGGCATATGCCCTTTGTGCCACTTGGTTCCTATGTCAGTGATGGGAGTGGTTTGATACTTTTATAAATACTTTATGGCATATTTTGCCAAATGTTCTAGACAAGGTCCAGACTTGGTGTTCTTTCGCCTGAAATTGCTTTCTGCATTTGTTTCATTACTATTAATATTATTTTTACTATTGAGTATAAATGGCGATTATTATCATCGTTGAGCACAGGACTAAGAGATGATTTATACACGGAAAAAAAGATTCATCTATTTCGTCATATGTTAACATATATTTTGATGTTTTATTATTACTTGTACACCAGGACCACTTCGTGATGTTTAGCAATGTGTCTGCTATATCTGGAAGATAGATTTCTCTGGCATTTCCCTGACAAATATCCCCTTTTCTTTTATACTTGATTGCAAGTATCATGCAATAGAAGAAAATTATAGGAGTACCTCCCAAGATACCCCAAATTCAAACTACCAAGCAAAGTAAAGAAGAAAAATTACAATTGCAAGCTTGAAACGTTTGAATCCTGGTACTTTTTCGACCTGTGAACAATATACATTTCACAGAATTGATTATGGCAAAAGGATGAAAAAGTGAATTTAAATGTTGTGCCATCTTGGATGTCAGTGCAAAGGGTCAGTTTCATCCATTAATTAATAAATCTTAAATAAAACTTACAAAATAAAATAAAATTTTTGACAAATAAAATTGTCAGGTTTTCCTGACATTGCAAAAAGGACCAACTTTCCCTGACATGTTTATGAAGGAATGGATGTCCCCGACATGGCAAATACTCTGAATTAGTAGCTCCCTGTCTTTCTATATCTTTCTTTAATAAGCCCGCTGAAATAACACTTGTTACGCTAAGGCCACTTTTCTATTTGACCTCTCCTAAGTTATCAGGATGGAAAATGAACCTGAGACATAAAATACCATGGCACAATGCGTAGTCTATGTAACAATATAATTCACTGCTATAGAGGGCTGGGGGAACCTCACCATTCGAACCAATTTCAGGGGGTGAGATAGGTCTTGAAGATGCACCCAGCGACATGATACTGATTCTGATCCCCTTGTATACTTTCGGTATACCAGAACTTGTACGGTACTAACAATAAAAAACTATCTTTGGCTGTAATTATAACAATTGCACACTTTTTCCTCTGTAATGATCTTTTTGAAGGTTGCACTAATGGTCGATATTTCTCGATATTCTGTATTCCGATATGCTCCACAACTTTAAAAAGCATGGTTTAATGCACTCGGAAAGGTCTAGGTACGATCGAAAACGGGGACAATTACCTAGAACAAAAGGCTATTGTTCGCTTCCAGACAAGAGGATTCTTGTGACTATGGTGGAAAACAAGTAACATCAATATTTCGGCAGCACTACCAATATCTGAAATTGATCACAGGGATATCAGTATGCAAATAGCGGCTAAGAACTCGTCTACATCCAACTTTTTTCACGATAACTTTGGAACATTAAAGGAAACTATCCTTTAGGTTAGTTTGCTAAATATAATGACATGTCTAGAGCCGTGGTCACACTACACAAACTAACCCAGGTTCGACCTGGGTTAAACTAACCTAGGTTAGTTTTTTGCATGTGTGAACAGAACTAATCCACGTTCACCCCAGGTTAAACTAATCCATCTCTGAAGGTTTGTTCGTCCTAGGTCAAACCTGGATTGGTTTTGGCAACTTACAGTGTAAATGCAAACCTGGGGCGAACCTGGGTTAGTTTCGCCTGTGCGCATACGTATTTCAAGCGCGTCAAGTTTGCTTAAGCATATTATCAGGACTAGAGAAATAATACAAGATTTTATAATATACAAAGTGAGCAATTAGAAACTGATAGAGAATTTACTTGGGATGAGGAGGAAATATCGCTTCTATCAAATATTTGGTCCGATGAAAGCATACAGCATACATTGGGCACTTGCTCTCGTAAGAGGCCAATTTTGGAGAAAGCAAAGCGTGTAGAGGAGGGTGGTTTCATCCGCTCTTATTTCTAGATAAGGGAAAAAAATCAAGAAAATAAAACAAAATACAAAAAATGAAAGATAATAACAATCTTTCCGGAAGAAATCAAAGACATTTAAGCATTTTGACGAGATGGATGACATAATGGGATGTAAGCAAATTACAAGACCAGCAAATTTATTGGAGAGTGGTAGCCAAGCAATTGGTAATGATGAATCTGATTCGTTGGAGCAACCTGTAGCAACAGCGCTAGATTGCCAAGTATCAAGTGCTAACTCAAGTCTTTGTAAATTAGAATATGACAATGGTGAAGAACTGTGTGATGAAGCTTCGATAGTTCCTTCTGGTTCATCAACTGCAGTAAAAACACCTAAAAACACAAGTATTTGAAGGATGCAGAGTGTTTTCAGGGAGAAAGTTCAGCCCATGGGGCTACCTCTGTGAAAGAAAGACCAAAGACTTTGCCCAATACCACAAAAAACAGTAGCAAAATCCTTTCCACTGGAAGAGGAAGAAGTAGAAAGAGGAGCAGGAATCAGAACTTCCTCTCTGATGTTTGTGCTCTCATTTAGCAGCAGGAGGCAAATGAAGAGTGCTTTTTTATAATGGAGGAGGCTAGGCTGCAGAAGGAAATCGAGTTAGAAGAATAGCGGAGAAGAGAAGAAAGGCAGCATGAGGTCTATATGATGTAGATGATGGGAAAGATGTCCATGAAAATGACATCAACATTTAGCAATATTCCATCTCCCATGCAACACAACTCATCCCAGAATTTTAAGTTTCATATGCAACAGCCTGATATGCATCAACAAGGAGCTTGCAGTCATAATGAACTATACTATACTAGTTTGTAATGTTTATCATATAGTTTGAGGCTGTTATTTCTGCTATATTTCATCCTCTTATTTCTATACCATATCTTTCAAAATGCCCCCTCTTTGAAATTTTTGAGCTTCTTTAGTTTCACTCTAGAGCATAATCTTTCCAACCACAAACATTTTTCACAAGTTGAGAAGCAAAATGAAATATTTGAAGACCCTTACTTGATTTCGATTTTTTAAAAAATCAGTTGAAACATTTCAAATGGTGTTTTTGAAGTAAATATCATGAACCTGATACTGCAAGAGTAGCAGTCAGTATTTTTAGCACCAGCAAAATAGATTCTCGACTAGCTCTAACAAAAATCCTATATCTAATGATCAGGGAGCACTAAATTCCTTGAAATTACTAAAACTGCATTCAGTTCATTGAAAGCTTTGCTATAGTTCTTAGGCATTCTTACATCATGCAGCATAATGTACTGCTGGATGTGCTACCCTCACCCTCATTTGGCTAAGAGTTCAGCGCACATGTGGTAAAGTTTTTTTATTTTAATCTAATCAGCACAAGCTCCTCAAAGTATCCCACATAAAATAGTTAATTGGATAAGAACTAGTGCTGTAGTAAATAACTTACTGAACAAATGCAAGACAAAATTTTCTAAACAAAAGCTTGTAGGCTAATAATTTGATGCATTTATGCATTAAATTATATTATGATATTATTGAGTCTTTGAGTAGCGGAGTGCTTTGCTGTTGAAGGCTAGGAAGTTCAAAATGGACCTGCCAAATTGCATGTATTATCAACAATTTATTCTAAGGCTAGGCATTTATTCAAAAGTTCGATCTGTATGCCTTCATTGCAAATCTGTATCTTGACAATATTAAACCTGAGCATCACGAATGCTGTTTGCATTTTTTGATGCCACATGGCCTACCAAACTGAACTCCTGACAAGCTGCTGGTTCTATACATGGAACTTTTCTTCAAGCAGTTCTGGATCAAATTCTTCATTACAAATTTCCAAAATGTTGTGCAGCACACATGTGGCAACAACTGAATTCATTTTGTCCATTCCTGCTTCAATTTGCTTCAGTAAGCATCTCCGCCTACCTTTTATTCTTCCAAAAGCATTTTCTACCACCATCCTTGCACGGATTATGCGATAATTGAAATGAAGCCTTTCTGAACTTACGTTACCAGTATCTTGATGTGGTTTCATCACGCATGGAAGTAGAGGGTATGCAGCATCTGCAATTAGGGCAAGTGGAATGTTGATGTTGTTCATATTTTTGCTTTTACTTGCAGGGAAGAGCATATCTGACATCCCTTTCTTGATAATAGGGAATTTGCAAAGACTCTCTGGCATCATACACTTTCCCTGGCCTGCCTATATTAATATCAATGAATTTATAGCTGCTGTCAAAAACTCCTTGCAAAACAATAGAATACCAGCCTTCATGGTTATAATGGTCAGCAGGGAATTCAACAGGGGCTTTGATAGGATGTGGGAGCCATCAATTGCCCTTACACACTGCGAAAATTCCTATTTATTTTGAAATTTCGTGATATTTTCATCAAGTCCTTCAGCAATTGGCATTTTTATATCCCTTGGCAGCAAGATATCTCCAATGACATGGCAGAATTCATCAGCAATATCACAGACACTAGCCTGTGAAACTCCAAAATGAGCTGTTATATTTCTATAGTCGGAGTTGGTATCTAGTCTCAATAGAGCTATGGCGACACGTCTTCTAAAAGAAATTGCTCCCTTCATGTGAGTATTTTCCCTGTACAAAGAGGGGTGTACTTCTTTACAAAGGAACTTGAATTTTTTTTTTCTCCACCATGAAGCTCTTTCGCCAGTCGCAATCTTTAAATGCTTTTTCAACAATATTTTCTCACCATGCGCTGCTTTTAGGATTGCACCATACAGCTCTTGGAACGGCTTGTTGACTTTGCCTTCCAATAAAGATCGAGCCTGCCGTGATCTTGCTATTACATAAGGAGCTACACGTCATCTTTTCAATTAAAAATACCGAGTCAGTACCAAAGTTTTCAAAATAAATATTTTGCGACAAAATCCAACACTCAAAGCTTGATTCCCAATATCACTGTCCGACATTTTCCCTAAAATTAGATTTGCGTGCATTTGTTCTACAACCAACATGGGTCAACTCTGGACTTCTGTTCACACAGCATTACAAACCTAGGGCGAACCGGGGTTAATTTAACCCAGGTCGAACCCGAGTTAGTTTGTGTAGTGTGAATGAGGCTTAAGAAGGAATTGAAATCTAATCGGCACCAGCTTAAGACATCCATGGCAAACTCCTTAGATAGAAAGTATGTTGCTATGCTCCTAAAGTCAAAACTAAAAGCCACTCCTGTTACTGTCTCTCCTATAGACAATGATTTTCAATTTCAGAAGAAATTCTGGGGCTATATCAAAGCTAACATTAAACATAGTACATCACCAACATCAACCTTCTATTCATTGATATGCACAGTTTTTCCATAATTTCTTTCGATACCTAAACCCATTAAAATTTTTAGCATTCCCCACTGGATCCCTCGTCTTGATCAGCCTTCTATTCGATATGATTTACCTCCTCCTTCTTACCAACAAATCACAAAGGTAATTCACAGAATGAAAGCGTCCGACTCTCCTTGTTCACTAGACAAAGTCTCTATCATTTCTTTTAAGTACTGTCCATACCTTCTATCTTACCTCACAGAATTTTTTCGTGCCATTTGGCAATCAGTGTCACTCCATTTGAGTGGAAAATGGCCTGCACTATCCTAATTCACAAACAGGGTGACACTTCTGATTCTGCAAATTGTAACCCGATTACCCTTGAAAGCTTTTCACCCAAGATATTTACATCATGTCTGCATGATTGGATGTATACCTTTCTGCAAGCCAATAGTTTCATTGAACATCGAATTCAAAAGAGCTTTCTTCCTAAATTATCCGGAACTTTTGAACACACTGCTCAAATAGCTAATGTCATTAATAAAGCAAGAATCGAACAAAAACGTCCCCATACGTGATCTGAAAAATGCATTTGGTGAAGTTCACCATAACCTCATTCCTGCAATTCTTAAGTATCATCGCCATAGAAATAGTAGGACTAGAACGCTAGCAGCTTCAGTTGACATATCCGATCCATGGAGATCTAAAATGGTACCAATAAGGCCGCAAAACGACAGAGGACTCGGTGATCAACTAACACGAGATAGCTACTGGTTGAGCTATGCGTCATACCTAATTACAAAATTCGGCAGCAGAACAGGGCAAAGGATAGAAGAAAAGTGTTCTATTTCATAGCTTTGCAACAGAATTCGGTCTTATTTGAAACCATTTTGTGTTTCAGTCCTATCATAGAAACACAATGGCCCAGTTAGATACACAACTACAAAACACATTTAGTGTATGGGTTATTGCTGCACAAAACAGCATTATAGATGATAGAATGAAGTTATAACTTCAGCTCAACTTCATATCGAGAAAGGCTCTATGAGCTTCGTGGTTACTCAAATTCAGTAGCCCATACGCCACAGACAATAAATTTAAGTGCTTAGGTAACACTGACTACATCAACGTGATGTAATGGGTATTGGCGTAGCCAAAGAGAGGAAACGTGGTTGTTACCATCAATGGTAAATCTTTTGTGACTGAGAAACGGTAAAATCTACCACAAATTGGCAAATTGGAAGGTAACTTAAACAATAAATGTAAAAAGTCTATGAATGGTTTCAGAATATCATTGATCCTAACTGCTATTTTCTATCTAAAAAGGGCCTATATTTATATCTAGAAATGTTTTCACCTTTAGTATTTAAAAGGACCCCCTGTCTACTTTACTTGGCTTCACAGCCCTAGGGCTAATCCTCCATGATAGGAAACTATGTCCCAGTTACCCTCTTGGTTGCCCCTAGGTTCATCCTGTTCTTCTCCCCTCTAGCTTCATCCTGTTTGTCCCCTGGTCTAACCTTTTCCCCCCAAACTGTAGCCTTCGCCAAACCACTAGTTAAGGGAGAGAAAATAGATCACATTACAGCTAATGCATAGTTTCAAAGAATTGGGACATACTGGAACTGCTATAACAAGCTCTTTACATACAACATCTTTGTTGAATCAGTAATTGCCAAACAACGTATGTTAGGTTAGTACTAACCTTCATACTATTGTCTTGGTGGTGTAATATTTCCTATTTGCCATATGATAAATCCGACCCTGCCTGAATGAATTCAGCAATTGCTTGTACCATTTGCACTACCAAAAGCAAAATATGTTCCTACCTTGTGATACCCTGGCAGTATATTTTGGCTCTCTAAAAATCTGCGGAGGCTGATATTCTCCAGTTGAGACGTGACTTAAAGTCATATCAGTTAGCAGTGGTGTAGAAGAGTGGGCTGCAGCCCCTAGGTGTGAGTTGAGAGGGGCACAGCCCCTAACTCTGTAACGATTTTGGAAATAAGTGCATAGATGAATCATCATTCTATAGTAAAAGCTATTTTCCACTTAATTAGCTACTAAAAAACTGTTAGTTCACAAGATGCAGCGTATTAACAATACCTTGTTTACTGAACAAAATTATCATTTTCTTATATACCAGTGTGGATTGAGATCACAGTTTCTTATAAAAAGTGTGCAAGGAAAGAGCCCACCCCACTAGTTATCCATTTACTGCTACACCACTGGCATTTATCATGGCTGAATTGGTGCAGATATAAAATTTTTAAGAAAGCTGAAGCTTAAAGAGCTCAAGATGTCAAATTTGCTTTTGAATTTATACCAATTGTGAAAAACCAATGGTATACGTAATTATAAAAGTAACTTTGGAAAGCATGCAAAGGAGACTTGAATCAATCTAGAGATTTTCTTGATAATGAAGCAGATATAAAGGATTCTGATCGATATTTTAAGCCATTTGAAAGAGACTTCAGAAAGAATACTAAGTAATGGCCCAAAATACTTTTTGCTCACTGATTTCAACATCTCAGCTCTTTCACTATTTGCCTTCAGTAGATAATTTTGCCGAGATACACTTGATCATTTGACATGTTCTTATATATCTCTCCTATGAAGCAGTCAAGTATCTCTCAGCATCTATTGGTATTATGAAGGCCCAGAATATCATTGAAGAGTATTTATCCAAGATTTTGGATATCCTGTTAAAATACCAATAGCTATGCAAATTAAACATGCATTGAGACCTTTGATTTTAAATATAATGAAAAAATTTAAAGTGTGAATAAAAACACCCTACGTCTAAACTTTCAAGTTCACACAGCACTATCCCATCTTTTCTTGTTACATTAGATGCATGGTTTTTCAGGTACTGAAAACTATAAGTAGCTCTAAATGTGGTCCAGAGGCTATGTTTGATTACTCTGAACTGGAGTAAAGCTATCATGCTACCACTGTTCATTTTCTGCAAGAGGTGAGACATTGGCCAAAAAAGCCAATGTCTCACCTCACCTTCAAACACTATTTATCACAGTGGGTCGAGATAATACATCTATTCGTTATACATCTGATCAAAAATTCAAACAATTTGGTTTTGCAATCAGTTCTCTCTACCCCATCAGCTGGTTTCAATTTGCAGATGATGCTGCCGTAACAACTGGCTTTGAGAATGAAAATCAAATCCTACTGCATCATTTCACTAGATAGTGTGCGTGGGCAGATATGATCATCAGAGTCGAAAAGTTTTCCACCTTTGATATAATAAAATTATCATCTTGATCAACGTAGTATCTGCCTAAGCTGACAATAAATCATGGAACAGTCCCAACTCTAGAAATTGGGAAATCTTTTAGTCTAATGAAAAAAATAGATGAGCTTTCCTGTCATCCTAAAAATATACCTATCATTTATCATCGATATGCTCTTTCCAAACTTTCCTGGCACCTTACTATAGCTGATCTCAGTAAAAATTGGGTGATTCAAAATCTTGATAATATAGTTGCTCGTAAGGTCAAAGACATTGCCAATTTTGGTCTTATATTTCCACACCGACTCCCTACACAGCTAGCTGTTGTCACTATTGAAAGTTAAGCTACATGAATTGTAGGCTATAGTGGTTCTAAGCCGGAAGAAGTTTCCATTTTTATTTTCAAACAGCTTTAAGTTTCATTTCATTTTAATGTAATTTTTGCTTAATTTTTAAATTTCTTTAAATTTCAATAAACTTTGATGGAATATCGATTTAATTGGGCAGATGCTTGGGTATCTGCGGTTTACGTAGAAGGTGAGTAATTCCTATTATCTATGTGCTACTCCCGCTTAGCAATAGTCTTTGTATGCAAGTTCCTCAGGACAATAATGAGGGAATCTTTGAGAGTTTCAGCTTGATTTGATCGCTGTTACAAACTGGATATTCCAAGAAACTATAGAGAATTTTTGCATAGTGGTGTTATCAGTCCCAGGAGTATTGCTTTGCTTCGATAGTGCTGTTATATTGGCTGATAGAGCAGTTAGGTACTTTGGCACATGGCCTAATGTTGGTAACTGGTGTTGGAGATGGTTTTCCATTCGTCGTGGAGGATACGGAGGATTCATATATATTTTCGCCCTTGGATAGCCTACACCGTGATTTCGGATTCCATTGCCCTTCCCACCAACGTAGTTGTTATCAATGTAAGCTGAAACGAACATCACGCACATACTCCTTAATGAAGCACGTATTCATCGTACCATCCCAGCAGGTATTCAAATTCCCGTCATGTCCAGTGAGTTAGCAGATTGCCAAATTCCCTAGGTCTACCGAGCATAGGCGTGAAATCTTGATTGGCTAACGAAGGAATCACCATCTAAGGATTCCTGCCAATAACGTTGCGAGAATTCATTCGAAAAGCATCGAGAAGCGTGTTTTGGTAGTAAAAAGTATACTTTCTTTGCAAAAAAGACTGATAACACATAGTTTCGAATAAATGAAAAATATTTTGCAAACATGTTCAGAAGGCTTTAATTCACATTTTCAGAAGGTACAATATTTATACCTTGCTTAAATCAATTGTTATCGACATTACAAGGAAAGATGGATAGCTTGTAATGCCACAAGCTGCCGAAGCTAGTGACAATGCTACCTATCAACATCAAATTTGGCATGAGTACTAATTGGGGCTATATTCAGTAACTGTTGCCAAAAATACCTGGCACTTCTCATTTTGAAAAGCAAAATAATGGCAGTTACGTCTTCAAGAGCATGTTAATTCCAACAGCAATTTCAGGAGCTGCAGCTTCTTTCCATCAAATCCCACTTCAGTCAAGAGCTCTGCTGTGCAAGATGGGCATGCTGGACATTGCTTCACACCTATCAAAACAGCCTCCATATTTATTAGCATATCACCACCAATTACAAAACCATCTGTTTCTAATGGGTCACTTCTTAACTCAGTCCAGTGAACATCTCTAGAAAGAAGATATCTCTGGAATTGTTTGGTTTCTGCATTAAATATTGCCGAAGATTTTGCTATCAGCATTGTGCATTGAACAGTACAGTCAACCAGTAATGGTTCGGTCATTCATAGGATGCGAGGAATAAGAACAAATGATTTATTGTAGAAGTATCCCAATTGCTGATGTTAATGCATACTTCCTTCTGTGAATGACGTCACAGCATAATGATACTGTCAGGATGATAATTTGAAAAAGAACAGTGGATATATGGTTGGTGCTCATTCTGGTCACAATCTAGTAGCTCAAATTCACCTCAAGAATCAAAATGTGCTCAAATTATGGGAGTCCCCTCCATTTCTATTACGGCACTTCTGTCCCTCTATATCATCGTTTCTCACAGTGGGCGCTGCTTTGATATCAGGGGGCGGTAGCCCAAAAATGGGCGGTTGGGGGCGGCAATGTAGCAGTTATAGGTACCACCATGCAGATAGAATAACTGGAGTACCTTCTGGTCCGTGAGATGCCTATAATTCATTCCTCTATTTATTATCTACAATAGATCACAGGCATTTACTACCAAAAAGTGAATTCAGGGTTTGAAGCAAATTGTGCTATTAACGTGAAAGAAAATTTTCTGTGGAAATGATTCGGTATGGTGTTTGTGAAGTGAATATTTGAAATAAAGTTTGACGATAATATGAGAATGTTTTCCTGTTAACATGATTGTGCGGTGAAAGTTAGAAAGGTTTCTTATTTGAAAATGTTGATGTGCGAATCATGAATATGTGCCACAGCCTCATGGGCCACTGTATTATTTTAATTGCCAGGTGCAGGGAGGTACGGCAGCGAGTTAGGAGAGAGGGCAGCACGGAGAAAGACGAAAGTAGCGTTCGCGATCAAAGTTGATCGATGGTGTTTTTATTTGGGTTGACTTATTGGATTAATTTGTATAAAAGTTTAAATTTTGATTGCGTATTGGGTGTGTTAGGAAAGGATGGCAACACTACAGCAAGCAAAAAAGAAGTGTAGGTAGTACAGCGTGGAATATCTGAAATATGGATTTCTATCAGCACCACACAATCAACATCAACCTATGTGTCAGCTGTGTGAGAAGGTGTTTTCAAACGAAGCCATGAAACCTTCGAGACTATTGGAACATTTGACAAAAATACACCCTGATAAAGCAGACAACGATATGACATATTTTAAGTCATTTCAAGAAAAGTTCCAGAAACGAAAAACTACTGGAAATATGTTTGCTATCACTTCACAAGAATCCGTTGATGGTTTGCGTGCTTCATACAACATATCTTTACTGATTGCTAGATCTGGTAAACCTCATACGATTGGGGAGGAACTTATTCTGCCTGCGGTAAGAGAAATCCTGCACACAGTTTTACATAAGTCACCTGACCAAATCATAAAAGCTATTCTTGTCAGTGATAGTTCAGTTCAAAGAGGGGTAGATGAAATGGCTGCGAACATTGAAGAAACACTGTGCAATATTCTTGCTACAACAGAGTTTAGCTTGCAGTTAGATGAGTCCACTCTACCAGGAAATGAATCTTTGCTTCTCGCATATGTTCGTTTTGTCAAAGATGAAAGTTGGTTCATGAATTGTTATTTGCAAGAGAACTTCAAACAGACACTAAAGGAGAGTCAGTATTTAATGTTGTTGAGAATTTTTTTAAAGAGAAAGACATCCCATTTTCTAACATTCTTGCATGTGCAACAGATGGAGCACCATCCATGGTAGGTCGTCATCGTGGCTTCATCAGTTTCTTGAAAAAAGCCGTACCTGGGGTGTTTATGGTACATTGTGTAATCCACAGGTAGCATCTTGTAGCAAAAAATCTATGTGGTCAACTTCACAAATCAATGAATACTGTTATCACAGCAGTAAATAAGATCAAGGCACATTCTCTCAATTCCAGACTTTTTCGACAACTTTGCATTGATAATGATGAAGAGTTTGAACGTTTATTGCTACACACAGAAATTAGATGGCTGTCAAAGGGAAACTGCCTGAAATGCTTCTATTCTATGTTTGATACAGTCATAGAATTTTTCCAAGATTCTAATCATGGGCTCTGTGACGATTTAAAAAATCAAAGATGACATTGCTTATATGTCAGATATATTCAACAAATTCAATGAAGTAAATTTGCAGCTGCAAGGAAATGATGTCAGCCTTATCAAAGTCAAGTCTGCTATCTCCACCTTCCTATCCAAGTGTAAGTTTTTCCAGCGAAACTTAGCCCGTCATGAGCTCTACCAGTTTCCGAGCCTATGTGAATTGGATAAAGAAAAGCGCATATCAGACGATGACCTTCAGGTGTATTGTACTCACCTAGAAGAGTTGCAAAGAGATATGTCTGAAAGAGTTCAGGGTCTTTTATCGCTGAAAATACCTGACTGGGTAATCAATCCATTCTTAGAGGTTTGCAATGAAGAAACAGGAGAGGCAGAGGAAGAAATAATTTCGATCCAAAACGAAATTGAGCTAAGTCCGAAGTGTAAGAAATCATATAAAGATTTCTGGCTACAAAAAAAGATATCTGACTTTTATCCAGTATTATGGAACAAGGCCAAGATATATTTTATTGTTTTTACGACTTCATATTTGGCAGAACGGGGCTTCAGTGCAGTTGTCTTGCTTCTTTCCAAGCAAAGGAACAGACTTAGAATTACCGAGCGTGAAGATCTACGTCTTCTTATAAGTGAGTTCGATCCTGATGTGGAGAAACTAATATACCTACACCAAGTACATCGATCTCATTAGCAGTAATTGAGAAAACAAACTAGAAAACTTTATTAAATTCATTGTTATTTTTGGACAGCATATTTTGTCCTATTTTTGCATTAGCAGTAGTCCTAAAACCAAATTAAAGTAGTTTACTGAATTAGTTATCATTTTTAAAAACATATGTTGTTAAATTAGTTGTTCTTCAATTTAGTAATTAGTAAAAATGGGTCATTAAATTAATTTTTAGTTTTGAAAAAATATTTTGCTGTTTAATGCTCTTGCTTTTGATTTGAAAAAGTGCTTTCATGTTTGTATTAATTGCATGCATTTATTAAAGGGTGACGCTGTAGGTCAAACAAATGTTTAGAAGCTGACAAAGTCCAGCTTTTATATCACTATTTTTTAAATGCATGTTTTTGTATAATGTTGTTTTTTTCACGAAAAAAGCTCACTTGTGTTTATGGGGTAGGGGGCGCTAGGAGTTTGTCAGGAAGCCAAGGAGGCGTCAGCCTGAAAAAGTTTGAGGAACCGTGCTCTATATCGTTCTAGGCTAGCCCCCCTGTGCTTATTATCAGTCAGTTATGTAAAAGGAAATGACTTCTGGTGTGCTTAGACTGGGCATTTCCTTCTCAATGCACTAGCAAATGGTAGGCTCCTCCTTCCTATCATGTGGTAGGCTTGGGCGGCACCTTGGCGGTCATGGCCACCTCTAGGGTGGCATTTACATCTTGTTTGTACAACATTGTGCTTTCTCTGGATATACTTAGAAGGTAGTACATGCTAGCAGACCCCTTTGACACTGCCACCAAGAAGTCTTGCAGTGTCAGCGTCACCAGCTAGCTTTGCACTTACGTCATCCAAGCTATCCCAACCCCTTTCACATTGTAGCCAAGAAATGTTGCAACTTTAGGGCCACTGGAGAGCTAGCTTCAATTGTAGAATGAAATTGAAATAAAAATAAAATATTACAAAAGATACCACTCCCAAGTACTGCTACATGCGTCGTTTCTCTTCTCACATTATTCTGTAGCGCATTGTTACGAGCTACATTGAGTTAAGTTTAATTTTAGATTCAGATCGGTTCAGCTTTTATCAAACAAACAGCTCATCGTTTTCTACATTCATTATCAGGGTCAGTTTAGCTTAAGTTATGCAAAAACACCAGAAACTCATGAAATGTCGCTATCCCGATATTAAATTGCAATTTACATACAAATCATCTAAGTGCATATTCCCTTTATTTATATAGTACTTGAGCTTTTTAATCTTTTCCCACCCCTTGTTTGCTCTATTGTTGTCTAAAAATATTCGTGCAGTGGATGCAATGCCAGTTATTACGGCAAAACAGCTAGGAATCTTAAGGTCCGTTGTTATGAACACTTCGTGCTAAAGAAAAGTGGAGGAACTCATGCCCCTCCTCGTTCGTCATCTATCTGGGATCACATTAAGCAAACAGGTCATGTTTTCATAGTAGAGTACTTTTCTATAACCATTAAAGCTGATAATCCCTTCAATCTTGTAATCCAAACGGATAGACCCAACCTTAATTTCAAACTTCCATTTCCATGATTTTGTTTTAATTATTTGCTCCATTTTCTTATTGCACATTTTGCTCTCTCCCTTGGGCTTTTTCTTGTACCCTTTATTATATTGACTCTCATGTTGTTTTACATTTTTTCATTTTGCTTCGTGTTTCCTACCACTTCTGTTCTTACTCCGGTGCTCCCTTTCAACAGTTAATTATGTTTCTTCCAACGTGTTTATTGATCCTACTTTTAGCAGTTAATAGCCTCCCCTTCCAATTGTTTCATAATGATGATGGCTCGATTGGACTCAAAACGATTAGCCAAACTGGAATTGTCTTAGGTATAGTCTTTTATCACATTGGAATAGTCTTATGGAATAGCCTTGGAATAGTCGTATGGAATATTCTCATATTAATACCTGATTGCGTCAAAAGAAATATATTAAATCATGTGGATTCTATTTGTGAACGTTCTCATCGTTTAAATTTTATAATTTACTTCCTCTAAAATGCTTTTTCTGTTATAAAAAAGTTAATGCCATTCTGAAATTTCTTTATGGCGGTCTAGGCCACAATACACCTCTTTCAAACATCTCGCCAACTTATGGATTCTCATTCTTACAGATAATGACTTTACTTTAAATTTACTCTATTTCTCTTCTTATATACCTTTCTATACGAAAGTGATTTATAAGAACGTAGCACTCAACTGATCAAAGAGTAAGTAAAAGCTCAATCTTGGATTTTTATACACTAGTGTATATGTATTTAACGCTCAATCTTTATGTATATGCAATGCTACGTATGTCATGTTGGCTGCCCTTCTGTTATATAAAAAGATCCATCATAACTTCAGGTGTATTGTAGCTTTTCCACCTTCTACTAATGTTCATACGCAAAACATTGGAATTCAAAAGTTTTTGTTAAGAAAGTCTTGAGAAAGTTCTGATACTGCAATCTGAAAAAAGAATGAAAGTTTCAGAACTGGACCAAAAAAGCTTTCTTGTAAGAAGGGTCGTTCCTAGACAATTTTCTTGGGAGAAGGTGTAGTGCTTACCTCTGCCGATGAATTGGGCGTTGTTTTCACATGGGTGTGACCGGTAAACTCAAACTGTGTTTATACATTGAAATTTTGCCATCTGCCAACATGGTCAGGCCCATAGACATTTGAACCTGGTAAGGTGCACAGATGTAATAGTCTATTTAAGAGCCAGGAAGCGGTTACGTTTTACATAGTTGTCCTAATAAGTAGAAGACTATATATGGCAAAATAGTTGCTCTTGATAGGTATGATGTTGGAAAATGGCATTCGTGGATCGTGGGAAACACCCTATTGCAGAATAGAATGTAGTTATTTTCATCATTGATCATCAGGGAGACACTGATCTCTCAACATATTTACGCTGACGTTTCCTTTCTGCTAATGCGTGCGTTTACGCCGATGCTAGAAGCAAAGAAATCTCGTGCCATTAGGTAGATGAAAAGACATTACTTACCCAAGATATACATTTGACTTCTAGGCACACCAGAGTCATGGAAATGGAGGGCTGCAGTCCCCCTACCAACTCTTTTGCTAGTTTATTATGACATGCAATAGATAAACTATCCTATTTCAGTTAAGATTTACTTATATACTCAAAAGAGGGTCTTCTTGCAATCTACAGGTAAATTTGCACTAATTTTAAGGGGTTCCGTCCCTGATCCCCACTGTCAAGCCCAATAGGAGCTTGCCACTCATCCGCAGCCTTCTCACTCAAAAATATGCTTTGTCGTCCCTGTAATCACTTCATGGGAGACACTCGGAAGGAAAAATTGCCTTATTCCCTCAACAGAATTGTCGACTACACGAATGCTCACATCGTCTTTGCAGTGGGCAAGTGAATCCAGGATTTGAAGCAATAGCCTTTTACTCCTAGGCTATTGCAAGCTTTTCGGAGGGCAAAATCAGAATATCTGCAATCCATATCTCACTATTGTCATACCCCTAGACTCTAGATTGGGTAAAGTCAATTGACAAATTATAAAAACTCGTTGAATTATGCAGGAGCAATGTCCCTACCCTACCCTAGTGTCTACGGGTCTTAGCAGGTAGACTTGATGGTGCATGTAACTAAAGAGAAAGTGCATAACTTGAAAGGAGGAAAAGGTGGAGTTTGAAGAAGGAGCTCCTTAAGAGATTTTGGGAAATCGCAGCCTTTGATTTGGTTATAACTACGATCAACGGCTTTTTTACAGTAGTACAAGAAAATTGATGAGGAAGTAGCGACGATAAAACAAGACCAATTTTCCGATAGAAGGTGAAAATTTGGTTGATTTTCAGGCAAGATTTTGGTCTGAGGGTGTGACACCTCCTATGCTCTCCCTCAGTACAGATATGCATATAAGAAGACGTGTACTTTGGGAACTAAGAGTCTATACCCTATTTTTTATAAGGAACCCCTTTCTAAGGAACGTACATATAGAACGGTGATCCTTAAAAACTTAAACTGCTAATAAAATCTCTAAGGAGTTTTAATTGTTGTTTAAACAACATTTATGGCTGGTTTCACAACTCGCATAGTGTCATAATATCAATTTCAAAACAGTAAGGCCTATAAAGGCTTTAATCAACCAAAAGCGAGCTAAACTCAACAACGTTCCGCTAATTGCACAACTACAAGCTAATTTAGTAAGTCATTGTTATGCTAATATGAACTCAATAGAAAATTGTAAAGAGAGTCTAACGTATTCAAAATAAGTGTGGTAAACACAAGTTCAGTTTTCACTACATTCTTCCCCGGTATCAGTCATCTTGAAAACCATATCTCACAGGTTTTCTCCGTAAACGAGTAGAGCGGCGAAGCTCCTCCACAGGTTTAGGAATATCTATATTTTCATTGACAGTGTTTGACGTAGTAGGAATTTCGATGGTTTCTGATTGACTGTCACTACTCAATTCTTTGTCAACTTCTAATTCTGAATGTTCAATATTTGAAGTATTCCTGGGACAGGGCGCAAGATCATTAAGAGAAACTGTTGACTCACGACCATCTTTATATCGAATGTGTGCATATGTTGGATTTACATGAGTCAGTTCTACTTCTTCCACTAGATCATCTTGCTTGTTAGAACGTACGAACTTTCTCAATAGAACTGAACCAGGTGACAACTAAGAAGGCAGTGATATTCCTTGACTAGATTTTCTTGGAAAACTGAAGAATCTGTCGTGTGGTGTTACGTTTGTGGCAGTGGAAAGTAATGATCTATTAGAATGCAGTGCATCTGGCAAAACACTCTCCCACTGCTCAACAGGTAATTTTGCAGAGGCTAAAGCAAGCCTAATAGCCTTCCATAATATTCCATTAAATCTTTCAACCTGTGAGTTTCCTGTAGGATGATAAGGGGTGCTATGGCTAATGGCAATACCTCGGTTTCTAAAATAGTTAGTAAGTTCTATAGACATGAAAGAGGAGCCACGATCAGAGTGTATGAATTCTGGCATTCCACATAACGAAAATATCGCTTCCAAGCATTTAATTACTGTTTCCGT
>OLMO02000009.1:11371030-11391844 GCA_900291935.2 Cassiopea xamachana | reverse complement strand
AATCGTTCAGGATCTGGTTGTATGCTATTGTGACTAATTCTGTATCCAAGTATGTCAATAACAGGAGCTGAATGAACAGTCTTTGACGCATTGAAGGTTATATTTCGACGTTTAGTCATTTCGAGAAAAGCAGCTACATTTCTATCATGATCAGCTTGATCGACACCAGCTACAGTAACATTATCTAAATAAGGAAAAGTATCCTTTAAACCCTCTTGAGTGATTACATTGTCTATAATCCTCTGAAAGGCAGGAACTCCATTAGTCACTCCAAATGGTAGTACAACAAACTCATATAGATCACCTAGTGCCTCAAAAGTTGTAAATTTTGTCTCAGTTTCTCGAAGAGGTATCTGATGGTAAGCGCTCTTGAGATCAAAGGTAGAGAATAGTTTGTATTTTGAAAGCTTATTAATTATTTCATCAATGTGTGGCAATGGATATGCATCCAACTCTGTAAACAAATTCACAGTTTGAGAATAGTCTATGCACATTCTCTTCTTATGACGTAGGAACTCATCTCGGGCAATCATAACTTGAGCTCGCCATGGTGAGTCACTTCGCTTGATCAAGCCTGCTGCTAGTAAGGAAGAGATTTCATCTTGAATAAAAGCTCTATCATCTTTATTAAAAAACCTTGACTTAGTAGCAATAGGTTTCACGTTGTTAGGTACACTTTTAAATAAAGTTGGTGGATCTACGTCAGCTACATGGGCAACAGAAGTTGAATGAGGATGGATGTGCTTCACTTCAAGTGCAGCGGCTGATTTCGGCAAATGGCTTGTGATGATTAAATCTTCCTTACTTCCTCCGTAAGAAAAAATAACATTCTTATGCTCCTTCTGAAAATCATGCCCTAGAATAACGTCACTACAAAGATTTTGTAAAATATCTAATCTGACCTTTTGATATTGCCTCCCATTCACCTCAATAGTTACATTGCATTGACCAGATATTGAAGATTCCATTGAAGTCGATGCCATAGTTACCTTCTTCTTAGATGGATAGGCTGGAATTCTCAAACTTTTGAAGGCATTTTCACTGATGAAATTGTCAGAACTGCATGAATCAATTAAGGCCGTCAAACCAACATTGCCATTGACTGTGATTGGCACTGAAGCATGTCGGAGACCTGAGGGGCAAGCAGCGGTAATTGTGCATATTGAAGGCTTACAAATAACACTAACAGTTGTAGTCTTCCTTGCAGATTGACATACTTTAGCAAAATGTCCTCGTTTAGAGCAATTGTGGCAAACAGCGTCGCGGGCAGGGCAAGATGCACGGCTAGCATGTACAAATCCTCCACAGAAGTAACAAGACTTTTTGCAAGCGTTTTTGCTTTTAACAGTAGCCACTGACTCATGATTTGATTCTGTTTGATGATCAGTAGATGTAGCAGCGACATTAGTGGGTATCACTTGATGGCTTTCTTGCAAATATAATTCAGAATTCTTCTGAGCAGTATGTAAGGTTCGTGCTATGTCATAGGCTCTATCTAAAGACAATTCAGCATTTTCCAAAAGTCTTTGTCGAATATAATTTGATGAAATACCGTTAATAAAAGAATCTCTTATCATCTCAGATCGATAGACTTCAGCTGTAACTGCACTAAAATTACAGTGCTTACTCAATTTCTTTAGCTCTTCCAAAAATTCATCGAGCGACTCACCTGCCTTTTGTTTTCGAGTAGCGAGTTCATGACGTGCAAAAATCTTGTTTGGCGTTTTCACATACAATCGTTCAAGAGTTTCAATAACTGTATCATATGTTGCACATTCTTCAACATACTCAAACACTTCTGCAGAAAGAAAATTGAAAATGGAGCGAAATCTATTCGGGGCTGCATCTCCACATTCAGCGATGAAATTATCAAAAGTTCTTTTCCAGTGTTTCCATTGTTTTGCAGCATTAGGTGAGTTGGGATCAGCGTCCAGTCGCATCGGCTTCAGCACTTTGCTCATCGTAAAGGCTTTTGGTTGATTAAATTGTCATAATATCAATTTCAAAACAGTAAGGCCTATAAAGGCTTTAATCAACCAAAAGCGAGCTAAACTCAACAACGTTCCGCTAATTGCACAACTACAAGCTAATTTAGTAAGTCATTGTTATGCTAATATGAACTCAATAGAAAATTGTAAAGAGAGTCTAACGTATTCAAAATAAGTGTGGTAAACACAAGTTCAGTTTTCACTACACATAGGTACTGTCTCTGTAAAGCTAAAATCGAAAACATTTTCTTATTCGCATAAATACTTACAAGCACACAAATACAAAACGATACCACATGGAGCATGGAATTACATAGTAGCCCTGTGGCCATTAATCCAAAGCAAATAACAATCAAATAAACACAAATAAATGAATAAATCAATGGATCATTCACCCGTTACACAGCTCCTCCACCTGGAAGGTGGCACCTAAACATCTAATAAATAAAGTTCGAAGTTAATGGTTTACCTAAAGAAATGCACGTTTTTGACTATCTAATCATAAAAATCGAAATCTAGCTTGAGTTCTAGGAAAGCTAAACGCAAAGTTCAGAATTTTGAAGGTACTCTTGTGTCTGTGTCACTCTTATGACACTAAATGTGCAATGAAATTAAGGAACTATTAATGTGCTTTATCACTTGATCAATGAAGTTCCACTTCAAGAATATGACACTTTTGGGACTAGGCATGGATTACATGACATTGCTTATGAATAAGTATGTATGCCATAGAGACACATCGCAAATTGTATTCATTTCCTATAAACTTAAGTTGAAATATGAGGTACATCTGTACCATTCTACACGCTAAGACTTGTTTGCTCAAATTTCTGCTCTTTGTGAAACATTGATACACGTCTTCCTTGATACTCTTTGAATTTAATGGTTTCCTCAATAGATGTACGCCATTAATTAGGGTAGTTCGGAGTAATTTTCTATGATGTGTAGAGACGCCTCCTGTTGGGGAGGGGGGCGTTTTGACCAATTGATCAACTATTGCTACTAAAAAATATGAGGTCTCAGAAAATACTGTGGTCAACTCTCTTGCAGCAAATTTTTAGGGAATTTGAAAATATTGGGGGTGTGTGCGAGGTCCCCCCACGTCTTTCCAATCCCCACATCCCTGGTAATATGGATCACTTTTCAGGGTTTTTGAAATTGAACTTTTAATTTCTTAGCACAAGGGTAAATATTCTCTCAACCAATCATCATATCAGTGCATTTGTCATCTTGACAGTTTATTCGGAAGATATTGACTTGATGGAGGGGAACTATCTTCCTTAGGAAGACTCTTCGAGACCTATGCCAAGACGCTACTTTTCAAAAAAGTTGCCGCGGTAATTTTGGTCACATCTGTCAACAAAGAATAAAGAACAAAAAATAAAGCAGTCTACGTGCGAAAAAACAGCTCATGAGCTTTTGCTGTATGCGAAATTTTAACAATAATCTCGATATATTAAAAGTTCACGCTATTGAGCTCCAAAGCAAAGATTAGGTGCATGAGTTATAAAAATACCAGCCTTTATGACCCCACTAGCTTAGAGAACACAGAAATATAACTAGCTTTGCTTTTGGATAGAAGTATTTTTTATCTTCAGGTAATGGCTTTATTCTTCTTCAATTTCCTTAAGCTTTCGTGTTTCAAATCATATTTCATCACAGTTCCATATGAAGTTCAAATTATGGCAGTAATTAATTATGATTTGCTCCCCAACGAGTTTTTCCTCCAAATTTGTTATTTTTGAGAACAGAAAAGAAGTGACTGTAGCTACCTGCTAAAAAACTTGCTGACGTGATCCAAGATGGCATCTATGAACAAAAGTGGGGCGCATAGTTGTGAGAAACTAACTAAAACAGTAGTAGCCTATATTACCCGGTGACCCATGTTACCCCGGATTACCTTATCTAATCATTTCTTAGTTCTGATGCCACAATTCTTTTACTTAAACTCTGCTGATATTTTTCTGTCCCTTCCTCTTCTTGCAAAGAAGCAGCATGCATCTAGGCGCAGCTCCACTATCTGGTAGTTTTCAAGAATGCTTCAAGTCAGTGATTTCCACATGAATTGAATCCGCACTGCTTCTGGTTTGTCTCTCATTGGCAATAGTATGTTAGTTGCTAGCAAATTAATCAAAAAGCTTATGAACTCACGAAGTTAATAACTTTATGTGTGCGAAGAACTTTGACGTTCATTTCTCCCGTCAGAATCACAACAAAAATTAGCCCATATCACATTACACTCTGAACTTTCAAATTTCTGAGCTCTGGTGCTCCATGTACATTACACATGTTCAACTTAGAAATTATATAGTATGATTACTCACACTAGATAGAAGAAACCATAGGAGTATGGCTACCATTTGGCGTAAATGGCAAAGATTGGAGTTTAAAAAACTAGTAAGAGCCCTCATACTTTTAGTGCTGCAGGATCCACTTGGAGGAATTGATAAAACACTCTCTTTTCCAATATTTTTTATCATGACAAAAATTGGATGCCATTTTTGCTAAGTTCCTATTGGTACTGCATAATTTTAAGTTCCTAATTGGCATGGGGTGGGAATGGATGGGAGGCTAAAAGAATTAGGATAGTCTGAAATGTGGGGATTAGAATAATCAGGAGGTAGAATAAATCTTTGAAATCTAAGATAATGCTGCTATGAAGCACTCTTTTCTAACAGATGTCTATGGTCATGAGATTGTAAGCAGTACAAAAATATTGCTAAAAGACTAGAAGATTCGTTCAAAAGCATTTATTTCGAACGCATTTTGGGAATTTTTGTGCACAAAATAACAGCAGGTTGGGGGCAAATCTTAAAATTTTTGAGGAACATGTGTTTCTTGGGGCCATATAATCCACTGATCATGAAGATCGAGTCAAATTTCTTCTCCGATGGCGGTTGAAACTGGTAAATTGCAAAAATTTTTTTAGGGGCTCCAAAAAGTTTTTGTTTGTTGTATATTTGAATTTTTACTTTGATTAGGACATGTAATATATCTTTTGTTACCTTATTGGGACTAGTGAGTTCAATAGTTGCATCGGAAAATGTATTTTGGCAGGTATGTCTCTGTAAATCATACAGAAATCTCATTTTTTAAGTCGATCAACTTTTGAGCAAAAGATTTTGGCTAAGAATTGATATATACTGATTCATAATTCGAGCATTGGTATCCAAAAGTTAAGTAATGTATGAGCTGGTTAGAAGAGAATATTCAAAAAATATTTCTGCAAAATGAAATAGTATTATTGCATTATTTCTCACCAATCATTATTCATTCTTATGTTGTAAAGCAATGCTCTTTGGCTATTATATGTGGTAGGGGTAGGAGAGGCAAGTATTGTTATAGAAAGCTTTCAATATTCTGCAATTCTATTGTATATTTTATCCGTTCCACCATGGCTGGGCTCGGAGAAAAACTTTTTCAAAATAAAGGCTCTCAGATGGTTGGAAAAGGCTATTTTTATATTGATTATTGCAAATAAAGAAACAACTTCCTATAACTAGATGCTCTTTCAACTGTTGTACAAGCATTATTTAGCCGTCAACTCTTTTAAAATTACTTAATTTTGACGATGTATTGACCTAACAATGATTGAATGTTCTCAAGTTTCAAATTTGGGAGGTGTTACATCCCAATAACCCCCTTCGCTAGGTCCCTGCATGTGAGTTATGTACTTCAACCAAAGTGGTATGCAGCAATACATGGACTAAAGGAAAGTTGAAGCATGTCATACTAAGAACCCTTCACGCAGGGCTAGAATTCGCTAAACTGCACAATAGGATCGTTGTCTATAAAGGGTCAGCAAGTGCTCTATTCTAATCTAGAAAAACCCTTTCATAGTAGTTATTGTGGGGGATAGACATTGGGGCCAACAACAAATCCCTGAAAAATGGACGACTAAGAAGAAGGAAAAGAAGTAGTAGAATCAGTAAAGGACAAATTATACATACATGAGCTGAAGTTTGTTTATGCTAGATATATAACATGACGAGTTGTAGGGTTGGGGGAAGAAAATGGAAAGCAAGTTGTACCATTGTTCAGTTCTTGGAATGAAAGATGATTTGTGGATTAGATAGGGTAATTTGGAAAGGGTGTGATAAGATAGATGTTTGAAAACGTCTCCCTGGATTTAGAATAATATTTTTGACTTCCAGAGAGCAATGTCAAAATAGAGAAAGAAAATAGAAGGATCTGCAACCAGACTATGATGAGATGGGGCGGCAACGAATAAACTCCAAGTTGGTGTAGACTTCACAGACAAGTGTGAATTTGAAAAGAGCCATAAATGGAAATATGGCGGACATCACAGCAGTTTGAAAATTGCAAGAAGATAGAAGCTGATTTTCTTACAAGTGTAAAGACAGAACAGACTATCATTGATAAAGGAGAAAAGGCTCCAAGAGAAGAGAATTCAGAAGAATTCTACGAGTCTGGGAGAATGTAAGCAATACAACGAGCCAGTTATAGCTGTTATAAATGCATCCAGTAGATGAACAAAGACAGTCAATTACAAACAACAGACAATCAAACTTAAATGGTTGTTTTGGCCTTGCATCAATTACACTGGTCAACAGCCAAAAAAAGTCTAAAGTTTTTCAACTGATTTAAGGTAATTTTGATGTGCTCATTCCAAAAATCATATTGGTTTTGCTCAATCAGGTCAACTTTTTGAACTATTCACAAGTGCATATGAAACAAGCCATTCAGAGGCCTGGATTTTGGACGAATCAGTGAGTTGGGTTACAGTCTTACTGACCAATCAGAGCGTCTGCAGTAAGGGTATAAATAACTGGTCTCACAAACACCAATTATCAGTTTCAGCTCAATTCTCTTAAAGATAGGTGCTCTCTCCAGCTTCAAAAAATGGCTTCCACTTCAACTTCAGCTAGAAGATCTTGTAAAAATAAACCTGACCTCTGCTGTTACATCTGCGGGGAATTCACGCTTGCAGGCCAAAGGAATCAAGTGACATCTTTCATCAAACATGCCTATTATTCTTATTTTGGTATTAAACTTGGTGACCAAGATAAACTTTGGGCACCACACATTGTGTGCAAATCTTGCACTGAATATCTACGCTTTTGGACCAAAGGGAAGAAAAATTCTTTAAAGTTTGGAATTCCTATGATTTGGAGAGAACCAACGAATCATGTTACAGACTGCTACTTCTGTGCTATTGATTTAACTGGAATTAACAGAAAGAACAGAAGCAGCCTGACATATCCTGATCTTGATTCAGCACGTCGACCTGTGGCTCATTGTGAAGAAATTCCCATACCTGTCTTCAAAGATTTTCCAGAAACCAGCGATGATGCTTCCTCCAGCTTTTCAGAAGATAATAATGATGAAGAAACTCCTGTGAATGATCGTGCTCCACATCCTCTATCACAAAATGAAGTTAATGATCTAGTTCGTGCCTCAACTTACCGAAGTGTTCTGCTGAGCTTTTGGCATCCAGATTAAAAAAAAATCTTCTTGAAGATAGCGTACAAATCAGTTTCTACCGCAATAGACATCAAGAGTTCCCTTCTTTTTTTCTCTGAAGAAAACGACTTGGTATACTGCACAGATATTATTCAGCTTCTGCATAATCTTGGAGTGTCAAAATATGAAGCAAAAGATTGGAGAATTTTTATTGATAGCAGCAAAAGATCTTTAAATTGTGTTCTGCGTCACAATGGCAACCAGTTTTCACCTATCTCTCTTGCTCACTCAACTACATTAAAGGAGAAGTATGAAGCAGTGAAATACGTGCTTTAAAAAATTTCTTATAATGAACATCAATGGCTTATCTGTGTTGACCTCAAGATGGTAAATTTTTTGTTAGGCCAGCAGTCAAGATTTACCAAATACCCATGCTTCCTATGCATGTGGGATAGCAGAGATACAGCCCAACATTATGAAAAGAAAGACTGGCACGTGAGACAAGAACTGGTACCTTATAGAGCTGAAAACATCATCAATAATCCTTTGGTAGATCGTGACAGAATTCTCTTTCCTCCATTACACAAAACTTGGCTTGATCAAGCAATTTACCAAAGCCTTGGATAAAAATGGTAGCTGCTTTACTTACTTGTGTCGTACCTTTCCAGGAGTAACTATAGAGAAGCTGAAAGCTGGTGTTTTCCTTAAACTATGCAAATCTTGTCTCCAACATGCTTATTGCATTTAAAAATCTTGGATGCAATATGAGCATCAAAATGCATTACTTATTTTCGCATATGGATCGATTTACTGAGAATCTGGGATCAATGGAAGATGAACAGGGTGAAAGATTTCACCAGAACATTAAAGAGATGGAATCCAGGTATCAGGGACGTTGGGATGCAGTAATGATGGCTGATTATTGTTGGACTATGAGGAGCACCCTTCCTACTACCCAATATTCTAGGACTTCAACTAAGCGAAAATTTAAGCATTAATTTTTGAACAAGTTTATGTAAAAATAAATATAATCATGTAATGTTAAATTTACCCCTTTATGGGAATTTTTTATAGGAATTTAATGTTACTATAATAAAAAATACATTGTTATATTTTTACATTTTTTATGTAGATCCTGCAATGGTATGATAAGTATTTAATAATTGGTTTTTAAGGTTATAAGGTTTCAAAAGCAATGCATTTTTGGAAAAATATTGAATATTTTAAAATTTAAGTTGTAAAAAGTTTGACCTAATTGAGTGAAACCAATATGATTTTTGAAATCAGCGTATTGAAATTAGTCTAAATCAGCTGTAAAAACCTAGACTTTTTTAAAAAAGTATTTTTTTGTTGCCCAGTGTTATCAAAGGAATGATAAAATGAAATTTGACATCAATATATATTAATATCTGAAAAAATCTAAACTTTTTTCAACGTGTGCTCTCCTGTGACATTTGTTAAATTGATTAGAAAGTCTTGTTAATAGAATAAAATCTAAAGGTGTAAAGGATTTTAGACCCATATGTTGGATAAACAGCTAATTGCTTGTATTTACGAAACTTTTTCAAAGACAATGCAGCTAAAACATTGCCTCAGCTGAGGAAAGAATAAAATATGCTTTGATGTAGAGCCCAATATATTCCATTTTGATAAAAGCTGAAAATTCTTTTGTACAGAAAAATGACGTTTATGACAGCCATTTTGACTTTTTTAAATTTACCAGTGTCAAACATCATAATTGAAAAGCATGACTTTTGAATTCATAATCAGTTATTGATTTGGCCATATAAAGTACCTGCTGATGTGAAGATTTTCAAAATAAGGTCAGATTCGCCCCACTTTTAGTAGCAGGCGGAGTCAGTAAAATTTTCAACACTTAATTAGCAGTAGTGACGGCAATTAAACACTTACGAGTACATCTGCTACTACAATGGGTACCATTTTGAAAAAGTCCACTGAACTAACCAGCAAAAACATTTTAGCAAAAAGATCTAATGAAATTCGTATTTAGCAGCTAAAACTGTATCAGAAGACACCCCACTCTAAACAGTGTTACGAGTTGCTCAACATAACTGTTATGTATTTGAAAATCCAGTAGCAGATGAAATTTTGGTTCCCTGTAAAATGATCATGTGACAAGGAAAAACAGGTTATTTTGCCATAAAAGTGGTGTTATATTATTTGAGTGTCTATCTGGGTGAATCACAGCAAAAAGATATTACAAGCTCAAACTTCCACCAGTGACGCCCCTAGAATTCTTGAAAGTAGCGGCCAGCGAGCTAAGGTTTCAAAAATTCTATGAAACTCTATTGATGTTTAGTCTTCCTTTTTACTTGAGTTCCAACCTCTTCGGACAAGTAGTTTTTGTTGGTAGCAAGTGACAAGGATAGTTTTTCGAGTCTCTATCAATAAATTAATCACATAGACAGTGAGGGTGTTGCTCTCTGTTGAGAAAAAGAGCACTATTACTCTTTTACTTGAACGTAGAACGTAAAATATCTACGTGCACAGTTTCCAAAATCGTTGGATGGGAAGCAACAATATGTATTTTTAATTTCGATCATTTTGCATCTTAAATTTTCTCTAGATAGCTTAAGGACCATACATTGAGGTTTTCTTCTGTCCTTCAAATAAGAAATTAGCACCTCTCCTATCTTGAAAAGGATATTTTCCGACGTTATAGAGAGCCCAATTTATGAAATTCTTTCTGGAGACAAGCTCACAGACCCAAATTTTACATACACTATTAAAGAAATATTGTAGTACATAAATCTTGCTTAACTGTAGCAAACTGCAGTTTCCGACTCTCATACTTGACTTCTACATCTTTGCACATTTGATGCAATCGAGTTTAGCATATCTCAAGGGATCTCAAGGAACATTGTGCCAAAGTTCCCAAAAGAAGGAAATGCGGCCCTGGCTTCGACTGTGATAGACCTCCATGATTACATCAAGGTCCTGCTCAGAAAGCAGCCTGATAAGATCATACTTGTCATTGGCAAAAATGACACTCCTCATGAATATTTCTGTGACGGCTTGAACGTATCAAATTATAGATAAAGTTCATCCTTGAAAACCTAGTGTCATTTAGTAGCATCTTAAATCATCAGGAGAGGGAAATATCCAACCATAAGATACTAATGAGCACCAGGGTGGTCTTTAGAAGCATATTTAGCATAATTTTATATCAAGTTAATATGAACTCAAAATCAACTAACATGAAAGTTTAACCACAGTGCGAGGCAAAATACCCACTGGCACAAAAGACTTTTGGTCTAGAAACGTGTTTGCAGATTTGTTTCACCAAAAGATAGAATGGGCCGAGAAGGCTTACATCAAGACCTATAACTCTGTCAACTGAAACTCTTTCGCTTCTTTCAAAAACTAAATCATCAACTTGAGATGCATGTAAAAAATTATGACAATCCTGGTTCCGCTAGCTAATAAATCATACGCTACTGGTACTAAAACTAAGTTATAAGAAAGAAAGCCAAAAAGGGTGAAAAATTGCTTGACTACAAATCAATGACGTTACACTTCCATTCGCGCATGGGTAATAATTTCGTACGCAGATATTTAAGTTTGAAATGTAAAATTACCGATTAAGCGCCCAAGACTTAAATACGCACCCAATTTGAGAAACTACTTCTAGCAACTACCCAGGTAAGAAGCGCCCAGTCCTAATATACACACAAGTCTAAATAAGCACTTAGATAGCTGCA
Source organism: Cassiopea xamachana (assembly GCA_900291935.2). NCBI lineage: Eukaryota > Metazoa > Cnidaria > Scyphozoa > Rhizostomeae > Cassiopeidae > Cassiopea > Cassiopea xamachana. Next base: position 11,380,710 of record OLMO02000009.1, on the reverse strand, counting down.
GTGGCGTAACCGACGTAGGTTGGGGGTAGGAAAACTCCTGACGGCCACCCAAACTTTTGAGGCACGAACGTATCCACCACAACTTTTCAAGAAAAAGCATGTTTGCATTATTTGATGTGGAAATAAGTTGGGGCCCCAATCTTTCTGAACTCCTAAAGGCCCCTGATTGTCTCCATTACGCCACTGGATGAGTGAAAGAGAAACAAAACTTTGTCAATTTTCTTTGGCTTCCAACCTCACATACATTCTCTCACAATAAATACTCTCTGCTGACTTCGCTTATAATAATTCTACGTATTATCTAATTTTAATTTTACACTTAGATGTTGATACAGAGGATGAAGATGTATTCCTTCCTTGATTGATTGGAATGTCATGTTTCAACCTGTTCCAAAGAAAGATTTGTTGTTTCTTTATTTCCTTTTCTTACTATCCGCCCAGGTGCAAATAAACTCCCAGTCCAAAGTAGCACCCACTGCAAATGTTATGCTTGTAAGTCAGAGCTTAAGGCACTTTATCAGTTATTTACAGCATTCACCTACTTAGCTGAGTTCGCCAATCTGGCAAAAGAACTGGGAAAGTCTGCGGTTCGAATGGAGCTGCCTACCCAAAAGTATCTGCCAATAACCTAGTAGAAGAATCCTCTTGCAGTGGCGTACTCTCCTATAGAATATGTAGCTTCTTGATAAGATGTTTATGGAGTACAAGTGAAGCATAGCATTCTTAACCTATCGGGTGATGCAATTATTTTATGGGGGCACTTTTGGTATATATCATAAAGGTGCTCCTAAGATATAGTCTCCCAGCATATCACTGTTCTCTCTAATATAAAACCCAGCTGTGCTCGAAGGCATAGAGAAATCTGCCTCTTTTACTTTAGTCATGCATAGCATCTAATTTTAATTTCTATTACAGGCCATAGAGAACAATTTAGCACTGCGCTGCAGTTGTCATGGAGTTTCTGGCACCTGTACAACCAGGACGTGCTCAAGAGTCATACCATTCTTCAGAGAAATCGGTAGAAAACTCAAAGAAAAATTTGACAGTGCGTCAAAAGTTAAAATGAAGAAGATAGGAGGAAGATCTGCCCTTCTCCCCGAAGAAAATTGGCTAAAGCCCCTCACCAATCAAGATCTTGCATACTTGAAAGATTCACCGTCCTACTGCAATGAAAATGAAATTGATGGCAGTTTGGGTACTATCAACAGGTATTGTAATAAGGAATCAAAAGGCATTGATGGATGTTTCTTGTTATGTTGCTATCGAGGCTTCAAATCAAGCATAGAAGTTGTCACAAAGCGATGCAACTGTAATTTCAAATGGTGCTGTAAAGTGACTTGCAAGATTTGCACCAGAAAGCGGAAAGTTTACAGATGTCTTTGAAGCTTGATGACTGTTACTTTTTATAACTGTTTATTAGTAAAGTAAAGGCTACGTTTAAGTTTCGAATGCATCTATTGAGACAAGATCGAAAAGGCATACAATACATTTTGATGATAGAACGCACTTTGACAAAGGAGAATGTAGTCCTGAGTTATTTGTATTAAAGCAAATAATAAATTGAATATACTGATCGCGTAAAAATGGGAGAACAACTCACCTCTTTTAGTTGCATTATAAACACATATATAAAAGGTGACACTTTATCTTTGGTGTCCAAAACACTTAAATGAAAAGACAATCTTGCTTGCCTAATAATCCGAAAATTTGTTGTCTGTATATGTTTTGGTGCATTCTGTATTTGCAATAAGGTTTAGTCCTATGGCCGACACAAGATTAAATTCAGAATTATTATTTTTACATATACGAGGTGGCTGTTCTCTTATGGTATTACTTTTCTTCCTTATGCTCATAGGGACATGCTGTTTTATTCTGTCTGCAAGTCTCTGCGTATTGCGTCCTAAGTACCGAGCTTCACATCGGCACCAAAATTCATAAACAACACAACTTTTTTGAGTGGTAGGAACGCAATCTTTTTAGCAGATGGTTGCATAACTCTAGTGTTGTAAACCACACGGGGCTTCAAAAGAAAAATAGTAACAAGATGTAATGGATTTACTAATTTGATTCTCAAACTTTGATGGAACATTACCAATCAAAGGCAATTTTAGGTATACCGTGCACTTTTCTGGGCCAATTGGTTATTCTGCTGCAAAGTTGGCAAACTTTGGTTGATGCAAGAAAGTAGAGCGTCTACTAGATATCCGTTTTGATGAGCAGTTGTTTTATTTTCTCGAGCTCTGAGCCTAATGTAGTTTTAGAGCAAATCATAAGTGCCCTGTGATCTTTCTTGTCTTTCTTGTCTTGAAATCCAGTGCCCTCTTTCTCTACCAAAACATCTAGAAAATGCAAGGAGTTGTTTTGCTCCTTCTCTATTGTGAATTTTAGAGCTGGATGTAGCAAGTTCAATTCTTCTTGAAAATGGTAACAATCCAGGTCGGAACCAAAAATGGCAAACCTATCGTCCATATACCGAAAATAGACACCTGGTTTTGCTGTGTTGTCAAAAAGTCTACTTTCATGAAAGCCAACAAAGACGTTTGCTAATGCCGGACCCAAGGGGCTACCCATTGCCACACCGTCTAACTGTGTATACATCTGGTTGTTGAGACCAAATTCAACTGAATGTGTCCTCAGGGAATGGCGGGCAATTAAGGTTACCTCGATACAAAGGATCTGCACAAATCTCTATGTTCTCATCCAATGGGACGTTGTTAAACAGACTGCTGATGTCAAAAGGGCAAAAAAAGTATTTGGCAGGTTCGAGATTACAGTTTTGGATAAAGTTAGGAATCTTTTACGGAAAGTGAGGAGTATAATTTTAGGACCGGTACTAAAATTTCTGCTAATCATTTAGCAAGTTTTGTATTGGGAAGAACCAATCATAGACAAAATTGGCCTAAATGGGGTATTTTCTTTATATGTTTTAGGCAAGCGATACATTCGTGGTCTTTGTGAGCCTTTGGGTCGAGCCCTATCATAAACATCACGAGCCAGCAGTATGTTTTGGTATACTAAGTCTAAGAGACGTTTTTGCAACTTCTGCTCGTTCTTGGCCGTATTATCATGCAAGTCTACACCACCCATGTTCAAAAACTTAATTTTATCGCCAAGACTACAGCCCTTCTTTTGATGTAATCACTTTTGTTTAAAATGACGACCCCAAATCCTTTATCAGGTTTTGTGATAAGGATCTGTTTATTGCAACGTAAAGATTTTATAGCCTGAAAGTGTTCTTTATGCATATTGAATTCTCCTAGGTCGACTGGGGTGCCACAAAAAGCGTGCGCTAAATCACTTAGCTTGGCTTGTAGAGCACTGAGTTCGTTGGATGAAATTGGCTTTTGCCTAGCAAGTTGAGCATATAAATTTCAAATTCAGCAAAAACCTTTTCTTTTTTATACTTTTGGGTGGAAGACAAACATCAAGACCATTACTTAAAACAAACTTTTCCGCATCAGAGAGAGAATAGTCCGAAAGGTTTACAATATGCTTTCTTTGTCACTCAACATGCCAACAAAACGTTTCTTACGCAAAAGCTGAATGTTCCTGTCACGTTTTTCTTTAGTAACATTTTCATTCCTCTGATCAATTTCCGAAAGGTAGCGGCAAAATTGAAATAAGTCACAAAATGACAAAAAGTTGTGAATTTTGGCCCATTGACATTTGCAGGCACGTTTTGTGTACCTAATTTGCGTCTTCATCTTATCAATTTCATCATTGCAATATGCACGTTCAATAGAGGGCTGTGCCTTGCACAAGATCTAGAACTATGAGGAGAAATGAATGTTTGTGAACCACGATTAGCTAAATAAAGTCTATAAAACGAAACAGAGAACTTAGCTGTTCTCATCATTCAAACGCTTTATAGGCTACAAAAGTGATAATAGTGTGAAAACAGTTATAGCAATTGGAAATACATGTTTTCTATGGCCAAACCATGTTCTAAACATGTGTCTGCACTTAATTTAGCATTATCAAAATTTGTCACCATTAAAACTCTGCCCACCTTGTTTTTCAGTGTTTGCATACTTAGGCCCATTAGGCCGGTTACAATGAACAACACTCCATATAACATTGTTGGAGGAAAATTTGGCGGAAAAGAGTTGAATTCATCGATAAAACATGTTTTATTCTTACTTTTACTCTGACATTAATAGTTCAAGCAATATTTCCCCATGAACCTAGCAGTACTCTACGCTTTTACACTATATGCAGCATTAATTCGCTGTATAAGCTGCAAAAGTAACAAAAGGTGCAAACACTTATACTTATTGCAAATACATGTGTTCTATGACCAAACCATGTTCTAAGCGTGTTTCGGTGCTTACTTTAGCATTATCAACATTGCTTCACCATGAAGCTTCGGTCTATTCTTGCTTTTTCAGTGCTTGCATATCGAGGCCAATTAGGCCGGTTACAATGAGCAACACGATATACAACACTGTTTGATGAAAATTGGAGGAAATGAGTGAAATTCATCGACAAAAATTATTTTAGTCTTAGTTTTGCTTTGATTCTAGTAGTTCAGTAAATGTTTCCCCATGAAAATAGCGTTAGGTTACGTTTTGACACTATATGCAGCTCCCTTTTTGCCACCTTCATCACAAACGCAATTCAACTTGGAATGAATCGTTTTATTCCATCATCCTATAAACGTGGCAGAAAGTAATCTCGAAAGCGGTTCACTTTACAATGCGCAAAAGCTGCAAACATAAAAGCTACCGCTTTAAACAATGGAAACTACACAAAACTCCACATGCAAGAGCATTACTTGTACAAGCTCGCAACCTATGCTCCAAAACGATCAATCACACGCATCAACAATAAAATTGCTTCATGTCAAACAGGATCTCGCCCCTTCTGGCCCTTAGCCAAAGTTGTCTCACAAAACTTTTGCCATTCTTCTTTTCCAGCTCTAAAAACAACTCTGGCTCATCTTCATGCACTCCTTCCTCTAAAGCTAACCCTTTTGCATCAACCTTTGCTTTCAATCTTGATGACCAAGATTTCCAAGCTCCTCTCTACCCACAAGCACCATCATAATTTCCCCTATTAGGTTCTCTACACGCAATATCCGGAAAGTCCTTCTTCAACTCAACACCTCCAAATCTAGTGGACCTGATGGTATTATGTGCCCCTGAACTCGCCCCTGGTCTCAACAAGCTCTTCCAACTTTCCTACAATCTTGGTATTTTCCCTTCCTCTTGGAAACTCACCCACATCTTCCCTATCCCCCAAAAAGGTGAAAAATCTGACCCTTCAATCCATTGCCCTATTGCAATCACTTCTCTTATCTCTAAGACTATGGAGACCAGACTATGCATTGTATCACCAAACAACTGCTTGCCTTCCTTGAAACCAACAACCTTCTTTCTGACCATCAATATGGGTTTCGACAAGCCAGGCCTACCGGTGACCTTCTAGCCTATGCTGTTCATGCTTGGTCGTCTGTTCTAGAATCCTACGGTGAGAGTAGAGTGATCTCTCTTAATATTTCCAAGGCCTTTGATCGCATCTGGAACAAAGGTCTTCTTTCTAAACTGCCAATGTTTGGTCCTCACCACACCCCCATTAAATGGATTTCTAGCTTTCTATCTGATAGGTCAATTGCAATTAGGGTCGATGGCTACCTCTCTATTCCACATTATATCAACTCAGATGTACCTCAGGGCTCTGTTATCTCTCCTGTTCTGTTCATCCTCTTCATAAATGACCTGCTTTCCTCTATATCTTCCAGTATTTTCTTCTTTGCTGATGACACTTATTTGATTTCATCTTTTTCATCCAATCCTCCCCACCTTGCCTATTCTAATAATTCACTATATCGTAACACTTCAGCCTCACTTCTCACCAATGACATGACAAATGTAGAGAAGTGGGGGTAGTGACAACCTTGTTATGTTCAATGAAGGAAAGACAAAACAGGTTGTCATATCAAGTAAACATCACCAAGATTTCTCCTTGTTTTTATGAATGGCCATTAACTGGAAATTTCAACTTCTTTCACTCACCTTGGTCTTTCTATTTCATCTAATCTCAGTTGGAAACCCCATATCAATTCCATAGCAAAGCATGCACCTCGGAAACATGGCTTTCTTTCTAGGTCCCGTGGCTATTTCTCACCTTCTCACCTACTAACTATATACAAATCCCAGATTCGTCCTTCTCTGGAGTACTGCTCTCATGTCTGGGGTGGTGCTCCTAAATCTTCTTTCCATCTTCTTGACAGAGTCCAGTCTAAAACTATCCGTCTCATCCACAATCCAAACCTCACTAATTCGTTAAAGTCTCTCTCCCATCGTCGTCTTGCTGCAGATCTTTCCATGTTCTACAGCTATTTTCACAGACATTGCTGGCAGGAAATCAAGAATATTAATCCTGATCCAGTGAGGCGTGTTCGAACCACCAGAAGCTCTACGTATTCACACCCTTTCCAAGTTACACTACCTAATCCACGAACTCTATCTCACAAATCCTCTTTCATTCCTAGAACTTCTCAACTGTGTAACTCGTTGCCACCCACTAATTTCAGTGAATCCTACAATCTGTCATCTTTTAACTCTAACATCAATAAGCTTGATCTTGTCTCCTTTTCTACTTAACCTTCCCCTCATTTTCTCAGCTTTTCCTTTGTCGGGCCTGTGTTATAGGCCCTATTGCCTTCCAACGACATTCCTTAGTAAAACACACGCAAAAAATGCAGCTTTACAACGCTTTGTAACATGAACAGTCACAATAGTATGAAAGCTGCTGCAATCAATGAAAGTACGTTTCTTCCATGGCCAAATCATTATCTAAATGTGTTTCTTCGCTGAATTTAGCATTATAAACATTGTGTCGCCATGAAAATTTCTGCATTCTTCTTTTTGCATTGTTTGCATACTTACACTCATTAGGCCGGTTACAATGAACAACACTGTTTACATTATTGTAGGAAAATTTGGAGGACATGAGTTAAATTCATTGAGACAACATGTTGTACGCGTACTGTTACACCTTTTATAGTAGTTTAGCCAATGTTTCCCCATGAAAATAGCGTTAGTTTACGCTCTTCAACTATATGCAGCTCTACAACGCTTACAACGCTGCAAAAGTGAAAATTTTGTGCAAACAGTTATAACCGTTGGAAAAGCGTGTTCTCTAAGGCAAAAAATGTTCTAAACGTGTCTTACGAAGAATTTAGAATTATAAACGTTGTGTCGCCATGAAACCTCTGCGCATTGCTGTTTCTTCAGCGTTTGGATACTTAGGCCCATTAGGACGGTTACAATGAACAACACTGAATACAAGATTGTTGGAGGAAAAATTGGAGGAAATGAATTAACTTAATTGAGAAAATATGTTTTACGCATACTTTTGCACTTATTCTGGTAGTTTCATCAATGTTTCCCCAGGAAAATAGCGCCAGTTTACGTTTTTACACTATTTGCAGCTTTAAAACGCTTTAAAAGATGCAATAGTGCTAATAAAGATCACACCGTTATAATCATTGGACATACATGTATTCTATTGCCAAACTATGTTCTAAACGTGTTTCTACGCTGATGTTATCATTTTACACATTATTTCCCCTTAAAATCTCTGTCCATTCTTGTATTTTCAGTGTTTGCATACTTAGGCCCATTAGGCCAGTTACATTGAACAACACTACTTACAACAGTATTGGAGGAAAATTTCGAGGGAATGAATGAAATTCATTGAAGAAACATGTTTTACATGTACTTTTGCACTGATTCTAGTTGGTTAGTCAAAGTTTCCCCATTATTATATCGTTAGTTTACGTTTTTGCACCATATGCGGCTTCAAAACAATTTTAAGCTGCAAAGTGACAATAGTGAGCAAACAGTTATAAGCATTGGAAATATGTGTTTTCTATGACCAAACCATGTTCTAAACGGGATCCTTCGTTGAATTTAGCATTATCAAGATTGTTTCACCATAGAATATCTGTCCATTCTTCTGTTTCCAGGGTTTGCATACTTACGCCCATTAGGTCGGTTACAATGAACAACACTACTTACAACAGTGTTGGAGGAAAATTTGGAGGAAATGAGTTAAATTCATTGAGAAAACATGTGTTATATGCAATTTTGCACTGATTTTAGTAGCTTAGTGCAAGGTTTTTCCATGGAAATAGCGTTAGGTTACGTTTTACACTATATGGTGCTTTAATACGCTTTATAAGTTGCAAATGTGTCAATAGTGTGAAAAAAGCTATAATCTATGGCCAAACAATGTTCTGAACGTCTTTCTTCGCTGAATTTAGCATTATCAACATCGCTTCACCATTAAACATCTGTCCATTCTTCTGTTTCCAGTGTTTGTATACTTAGGCCCATTAGGACGGTTACAATGAACAATAATACTTACAACATTGTTGGAGGAAGCTTTGGAGGAAATGAGTTGAATTCCTTGAGAAAACATGTTTTGCGAGTACTTTTGCACTGATTCTAGTAGTTTAGTCAATGTTTCCTCATGAGAATAACGTTAGTTTTCGCTTTTACACTACATGCAGCTTTATAACGCTTCAAAAGCTGCAATGGTGGCAATAGTGTCCAAAACGTTATATTCATTGGAAAACTATGTATTCTATGGCCAAACAATGTTATACACGTGTTTCTACGCTGAATTTAGAATAATAAACATGGTTTCATCCTGACAACCCTGTCTATTCTTACTATTCCATTGCTTGTATACTTAGGCCCATTAGGCCAATTAGAATTAACAACACTGCATTCAAGATTGTTGGAGAAGAAATTCTAAGGAAATGAGTGTAATTCATTGACAAAACATGTTTTACGCGTACTTTTGGACTGATTCTAGAAGCTTAGTCATAGCTTCCAGCTGGAAACGCGTGTGTCTACGTTTTTACACTATACGCAGCTTTAAAACGCATTATAAGCTGCAATAGTGGCAATAGTGTTCGAACCGATATATTCATTGCAAGTACCTATATTTTATGGAAAAACTGTGTCCTAAACGTGCTTCTGGGCTAAAAGCAATCAAAGGAAATGAGTGAAATTCATCGAAGAAATATGTTTTACGTGTAATTTTGCACTGATTCTAGTAGTTTAGTCAAAGTTTCACCATGAAAATACTGTTAGTTTACGCCTTTACACTATTTACAGCTGTAAAACGCTTTAAAAGATGCAATACTGCCAATAGTGTTCAAACATTATTTTCATTCGAAATACATGTATTTTATGCCCAAACTATATTCTAAACGTGTTTCTACGCTGAATTTAGCATCATGAATATTGTTTCATCTTGAAACCGCTGTCCATTCTTGTATTTTCAGTGTTTGCATACTTGAGCCCAATAGGCCAGTTACATTGAGCAACACTGCATACAAAATTGTTGGAGGAAGATATCAAGAAACTGAGTGACATTCATTGAACAAACATGTTTTACGTGTACTTTTACACTGATATTATTAGTTTTGTCAAAGTTTCCCCATCAAAATACCGTTGGTATGCGCTTTTACACCATTTGCAGCTTTAAAATGCTGTATAGGATGCAATAGTGCCAATAGTGTTGAAAACGTTATTTTTATTGAAAATACAAGTTTTCTAAGCCCACACTATGTTCTAAACCAGTGGCGGCTCGTGGAATTTTTCACTGGGGGGGCAAAGCTTTGAAGAATTGGGTGTGGTCCGAGATAGCTGTGGCAGCCACAC
>OLMO02000009.1:11327729-11352887 GCA_900291935.2 Cassiopea xamachana | reverse complement strand
TTGCATTTTTTGTTTTATTCTAAACTAAGTAATTCTTATTACGTGCTTCAGGTCAAAATTATTTGCAAAAATTTTATTTTTAGCGTTTTTTTGCTGTTTGGAAATTCATTTTTCATTTGCTTAGGAGTTAATCTTACTTGTCCAAATAGGTAGTATTAGTGACCAGGAGGTGTATAAAGGCTATGTCCTAATTGTCTGACAATCAATCTAGAAACTGCTGAAGCTTGCACTATGGCTCTTGGTTCTTTTGTAAAAACTGCTTTCAGAATTCATGAAAAAATTAAAAGATAGTTGTCCTGCTGCATTTAATTTAAAGTTTCAAATTTAACATTACTTTAGGTAATGCTTTAACAATCGTTTTTTGACAGTAAATATATTCTTATGTTTCTTCCACTCTCAATGTTTTCATTTGATAATTTTTGTACATAGTATAATTCATAGTGTTTTGTTATGTTCTTATTTGGTATTCTTGTTGTTTTTATTGCTAAATTGAAAGATTATGGGCAATCTAGACCTTGGAATCGTAATATGAAAAAAATAAGGAGATAATGAATTAATATCCAAAGTGGAAAAGAAGTTGACGAATATTAATTAATTGCCTTTTGCCTAATATTCCAGTCCGGGTAGTCCCAGATGTTGATAAGAAATAAATTTTCATGGTTTTAATATAAACCTAGGGCTCAGAAATGTCAACAGTTGTATTGTATATAGTCATTAATAAGTATTAGATACTTATATAAATTCCAGGAATATTTATTGTTATTAAGAAAAAATTAAGGGGCGTGGCTCATATAAATTTTTTGGAATCTATGTCCCTTCACGAGCCATGTGCACCCCTCAAATTTTTTGCTGGATCCGCCCCTGCTAGTTGTGGGTAGTTATAATTTTGTCTTATTACTACCGTTCAGAACTGTCTGGTACAGTTTATAAGGTGGCGTTGGTGGTGACAAGGGGAGGTTGGAGATCACCTTAGGATTTAATAACAGTAGGGAATAGGGTAGCATGACTGCGGATGACCAGGCAGAGCAATGCATTTGTGAGATAAGAGCACAGTCGAGTGGCTAGGCACAGGCAGTTCTGATCAGGTTGAAGAGGTGGGCTGGTAAATCCTAGTTGAAGTAAAAAGGAAAATGCCAGTGCAGTAGATTGTGGCTGACAGAGATGATATATGTTGTTGGTACACTTGACTGTATGAGTCAGAGTTCTCAGTCTATGGTAGTGATCTGCAAACTCCCAGCTCTAGACACAGTGATGTGCAAGCAGACAATACTGGTGATAAGACAATGGTGCACTGTGCCCTCAGTTGCATAGGCTCGTCCGTGGTAATTTGGGTCACTGGGGGTAATATGGGTCACTGTGTTTGGTAGTTTCTCACACCTATGCACTGAATTGTTGTCTGTAGATGCCATTTAAAATCATGTCACCCAGTCTTTTAGCAGATTGTTATAATTAATGCTTTCTGTTGTCAAAATTAATGAATGTGGAGGAAAACTCAATGAAGAGTATATCAAAATTAATCAATACCAGAGTTATAAGGGTCCACCAAATGAACATATTCCAAATAAGGTGAGAAGATGGTCAATGCTCTTATATGATGATTGGTTAGACAAACATGGTTACTCCAGCTCTAGGATATTGAAGGTTCAATTTCAAAGAGCTTAAAAAGTTATCCATATTACTTGCACTGCCCTATAGATCGCTAACAATGGGAAAGTGTAATTACTGTTTGGAAGAGTCTGAATGCTATTTCCAGGCAAAAGAAAGGCACAGTGCTCTCTACTGGCAAATCTGAATGCTAACTTGAAGTATGAGACATCACACTGCTGAAGGTATCATACAACACACTCTGTTTAGGTGTACCATCAATGCATATATTGATGAGACATTGTTGATATGTACCATATATTGCAATGTGGGTATTTCCTATGTATATTGTATATTGTTTATCTAGACGAGCACAAAATGCTTCTGTTATGATTCGTAAATGCTGTACCCACTAAGAAATCTTCTGCTGTGGAGACCACGTCCAGAAAAGTTGATTATGTACTATCTCAAGAACAATAGAGAATAATTATAAAATTTGCCGGTGCACACATTTCAGAACATGCTCAGTCTGTTAAGTCAGGTCGTATCTAATTCTCTTCGTGTCACTAAACTTTATTTATTGGGGAAGTTCCTCATAATCTTTTGACTGCTAGCCCCATTATTACCTCACATAGTAGCAAGGATTTCAATCTAAAGATGTAAGGCCGTGGTAGAACAGTAAATTGGAAGAACGGATATTTGTACTGTTGCTAGCACAAAACAAAGTTTTGCATTTTTCTTCAGAAACCTTGTGATAAGAGGCATTCAAATGGGAAGTACTCTCTAATTTTCCTTTATGAGTTTTAGGATTTATGCTAGATATACTTTTATACAGCAACTTCTAAAATAGATCAACCCTAGTGTTTCATTGCTTTCTCGATTTACTGTTCAATTTACTGTAAACCAATTTATAGAAACTTCTACCCCACTTATTTGATTTTTTGAGGAGTTTAAATTCACTGCATATTCTGCTTGAAATTTGAAGGGCACTATTGTGTGACATGATGCCGCTACAGCATGCCAAGTAATAGCCTCAGCCCCTTATACTTTGCCCTTCTTTTCCAATATCATTGACGAAACTGAGGAAACCTATAAAAGAAACATAATCGAGCGTTTTTCATACGAGCAGAGTATGGGCTTACATCAAAGTTGCTAGCTTCAAATGGAAGGTTTATGATAAAACATCAAATTATACTACAAAACCCAACAGGTAGCTCACCACCAAAGGGGCAACCTTTATAAGTACATTTTGGGCTCCTTACCTATCTGCCAAATAAACAAGCACCAAAAGTTAAGGCTTTTGCATATCAAAGTTTGCAAATTTGCATATTTATGACGTCATCAACTCAAGTTCTAAAACTAATACTACCTTAACTTCCCTCCCCCGCTGCGCTTGCTCATTACATACACTAGAAGGTCACAACTTTAACAACTTTCATATATATATATATATATATATATATATAATATATATATATATGTGTGTATATAACTTGAATTCCTTGTATCCTCTATAACTAAGAGTGCTCAATACATTTCGTAGAGCGTAATATAGGTAGATTGACACAGAAAATAAAACTGCGGAATTGCGACTATTAGTTTCACGATTTCTCGATCATCAGGCAATTCCTGATGATCGAGAAATCGTGAAACTAATAGTCGCAATTCCGCAGTTTTATTTTCTGTGTCAATCTACCTATATATATATATATATATATATATATATATATATATATATATATATATATATATATATATATATATATATATATATATATATATATATATATATATATATATATATATATATATATATATATATATATATATATATATATATATATATACATATATATATACATATATACGTATAATCTCATACATAGTAAGAAATGTTCTCCATGCCTAATGAATAATGAATAAATATCCATAAAGCTTGGCTCTGAAGAATGCAAAAAAAGCTGGAACAGAATAAATAAACAGCTGCCCTGCCGTTGTGGAGGACTAATGGCAGGAAAGACTTCAGAGTTTCGCAACTATCTCATTGCGCATCTAGTGCAGTGGAAAAGTCAAGAGACTCTGGATTCTGATGTCTTGAATTCGAAGCACGGTAGAGGCAGTCTATAACAATTGTGGTTGCCCACTTATGGTAAGACATAAGTTTTTCGGCATAAAGAAATACTTCAATTTAATTTGCTTCCTAAATTCTATACTATTTATGCAGGAAATGTGTGTTGTGTTTACAAGGGCTATAAAAAAATTCATTTGGATTTAGGGAGCACATCATTGCAGTACAAAATTGAGGGTGGGCAAAAAATATCAGCACTCTTCTAAAAATATCTTCTGCCCCAATCCCATTATTCGTAATGACTGCTTCGTCATAGAAGGTGAATCAAAAGATCACTTGAAAGACCTGCAATTTCAACAAATGGTCGTAGTAAAATCTTAATTCTAGAGAGAAAGTCTCGCAATTGGACGTGAAATGAGGAGCAAATCAGTAGGACGTGCTCCGTATCCTCAACATCGTCATTGGTAGGACACATGGAGTCTACAGTGTCTTGAAAATTGTGCTTGAATTTATGTAAGTTTAGGCTCCTGAGACCAACCTTTATTTTGAAAAGATGGGATAACCTATTGCATCATAAACATCCAAAACAGATTTTGCAGGTGGGGGGCTAATTATTGATAAAATTGTTTTTTGACAATACTGACATTAAGTGCATGCCATATTGCAGGATCAAACGTAATTCATTCAGAGATGCAACCTAGCCAAAAGCTAGATTTAAAACTTTTACAAATTTTAGCAGGAACGTGGTAGATTATAGCCCCGTAGTCCAGTGGGGTCGCACATACATCTTTTATAATTGACTAAGGATGCTTCTGGGCAGATAATTGGAGAGACTTGATAGTGATACGCCCTGAACCAAACTTCAGCAAAGTGCAAATTTGGTGAATTTATTCTATCTTCAAACTATCATAACTTAGCTGTAAAGGAAATTTAAGAAAGTCGCAATATGGAAATCTAGAGTAACTCTATATTTTGTAAACCAAATAAATTCGTTTTGCATAGTAAGTTTTTCACTTGCAGCAGTTCAGAGTTTGTAGTTTCTTACAGCTTAGAGGCTTGCTAACAGCCTTTTTTAAGTTTTAGCAAATTTTTGGAACATTTAGGGGCATTTTACGAGGTCTGATTGGCCATTAGGCTATTTGGGAGTAAAGAGCTGATTCAAGCTTGCTGTTCCCATGGGCATAGGGTTGGCTAACCCTACCATAATCAAACACGCGTTCTATAAAGCCAATCGCTTGCAGCACTAATTGTCATGCGGGATTACCGAGTAAACTATAAGAGCCAAAAAAGGCACTTAGTTGTAACAGTAGAAGCCAATAAACCACAATACTGCCGAGGAATATAATAATATCGACTAACTAAGAGCATAGCATAATGTGTTCAGCTAAGAATACTAAAATTATGATCACTGCTAAAGAATTATATGATATTGTATATTATTGGAAAAGCACTGTGTAATGTTCAATCAAACATTCTATTCCATAATCCACGCAAGGTAATAAGTGCCACATTTACAATTCTAAATGTGACTATAGTACAAATCCCTCTTTATGCTGTGGCATGACAAAAACTGTCGCAAAACATCAACTTCATGCAGGTAAAGTCCCTTTTATGAAGCAGTAAACTACCGTGCATATCTTGTCGCTGCAGCTTCTGTATTCGTCATTTCTACCATCTGGACCACTGTTGTACTCCGAAGAACTTCATGCTTTCGAAAGATGCGTACCATACTCGCAAATGCTGAACGAAACTGCCGATTGAATACGTTGTAAATAAGGGGGTTAATGGCAGTTGATAGAGTTGGTAGAATTTGAACGAAGGTATAAAAAATGAACAAAAAGAGCCCCTCCTGCTCGTTTCTAAGCCTAATGAATGATTCATTGCCTGCAAAACCAATGTATATGTTCAAAATGCAATTAGGCATCCAACATATAAAGAATGCACCATAAACAATGGCAAGCGTTGCAGTTGCTTTCAGTTCACGATTGGTTCGGCGGGAACCTCCTGTCATTTTGCCATGCTTCTTGTCTTTTCTACTATCTTCTTCAGGCTTTGGAAGGTGAACTTCTGTGGCAGTGATGGCACGTATCTGAACTAAAGCAACTCTTAATATCATTCCATATAGGACCCCCATCACAACCAATGGAATAAGAGTCACGATGAAGTATGATGTCATATAAAAATAGAAGTTTCGGTTAAAGCATCTGCACTTATCAATAACGATTGGCGACTTTCCAGGTGCTTCCCAATCAAATGCAGAAATCCCTGCCCACATGAACGAGTACAACCATACACAGCCAATGACAATTTTAGCTGCAAATTTTGACATATTTTCCTGGTACGTGAACGGTGATGTTATACAGAAGAATCGATCGATTGAGATGACAAAAAGTGTACTGATTGTGCAAGGTGAAAAGATGAGGTCTGTGAAGATACTTAGACGACATACATGCACATTGTAGCAGAAAGAATCATCATGGAGAATCGATGAAATACGCAAAGGTGTCTGCATCACTGCATACAACATATCACTGATGGACAAGGAAAATATAAAGATATTGGTAGGATTCTCTCGTAGTCGAGGAGAGTGAGTAATTGCGAGGCAAACAAGCATGTTGCCAACAAATGAAAAAAGTAGCACCACTGTCAGGAAGACAGCGTAGGCAATTTTATCACCTTCAGTAGTAAGCCTTTCACACAGGTTACATATAGGTTGTGAGGTAGAATTGGTCGAGTTGGATAAATTTGCCAATAGCATGACTGTAATTGTAGGAAGGGGATTGTGATAGTATAAATGTTTATTATTGGCCTATGAATAAACTGAGGCAAATATACCCGAGCTCTAGTTCAAGCTGACCAGCTTTTCTATGCCGCAGGAGTAGCGTGGAGCTACAGCAGGAAATCTGTTGATCGCCAGGTAGAGTCTACAATTTAGAAATGGAAAAGACAAAAATAAATATAGATTACAGTAGAAAATATACGGTTGCATTGGGCAGTGCACATCATGAAGTACTGGGAGAAAGGGAGGGGATCTTTAGGAATGAATATAACATAAGCCAATAACCATCCTATTCAAAATTCATAGTTTTTATTTCAAGAATTCTTCACTTCTTTCAAATTTGACATAGTCTAAATTACTAAAAATGTTCAATACGAACTTGCTAATAGCACTTCTGATGATAATTACCTGTTGCTTTTAGTGCCTAATCAAACTATAAAAAATAATGCCTCAAAAGCAAACTTTTGTTGTATTTTTAATAGCACAACCATACTGTAATATGAGATGTTTTAAGGAAGAAGGTAAATCAAATGATGAAATTATTCAGGAGAGGGTTGAACCAACCACTACAGTTGATTGTAGGAGGAAGGGTTGTCTAAATGGCTAGGAAAATTGATGGCATGATTTGCAACTCGTTGTCATTCAAAAACGAGTACTTTCACTTCATCAGAAATCACATGAAAAAGCTAAAAGGATTCATTTTACAACTCAATAAATCAAAGAAAAAGATTCTATACATTACAAAATGGAAATAAAAAAGCATAAGATAAGTGTGAAACAACATAGAACACAGAAAAATTAATTATTGGAGAAAGCAATACTGTCTATCCCAGGGGGACCATAACGATGCATAAAAATAAGCTGTGCGAATAGAAAAGAATGGGAACCGGCGCACAGAGAGCAACACTTTATAATAAGAGATTGGAAAAACGCAAGAGACCCCTCTATAGTGCGATATCAGAGAGCGTTTGACAAAAAAAAGCTAGTTGGCCTAGTTTATACTGCCTATTATCGCCGAAGCCAATTAAATTCATGACACGAAAAAAGTTTACTTGTAAATTAAATTCAGCTGAAATACGAAGTATAAAACCAAACAAGAATTATAGAATTAAAATTGGCCTAGCCATACCGCATTATTGGCGAATTACATTTCTCGATACGGCTTGGTTTTATTCTGCGAATTTGTGGCGTATCAAATTAAATAAAGTGGGTAATTCCAGATGAGTTTCCAGATGAATCTGGATAATATCATGGGGGAATGCGCACCTTCTTAATGACTCGCGCAATTTCAAGCACTTTCAGAATTTTGTTGCTTGGTGCCATATTTGAAATAGCACATATAATTCTCCCACCAAATCATTGCCATCTTGCCACTGTAATGCCTCCCTCCCAGTGGCAACTTGAATTTAATTCACCCATAAGTATTATTTCCTTATTCTCTTTATCGAGATACGAAAGAACTCTTTTAGATTAGCACAAGGTGCAAACCGGGTCTTTGGGGATCTATACCAGGCAACAACGAGAAATGGTTTGCATTTTAGTGGTTGAATTTCAATACAGAGTCAATCAATACTTTCACCAGGGATATCATTCTTGATGAAAAACTATGGATATCTTCAACAGGGATGTCAGTCATGTTTAAGATCCACTAGAGCTTCCGCTGCAAAGCTTTCTCGAAATCGATCAAGTTGATTGGTAGTTATGTAAACAATAGACAAAGGAATATAATGAAGCACATGGACACGCACAATTTCTGTCAAAGGATGGGAAAAGTAAGCGACAAGAGACCTCAGGTCTCTCATTCAATTACATCGCGTCAAAGTCAAATTGAAGATTCTGACTGTTGCTCAAGCTACAGTAGCACTTGTCTGCGCCTGCCCCTGTAGCTGGTATGCAAAATGGCTAAAGCTGTGGAAATGCTTATTGTGCCCTTGGTAATAATTATTGAAATGGGAAAATTTTTCCTGCAAAGCCATTTGGTGGCATAAAAATATGATGAAAACAATTGGGCTTAAAAGCAATTTTATTGGCTGATATTTGCACTGCAAACTTCCAGGTGAGAATTCGTAAAACACTACAATATTACACTATAAACTTCATTGTTAACATCTGCATTATGTTGAAATACGAACTTTAAATTGCTTACTTTTATCAAGATGCGCCTGTATTTCAAAGCAACAAGATTGTTCTATTTGTATCTTAATCTTTGGTTTATAGTAATGTTTTCTACATCACTATTCTGTTAAATTCACTGATCGTGAGAAGTTATGCTGAGAGTACTTTTTCGCGGCTATAGGCCTAAATTGAATCTAAGAAGTAAGCAGATGATCCTTCGAGATCGATTCATTTTTCTACTGTGTATTGTACGGATTTAGTGGTAAAAAAGTTGGGCATTCTTTGACTTTTTGGACTTCAAGCATGATTAAAAAAGAAAAATAACTCTGTTTTCACAGTCTCATGCCGTAGTAGCAGCATTTGACTGTATAATGTATATAGAACTTTCTGATGAGCATTGTCTCATTTTTAGTTATATATTGTTTTACTTGCATGCCGTAAATCCTCGAACTAGGCCCATTGTAGTGCATCTATTTTTGAATTTTGCATGGAGGCTACTTTAGCGGAAATTTTACTTGAAGGGGGGCTTAGAAAGTTTCCTTATCGTTGGCCATACTATAGTTGAAAACTCTTAAAACATAAGTAACTTCTTTGCTGCTCCAAGTACAACCAGAAAGATATTTTTGATGAATATGCGATTTTCCACGGACTAGTGAATGCTATTTCTTTGATATCTCAGTGCAATACAGTACAACAAGAACTTCACACATTTTCACTCGACAAATATGGGGGTTTATTCAAAGAGGCTTACTACGAACTTTGCTTGATTGGGTTGCAGTCACGAAGCCAGCTTTCAAAAGACAGGGGGCAACCAGGCCGGATGGCTTTGTCAACCCCACCCAAACATAAAGAGGGTGCTTACTAGACACACAAGGAAAGGAAGGAGTTTGGGGGCTCCGATCAGAAATGCTTTGATCACCGCACCTTCTACGTTGGCTTTACTGTTTCCAATGTTTCTTACAGTAGAAACCCGCATAAAAGAATCTGCTTTTACAAGAACCTTGAGGCTTAAATTTCATTGCTTGAGCCCCCCCCCTAAATAAGAACCCCAGAGAGGCTCAAATGGGAATGGTTCTTATATAATGGATTTCATCCTGTTTGGTTTCAAAATTCATGGGCAGAATGCTCATAGGCTGTATGTGCTTTTCAAGTTGCACTACGTATAATAAGAATATGAAACAAGAATTCTGACTTAAATAGTTGTAAGAAATGGTCAAGAACTCTTATGCTGAGCACAGTTTCAATCCATGCACGGCATGTGCTGTATATAAGAACCTTGTGAAACACCTTACAAGCTGGAATTTAGAACACCAATCTACTAACCAAGAACATGTCCAAGTTGCTGTATAGTGCCATAAAAGTAGCATAAGGGGCACGGGGGCTGTCCCCCATAGAAAGCTTTCACAATTGCATTCCCTACAATGTTGGAGAATGTCCTATTGCAAACATCATTAGAAAGCTTCAATCTATAATTCTTGGCATAGAAAAGAGAATAAAAAGATACCAAATGATCATGATTCAAAGTCGTTGGCTGGTAAGGGCGGGGAAAATCATTGAGCTGGGGGGTACTGCCCCCTATGCCACCTACTGGCTTCGTTGCTTTTGGGTTGAAGGCTAATTCTGGGGGAGGGCTTGTTAAAGCATAGCTACTTTGAACGACCATGATTAAAGGAAGGGGATTTACTGTAAAGATTCCTACCTTTAATCATCAGAAGTATTGGTGTCACTCTTCAATATCGAAGTGACTTGTCATAGAATGCAACTTGCTTTATCACGGTTAGGGTTTTTTGTGTTGGAGCAATAGATAAATCTTATGCAAATATTTATGAGGTATGATGGAAGTACGGGAATGAGTGAGAATTAGCGGGAGAGCACAATGAGGAAGGGAAAACAAAAGCGAAGTAGGGATAGCGCGTGGATAACAGGGATAAATGCAAGAAGAAATTGAGCAGGTGCTCATGAAAGATCGACTTATTTTTGCATTCTCTTGTCTGATTTAGTTATCTATTGAATCGGTTGTTTTGTCACTGGATAGGGTATGTTGTATTTCATAATGTTGCTGCTTTTATGGATTTCTAAGGCTTTGATCACATATAATCGAAAGTTATGTGGAAGACAGTTCGTGAGTAAATTATGATTGCTAAATGAGGTTGACACGAGATGCATCTCAACACTGTGTTTTGATGGATTGGTACTACTTCCTACGTCAAACGCAAGCCTTTTTCTTCGTATAATAATTTTAATCTTAAAAACAAATGCTATACATTTTGTTGTCTTTGCACCACCTACAATAGGAAGGGCGCAAGTTATCTAGCCTCAACTGGAGGTAGTGCTTTCAAATTAACAGTATGAACGTAACACAAGCAAAAGGAATAAGGGGAGCCTTGCGCTAATGATATTTTATTCAAATGAAGCCCAGTTTCCATACAGCCTCACAAACCGCAAGACTACCAGCAATGCACCAGCCGACGGCAGACATGTCACAGGCAGCTCTCCCCAAATGGAAGCATTCATGAGAGGGCCTCCTGCAACACCCACATCAGATCGGCACTATCACGCAAGCTTTGCAAACACAAACTTCAAGTTTTCGCATTGGGTACTCTATTGACTTGCAGAATAATGCTATTTTTAGTAAAGAAAAGCTTAAGTATATGGTATCAAAATGACGAGGAAATATAACATTCTTCGAATTCGATGATACTAAACTTTCGAAAATTTGGTTGCATAAGCATATTGACAGGGCATCTTCTTAGGATTTTTCACTGGTGGGGCATTTGAAAAAGGTGCACGTTAGCTAAAAGCAGAATCTACAGTTTAAGAGGCTTTCAAAAGTACTGTTATGGTTTTTGCTATATACCAGTTGTTCCCAAACTTTTTTGCAATCGTGGTCCTATGGGGAAGGGGCGGCTTCAAAATGAGCTTGGGTGGTAAAAATTTACGCTACTTTCCTAACTTTTTAGGACATTCAAAGTAGTACATCCATTTGTTGAAGAGCTACTATTCCTAATTTTTAAAAGTCCAATAGGTCTGTCCTTATAATGACTTTGATGCAAAGAGTGTTGGGAATATGCATGCTCGGTATAAACTATGTGAACGTGGCTATGTTGTCATGCCTAGTTATCCTCATTCATTTTAGGCATGCGTCAAGTAATCTCTCTATTCGTTCAACTATTTTCTTTCTATTGTATTTATCTAAATTTACGTAAAGAGTACTGATTCAAGTTGGGATGAATCGGTTGTTGACTAGGATTTTATGGTGTTAAGAATAAGGGTAAATCACACTGCTATTCGGTGGTAATAGTTTCGTATCCTGTTTTTCACATTTACAATCGATTAGAAAAATCTAGCCATTTCTTGTAACGGTCATAAGTACAGGTTATTTTATCAGTACTTGTGCAAGAACGGTCGGTAGAGCAGAGCCAAATATGAGTGAATTATTGAGTGTGAAATTATTGAATGGTGGTTTTCAGTCAGTCTCTGTCTCACTCTCATCTCATCGAACTTGCAAGAGTATTCAGCACATCGTGGTCCACCGGAGCCTGGGATAGGGTGATCAGAGATGACAGACATCGAGAAATTAAGGAAAAAGCGAAAAACTCATCGAAGCAAGGTTTCAAAGCTTGTGAAGAAAATCGAAAGAATTCTGGAGAGTGAAGAATAAGACTTGAAACGCCTTAAGTTTTACAAAGATGAGTTGCAGGGAAAATGCATTTGACATGCGTGAATAGTGTGCACAATTAAGTTCCTGTTTGTGGCCAATGTCAAAATTTTGAGCAAAATTCAATTCACTGTTGCCACTATACCGCCTCCTTTCAATATGCCAAGTATGGAACATATTACAACTTTGACCTAACTTTAGATACAAATAGCAAAGTTTTGTAATTTTTCCTGGACTTTTCTCCACCCATACAGTAGCGTACAATGCTTGAGAAAGCTATTTATGATACTCCTGTTAGTTGAAAATGTCAAAATTTGGAGTAGAATGCACATAAATGAATTTAGGTAAATACCTGATCGGTATATCTTAAGGTCCAGAAGGAGCTAAACATTCTATATACCAAAATTTATTTAGGAAAATGTAACTGGAACTAATAAGCCTAGATCCACAACTAAAAGGTGCTTTAGTAAAAGGTATTTGCTAAAGTGATCACAAGTTTTGCTCTGATGTAAGTGTCCATTTCAATGACTACTGAAGTACTGCAGTAATGTTGTCAAACGCAAAAATTTTGCTGAGATTGTAACCATTCATAAAAAATAATGGATATGTTCGCTTAACATCGCTGCAATCTCAATTACTCTTACTGAAAAAAATCACATATGGCCATTTAACCATGATTTATTTAAATTGTCGTGCGAACATAGCAAGTGTTGCGTTCTACTAAAGAGGTTGCACCTTCCCAGTCACATCCCACCATTTTGTCTGAAGCATTTTCCATCCTGTTATCAAATTGCGTCAATTCCATGATGAAATCGAGACACACTTTCGTTGCCTCAAAGCGATTGGGGTCAAAAAGTCATCGTACTCAAGTTTCATCGCACCAATATTGTTGGACAAGTTGCCGGAATTGCTGCGAATTTCAATATTTCATACACAGAAGAAAGACCAGATAGAGTGGTCATTGGAAGACCTAATTTCAGCATTGTAGAGCGAGTTTTCCATCAGGGAAAGCCATATGCCGTTGGTGCTATTGTCAAGGAATGGGCGGAATGAAGCAGAAGGATATGGAATAGGTACAAGGCCTAAAACTTTTGGAAAGGGGACGGGGAAAATACTATTGATGAATGGAAAGAAGAGATGCGTGTTCTGCTGGGATGAAGAGCATTTGGCAGAAAATTGCTCGAAAGTTAAGGACGCTGATAAAAGGAAAGCTATATAAAGGGAATTTGCTAAATATTTTGTGTGGTTAAATTCAGGCCACAGGCCCATTGATTGCCGTAGTAGAAGTAATTGTTCTGAGGGTAAGGGTCGGCATCATGTATCTATCTGCCTAACAGTGCCTAATCAAAGCCCTTTAAGTGAGTCCATAACTAAGGAGGCACAGACTAGTCTAAGCATACCACCTCTTAATCCCCAGGCTACTTCTTGCGTTGGAAACGTACAGCGTGCAAAGGAGAAAGTTGCCCTACAGACAGCTTTGGCAAAAGTAGATGGGAAGCTAGGAAGCAAAGTTAGAGTATTGGTTGACACGGGATCCCATAAATCCTTTATTACCAACAAGGCTGTAAATAGTCTAGAACTTAGGCCAGTTAAGGAAGAAACCCTGGGGATAAAGGTGCTCGGAAAGACTGAAGTTGACGTTAAATTGAAGGATGTGGTAGATTTATCTCTTACTTCACTGACTGGTGAAAAGAGTGTGAGGATTGAATGATACGCTATTGATAATATCGCAAATATTGAATGTGTTATATGTCAGAAGTAGTGATTCGTGCGGAAGCTGAAACCACTGAAGTAAGGATAGTGTTCGATATGTCATGTCGGGCTAGGAAATCAGAGGAGTCCTTGAATGATTGTCTTCGTGTGAGACCAACAATGACACCCCTAATATTGGACATTAAGATTGCTTTAGTGGGGGACATTGAGAAAGCCTTTCTTAAAACTGAGGTCATTCCAAACGATAGGAAATGCGTAAGATTTCTTTGGTTTGATGATACTCATTCACAAAATCCAAAAATCGTCGTATATCGTTCTACATGAGTTGCTTTCTGGAGTAAACTCTTTACCATTTATCTTGAATGCCGTCATAAGACACCGAATAGAAAGCTATCAGGAAATTGATCCATGTTTTGTGACTAGAATGAAAGAAGGTTTTTCTGTGGATAACCTAGTGAGTGTGCAATAATTCTGAAGAAGCTTATACTCTTTACCAGAGTGCCACAGTCAGATTACAGGAAGGAGGCTTTACACTTCGCAAATTTAAGACCAACAACAATGAACTAATGTCTAAGATACAGGAGCGTGAAAGGGAGAATAATACGGAGATAGGCCAGGTTGTATCAGAACAATGTTCTTTTGCCAAAGAGACAACTTAAGAAGGCTAAACACAAAATAAAGGTTTTGGGGGTGACATGGATACTAGTAAGGATACTTTAGAGTTTGATTTGAGGAGAATGCTGAAGAATAGGAATGAAAAGGTTACCAAAAGGAGTATTCTTAGCATACTAGCTAGCTTATCTGACCCTCAAAGAAACTTAGTCCTATAGCTTTTACTGCTAAGGTATTTTTTCAGGATTTATGTGTCCAAAAATTAGGTTGGAATGAGTCATTACCTGAAAAGAAGCTCTGTATCTGTAAAAGATGGGTGCATGGTTTGGAAGAAGTGGGTACAATTTCGACACCTTGTGTGTTTATGATGGAGGTAAGGAAGAAATTATTTCATGTCAGTTGCACGGATTTGTTGATGCAAGCTTGAAGGCTTACAGTGTTGTCATTTATATGGTATATGAAACACCTAGGGGTACCATTACAAGACTATGTGCTCCAAAACAAGAGTGGCTCCATTAAAACCATTAAGCAGACTTCGACAAGCATTCATGTCAACCAGGATCTTTTCAGTATTAATGGAAACTGTTAAGAGTGCTTTAAGTTCACAGGTTAAGGTTGACTGCACTAGGTATTGCCCCTTAGATTTAGTGATTAATTGCCCCTTAGGTTAAGCGCCCACTATCTTCAGAAAAATAATGAATAAGCACCCCCTCGACTAAGCGCCCACCCTCGACAAGGGTGCATTCCTCTGCCATAAAAAAACAGGACTCATTTACATTTCTAAAGACATTTGTTCTGGCGTTTGATTACGTAATAAAGGAAATTAAACCAACAGAAGTACAATAACAGTCTATGTTAGCCTTCCAACATCTCAATGTTAACATGTTAATAGATTTTCATTGCTGATATTAATTTTTTCTGTTTATTTTTCCCATTATTTTTTAGTACTTAAATATGGGTCTGTGCTCATTATAGATAGCTGTTAGCAGCTGAGTAAAGAATGTTATTTTTTCATTGTGTTTCATCTGATATTCTGTCATTCAGGCCAAAAATGATGTGGACAAGTGAGCACGACACTCTTCTGTGCAGAGAGATATTAGTTGAGGAGCCCTTTCGATTCAAATTAGGTACCCGGGAATGTGGAAATTGTTGGGATAAATTTGCCAACAATTTGAATAAAGTGGGAAATCCACGTTTCTGGGTTGACCAGAGAGCGGTGAGGGACAGGTTCCTGAAGCTACAAAGGGGATTTAAAAGAAGAATGGTGGAAGAGGAGCGAGCTAGTGGTATCAGCCCCCCAGAGCCTACAGAGGTAGAAACAGCTATAAGGGAAATTATTGAAAGGGGGGAAGAAAAACAAAATGCTGTGGCTCGGTGAGAGCAAAATGCAGAGAAAAAAAGGGAAACAGCAGAGTCAGTGAGGAAAAGATCCATGGAAAGATTGGCTGAGACGAGAGAAAAAGAGAGTCAAGAGTATGGAAAGAAAAGAAAGAAAAATAATGGGGATAGGGAAATAATTGATTATTTCAGGGGATGTATGATAGAGAATTCAATTTTAAGAGAGAGAAATTGAGAAGAAGAGAAATTGAGATGAAGGAAAAAGAGGCGAGACAATGGGAGGTAACAAAAAGAGAGATTGAGATGAAAGAAAAGGAAAAGGAGAGGCAATGGGAGATAAAGAATAGAGAATTTGAAATGAAAGAAAGGGAATGGGAGGCCATGTACAAGAGAGAGATTGAAATGATGGCAGTGATGCAGCAATATCTACAAGAGCAGCAGGACTTGCAAAAGCAAATGAAAGAACAAAATAAGTTTATGCTGGATATTATGAAAAGATTATTTGACGAGTTTATGTAGAAATCTTATATTAATTTACTCTAAACTGTTATGATTGATGTATATTTTTTTAATTTTGGCTTCATTACTTCATTTTCTTATTTACAATAGATATAGTAATTGACCAAACTGTACATATCTCCCTGACCCAGTTGAAAAAATGATTCATACTGCAAGTCTGGCTAGATCAATAGGCAACTTTTTAAGTTCCATAGAAAACTTTTGTTTTTTAGTCAAAAATAGTTCATACCTTAGAGCATATGAAGTTGCAAAGAGTCATGAAATGTGCAACTACCATTAATAAAATCTGATTTAGATTTATCTTTGTTTTATAAATGTCAATGGCTAGCCTCTTCAGGTTTTGATGATGTAGTGTTGGAGACTTATTTTAACAAAAGGTCGCTTGTTTCTTCGTGATTTAACTCTCACTGAAATTACAGCTTCAATGAGCTCTTTTTTTGCATGATGTTAATAATTGTCAATTTAAAGAGGTATTGCATTATTGCAAATATTAATAATTATTAATACTTCTATTCATGTTCATGTGCAAATAGTAGTTCGTAGTCATATCTTGTAAATGTGGTAGTTTTTAAAAAAAACTGTTTTGCATATCAGACGACCTTGGTTCATCAGTATGCAGTATGATATCAAGTTTTAAACCGCATACAGAATCTACAAGAAGTACTCATTCAGTGCTGGGGGGTCAAGATGAAGGAAATTTGAAGTGCTATTGCGATACAAGCAAGTTAGGGCATTCCTTAGTAAAGCACTAACAATGTAGAACTTGCCCACAGCACTGAGGCCATCTACAGATTTTTTTGAAGTCTAAAACATTGAAATAGTTTACTATATCCCCAAAGACCCACTCAACAACTATTCCAAGTTGGCTCATTGACTGATTAAAAGCCATTTCATTATGTGCAAGAGCTGCTCTTTTTTGCAAAAGGGCGCTGCAGGTGAAGTCTATGGGGGTATGCATGGTCTCCTTACATGCAAAGGGCTTGACCATCAGGTGAGAAGGAATATTACTTGTACTGGTCCAATAGACCAGACATAGAATAGATATCCTGCTGTCATGCCTTCTACCCTCAACAGGCCCAAAAACGTTGGCAATCATGCCAACTCGACTGCCACAACTGATTGAAATTTCAGATCATGTACTCTTTTGTGCCCATTGTAAACAGTTCCTTGGTTATGCTTTGGCTTACATATAGGCCTAACACTACGATCCACAAACCCTCAACAGTCGTCCAATGCAGCGCATTTGGTGCAGACAGCAGCTGCAAATTACTTCAGGTTTTCTCTACAGCACCATGGCTGGTTGAGATCAGTCAGCAGATATGAAAACCTGTTGTAGATGTCATCCACAACAGGGTTACATATCATGCAGAGTTGTGGAACAGGCCTACTGAAACATGGAACCAAATTGGCGTAACAGCAAGGATAGGCAAAACGCTTCAGGCATACACCGAGCGCTTCCACAGAGTCTATGTTTAGTCTATTATAGTAGCGATACACCTGTGGCAAATTTAAGGAGGCGCAAAGTTGGTAAATGTCGTTTTCCCTAAAATGCAATTGAACTGAGCATCTTTCGTCTTTCATATCCTCCAAACTGAACCTGTTATACTTCCAATATGGCATTTCCAAAAGCAGATTATGTTATTTACTCCTCTTTGTCGTAACAAAACATAATCTTCCTCCATCTTGTTTTCTTCCATGATGAAAAATAACTCCGCCATCTCTAAAGTTTCGTGTCAAAAGTAAAGCTTTGGCGCAAATCTGAATATCGCGCTAGTTTCTAGACTTCTATGGTTCGTC
Source organism: Cassiopea xamachana (assembly GCA_900291935.2). Classification (NCBI taxonomy): domain Eukaryota; kingdom Metazoa; phylum Cnidaria; class Scyphozoa; order Rhizostomeae; family Cassiopeidae; genus Cassiopea; species Cassiopea xamachana. The sequence continues at coordinate 11,334,704 of OLMO02000009.1, read as the reverse complement.
ATCAGCAGACGCATCGTGTTGCGTAAACTCTCTAGTAAGTAGATCCTGCAGTGGCATGGTAAAGGTGATACGTTTGCGTGAAGATAGTACACATTATCTATCATCTTCAAGACAATGTACATTTGCATGACAGATAGTTGAATGATTCCCTTAAAACATGCGTGAAGTTTGCTAAGAAAATACTTTCGTGCTGTGCACTGGAACATAATTGGCGTAGGTCTGATTACACTCTCTCCTAGAGTGCAAAGGTAGTCCATATCAGTAGCACATTTCATTTCATTTTTCATTTCATTTTCAATGTTTAATGAGGGTGGCCCTTCAGCAATCGCTGATTTGCAAGGGGCCCTCTATTTATGATGAAATATAATACAAAGTAACTACTAAAATATAAAATTACCACCCTAATTACAATATAATATGAAATTAATTAATATCATATGAAAAAGAGAGTAGAAAAAGAAGAGGCATAATGGTAAATCATAAATACAGTAAAATAGTTTAGAGGAAAGGAGGGAGGCAAAATGCAAATTAACTTTTCAAAATTTTGAAGTTTTTAGAGTAGGAGTTCTTTTTGCTTCTGTTAGTAGGCTGTTCCATAGTTTTACCCCACGATATGAAAAACATATTTGTCCATTCACAGAAGATTTTTTGGTATCTTAAGGTCAGTAAACGTATTACGCAGGGGCCGAGCTTCACCAGCAGAGGTTCTAACAAAAAGGTGGCATAAGTACTGTGGAGCCAACCCAGAAAGAGACTTGTAGACAATTGTCTTTGATTCTTCGGCAATCAGTTCTTCGATGGTTTTCCACCCAAGTCTTTCTATAAGTGGTCTGCTCAAAACATCAAATTTGCTGTTCGTGACAATTCTAGCCACTCTGTTTTGAAATTTTTGAAGGCGGTTTTTTTCAGTAACACCGCAGGTTCCCCAAACAGAGCAGCAGTACCGAAATTAGGGCTCCACAATACTCGAATAGAGCGTTTTTAGACAGGCTTCAGGGAGACATAATTTAGCTTGTTTTAGCATTCCCATTCCTCTTGACACGCTGGAGGTGACAGATTTTAAATGATCTTTCCAACGTAAACCGTAATTAACATGTACACCAAGGTATTTAATTACATCGAAGGGTTCCAGATCTCTGTCACGGATTAGTAAATTTAGCTTGTCATCATTGGTGTTGCGAATTTTCCGCCTTCATTCTGAGCAAATGAGCATAAACGTCGACTTTGCCATATTCAATGAAAGCTTATTTTCCTTTACCAATAATATCTAATAGCTCAAGATCTTTGTTAATTGCAGATTCTAGCATGGAAATATCATTAGACATATGACATAAGCTAGTGTCATCAGCGTACATGGATACTTTACCCTGAATAGTTTTGGGTAGATCGTTAATGTAGATCAAAAACAAAAGAGGTCCAAGGCATGACCCTTGTGGGACACCACCTTAAACTTCTCCCATATAAGAGTCATAGCCACCTACACTACAGTTTTGTGCTCTGTTAGAGAGGTAGCATTTGAACCAGGAGATTTCCCTCTCTTGAATCCCATAACGCTTAAGTTTATTACAGAGAATGCGATGATCAACCGTATCAAAGGCCTTTCTTGGATCTACAAATACCATAACGAGCATCTGATAAGAAGCCAGCCCCACGTATCAATCATCAGTATTTTTAAGTAGACAGGTTACAGTGGAATGCAAACATCTAAAACCAGACTGATTAGGACTAAGTAAACCATTGTGGTCAAGGTATTGATACAATTAATTAGATGCAAGTTTCTCAAACAATCTAGATATGTATCATATATCAATATATAATATATCAATAGGGCGGTAATTCGATTTATCAGATCTGTCACCTTCTTCAGAGACTGGGGTCACCTTTGTAGTTTGCCAATCATCAGGGAATTTACTCCTTTCGAGTGATGTGTTAAAGATATAGAAGAGAGTTTTCAATGTATGATATTGCTAGTTTGAGGAAATAGCTGGAGATATTATCTGTACCAAACGCCTTTAGAAGTTTTAATTTTGCTAATTGCATCTCTGATATTCCTTACGTCCATGGTCTTGAATCTGAAGCATTTTTCTTCATATTATAGTTTTCCAAAAGTAGGGGATTAGGGGCATATTCTATTTGTTAGGCAAGATCTTTACCTATGGAGCAAAAGTACCTGTTCATCGCATCAGCAATCTTCTGCTTGTTGCCTGTCACCCCGTCGTCTGGCGTACTAAGACTGTTGATGTTGGTGGACTTAGACCACCTTATTCAGGACCTGGTTGTTGATGATTTGCCAGGATTCTTTCGTATTACCCTAATGCAGGGTAATTTTTTCCGAGAAATATTGTTTCTTTGGTTCATTGTCGAGTTTGTTCATTTTCTTTCTAACATGTCTGTAAGAGCTGAAGAGTAGTTGGGAGTCGCCTCTGACGGCAGCCTTTTTCAGTCTGTCCCTGCTCCTCTTAAGACATCTCAGATCTTTATTAATCCATGGGCAATATTTTTTGGAAACTTGCAACGATTTTAATGGGGCTTGCTTGTCAATTATTGATGAAAATAGGGTACTCCAATTGTTGACGAGTACGTTTACATCGTCCGATAAGAGCACCTTCCCACCAAATTGATTTAACACCTATTGCTAACATCGGCAAGACATGCATTTTCGTCAAAGTTTTTTTAATAGATCTAGTTTTAATAATTTTGCGGTCTTCTTGTAATGCACCTTCGAACTTGCGTACGCAAAAGACCATGTAATGGTCACTCATAGAGACCTTGTGCACTCCAGAGTTTGAAATGTTTCTAGCACATGTAGTAGCAACGTTATTCACATTGGTCTCAAAAACGTTTCCGAAACAAGTCTAACTGTTCAGTTCTAAACAGCTACTTCTACTTTGAAGATACTAGCAATCAAGAATGCACTAGCAAAGAGGGGAATATAAGGAGAGCGCTCTCTTCATCTTGGCATAAAGAACCGGATGACTGCGCAGGCTCACATTATAGGCTCAGACCTTTTCGGTAATATCACAAATCCTATGCTTGCCTTTTTCAATCACTTTGAAGTTGCATGGATCTTCCATCAATAGCTCCAGCGTACAGATTTTCAAGTATTATAGTTAGCATTCAGATTGCACCTAGTATATATTTGGTTTCAAAGAGTTGTAAAATGGCTCCAAATTTCTGAGCTCAACATGGAATATATGATCCTAAAATAGCAATTTCAAAGTAACTTGGGACGCTAAATTTGAAAATTTTCCTCGCGCACAACCATGGTGGGCCTTCGAGAAAAAACTGTGTACAAACAAATCTAGGTTTTAATCAAGCTTGAGCTATGCCTTATTAAAGATTCATTCATAAGTTTCAGCGAATTTGAGCCTTCATATTCTCATAGGTTCTATTTTGACAGTGTATTCTGCAATATGAACTATCTACAAGCTAACCACGTGCTAGAAAGATAGCTAAATCATTTGTTTTGAAGCTGCATGACCCTTTTATCAGCAGCCTCAGTGTACAGCTATTCAAGTATTGGAGTTGTTCAGATTCCACCTAATGCAAACTCTGAAGGTATTTCAACGAATTAGATAGCTCCCTTATTTTTGTACTTAAAGTACAATAAATGATCTCAAAATAGTATTTTCAAGGTATCTTGGGGTCTTAAATTTGAAGCTTTACTTCCGGACCCACACACAGTAGGCCCTTTGGTAGAGATTGTGTACGATGGCAAGCCTAATGCGTGGAGCGTTTTTAGGCAACTACCCTGGTATCATAACCCGTTGTATTTTCCCAGTGTTACAATATTTATCAGCTGTTTAACTGAGTTGTTCTTATATCAATCCCATGGTCTTAAACGACTGTATTCTTGCATCCATAGCATGCATAACCCCTTAATGCTATGGATTTATAGCTATCGCTTCTCTACCTAAAAGTTCTTGGAGAATTAACGTTTATCGGCAAATTTATTATGCTACACCCCCTCCCCACTCAAGAGTCTTCAGCACGCCACAGCTGCTGAATGGACCTTTCCCATCCGAGTTTCACTTACTTCTCTCAATTCTGGAGTCTTAGTAATAACCTTTGTCTATTTGAAAGTTTAATTTGGTCTTATTTCATATACTTTGCTAGTCAATTTGCATCCTAGGACCCAAATACACTACGAGCTTAAACAACAGTAAGACACTCCAAGACGCTACATGACACCATCAGTACTTGCTTCCGGCTTGCTTTTGCCAGAGTAGCGCACAATGGATTAACTTCAGTCGCCAATTTACAGTCTTCAACGATAATTTGATATTTTGACATGACGCTGATTGCTTCTCGATCTATTGCATGTCTCCAATAAAGCATCTATTGCATGTATGCCAAAAGCAAACTACTTTAATCCGTGATGACTGAATATTCCAAACTGAGCACCTCCAAGAGATGCTTATTTCTAGCAAGCGGCTCCTTTCATGTACGCTTAAGCACTTTTCCTGCATTTTTTGACCAAATACACTATGTACTGAGGTGCTAATTCGCTTAACTGTCAAAACATCGGTAGGCATGCAAGTTTAAACTTTTAGTGTATTTGGGTCTCTAGACTACATTCTGTACAAATCACGGAGAATGCAGAGCCCTTCGCTCGCACAATCTGTTCGGTACCTTTACATGAGTTCTCCATTCTCCCAGCCAATATGAAAATAACCTTAAAAACATTAAAGATAATTAAAGAGCCCATGGCAATATTGATTTTAATAGAAGAAGTAAAATGAAATGGCTTGCCACAAAGCATTTACAAGGAATTTAAAGGTGTTTTTTGACAGATGTTGTTACACTTCTCCATTCTCTACAGGCTTGCTGTAAATATCTTACAAAATATTATTTGTGGTAAAAGATACGAAAAGGCTTCACTTTTCAAAATCTTTATCGCGAACTATTTCCTTGTAAAATGAATATTGTTATAGGCCCTTGAGTTATCTTCAATAGTTTAAAGGTCATCTTCCAATTTGTTGAGAAAATGAAGAACTCACGTGAAGGGACAAAACAGAATGTACTAGCGAAGAGTGCTGCATTCCCTGCGATTTGTACCAAATGCAGTCTAAGATGCAAATTGACTAGCAAAGCATATGGAGTAAAGCCAAATTAAACTTTCAAATAGAAATATGATAGTACAAAATAGAAGTGAAGTAATGCATACTTCGATGTTTTTGCAAACATGACAATTTTATGATACTGAAAATCCATATAAGCTGTCTATAAAATTTAAAAACTTTTCAAGACATTATGACCATTCAGTGAACAAAGTCAAAACAAAGGCCAAGACAGACCATTTACCTCCCAGATTGCAAGAGGAATGTGAAGTGCTATGAAAGACTTCTATTTTCACCAAAATTTGAGCTGATTTTGGTTGGTTTGATTACACTGTGCACTTAACTTAAAGGTAGCCTAAAACATGCCCAAGAAAGGGTTTCTGAGGCCTATGGTACAGTAAAAACCCGCACATAAGAACCTTCAGGTAATAAGAACCTACATCCTGAAATTTTAAACTTTAATTTCAAACAATTAGAACCTTTTCAGTCTGATATTTTAGCTAGGTTCTTATTACTGGTTCATTTTTTCAATTGGTAAATAGACTAAACTGGCTTGCCAATCAACTCCTTTCATAGATGGGCGAAAATAGTACATACACTTCGTGATAGGCAGGTTCACACATTTGGTTTTAACCATAAAGCATTGGGTGGCTTACTATATTGCCATAGACTTTCAGTACTAAATTTTCAACCATCATTTTTCCTGGCATTTCTGGACCCCATACTAAGAACCAACACCCTAACAACTTGAATTACCTCATCACGTAAGGACATGAACAGGCCCAATTCAAAATTGTACATTCTTATAAGTGGGTTTTTACTGTAGTAAAACACCTAAAAAATTGTTCTCTCTGTGCAGGGGTGCAACTTCTATATATTTTTAGGAGGTGTCAGAGGTTCTTGCCCTGCTAAAATGAGATCTTTAACATGCTAATAGATTTGTAGAAAGCCATTGAAGCAATGATACTTATCAGATTAAGGGTTCTCTTAACGAACTTTGTAAGTTCCTATCTGATTGACATTAAAGTGTATTTTTCCATGTAAAGTTCACGACGGAGATTCAGTAAGCTCCCTTGAGCGCCAGGTAGTGCAAACAAAGAACCACCAACTTCTTGAAAAGAGATCCTAGAAGCCTTATTTATGCACGATGCAAAGCAAGTCTTCGCAACTAATAAACGTTGTTGAAAAGAAGAGGCATAGTTTTTGGGAAACTCTGACCGCAAATGCTTTTCGTTGACAAGGAAAAGACACAGGAAGAAAATTGGGGTCTAAAGACCTGCCCCCAGGAAAGATTTTTGAAGACTACATAATCTAGAATTTCGAAAAACGCTTATTAGGATTACCGCGAGCAGATGCAAGGGAAGACAGAGTTTTTCCTTACTCCCGATCGTTCCAGAGTATACTGTAATTATGCTAAGTTAAACTATTTAGTTATCGATTTGATTAGTTTAGATATATTTATATAGTAAACTAGATTGAATAAATCGATGTAAAAGAAGTTTTGACAGAGAAAAACAAAGAATGTCTCGATTGAGTTGTTCCGAGAACAGAAAAACTGCTAGGCAGAAGCTGCTGGTGAAAGAAAGTGAGAAATCAGACAGTGGTTCTAGTCACGTGCACAGTAGCGGCAAATTGTATTAGACCAGCAGAACCTTTAGCGCGAAAGTCTAAAGTAAAGAAAAATTCATTCATATTGAGATATTTTTGAAAAGGCCATAGTGCACAACATTTCTTACTTCGGGCCGTTGAGACTGGGCAGCATTGCCTGGTTTCCAGAGGTGTTGTTCGTATAATATTCACGGATATCTCTAAAGCAGTGGTTCTCAACCTAAAATGACCCCAACCCCCTGGTTCTTACATATTCTAGTGTTTTCAACTCCTATCTCATTTCTTCAGGTTATCCATCTGTTAGGCG
>OLMO02000009.1:11314865-11325592 GCA_900291935.2 Cassiopea xamachana | reverse complement strand
CGCCTAACAGATGGATAACCTGAAGAAATGAGATAGGAGTTGAAAACACTAGAATATGTAAGAACCAGGGGGTTGGGGTCATTTTAAATGACTTGACATCTACGAAGCTATCCATGTTCATAAATCAGGCGTCAATTAGCTGAACCGCAAAAAATTGCGAACGAAAAATTAAGCAATATAAAAAAGCTACGGACAAACATAGATATTTGCTTGAAATAGTTATTTCAAAAAACTTCATGCAAAAAGGTAGCAAGCAGGCAAGTGGTGATAAGAGTGGGGGTTGGAAAAAAGTGAAAAAGTAATGATTGGGGATGCATTAACTATGCACGTAAAAGTATAATCGTCCTAGATGTATGAGTGGTGGAAATTTTAGAAATCAGACCGCACAGATCAAAAAATATACCAATACTTTAAAAAATTTGTATCTTACATACTTGTGCTACAAAGACTGTCTCAAATTCAGAATCTTCAATGCATCAAATGCCTTATGCAAAACTAACCCTTCTCTGACAGGTTCTTCTGCTTTTCGACCAGTGATCTATAAAACACAAACGTACATCTTATAATAGAACAGTTACGGTTGTGTTGAGCCCGCTATGCTTTAGCTGTGCCACTTTATAAGAATTCCTATAGACACTATCCCAAAATTCTTAGCTACCATCTGCAAATCTTTGTGATTCAAAACTACTTCAGCCAGTAGAAATTCTCTACAGGAGTGAGGAGTGAAATTGGATTCATTTCGAACCAAAATAAATCCAAATATGGCTTTGAGGTTAAAACTACTGCCAACTATTGATTCAACAGAAATCTCTCTTTGAATTGGAAAGTATATTAGAAGAATATCCCTTCCAAGATAATGGTTAAATTACGTAGGCTAGAAAGTAATCAACATAGAAGGCATGTAATTGAATCGCACAAGCGACTGACATTGTAGTTCAGATTTAAGCAATAACAAACTCAAAGTTTAAGTGCGATACAGTTAAACTTAATCTTGATATGGCTATTCTAAAATAAACTGCAATTAAGTTAAACTTTAATTAAGTTCTGCAAGTATACTAAACGTTAAAGTTAAACTTGACATAGCTATTCTGAAATAAAAGTGCAAATAAGAACTAGATCGGGCACATAAACGTGCGCTAAGGATCCTTTATTATGACTACGATTTATCGTATCAATCGCTACTACGGCATAACAACACCTATACGCTCATATGAATCACTGGATTGTATTGGAATTTCATGAGAAAAAATGCTTGAAATATGATCTTAGAGACAAGAACCTTTGCAAACTTCCAAGAGCAAAGACAACATGATATGGAGTAGAATCCCTATCATTCAAATGAAGCTGTCTTTGGAATACCCTCGGTGATAGCATAAAACAAGAATCGACTCTTGTCTGCTTTAAAAACAAAATAAAGAGATGGGCAGGTGACCAGCGCACGCGCAAAAACATGCCAGTAATTTAGTACTTGATACATGGTACTAGGCGTTCTTTCTTTTCTGTTTTTGTATTGCATTTTATTGTTGTAAGGTTTTTGTAGATATTTATGCAGGTAAATTGATCTTAATTAGCATAAAAATGCAAAAACAAGCCAACGTTAAACAATGAGTATGGAATATGACACATGAAATACAACTCGGCAACTTACAAGGGGCCATTCAAAATGTGCGTAAGCTCAGAAGGGCAGGGGTACCTAAAAACGAGTACAAAAATACGTATGGGGGGGAGGGCTCATCAAAGAGCATAAATAGCTACAATCATATAATTCTCAAAGGCTAAGCACTTGCGAAGCACCAGAAATACCTATAACCATTAAAAATTATACACGAGAGACAGTATTCCTATTCAATTCTACAGCACTGTGACAAGTTTTGAGTTATTGGCTCTATATTGAATTTTGCGAACTTTGAAAATAGTGAAATAACAACAGATTAAAATCTATGAGGGAGTAATGAGTGCACGTACTCCTGAATGGATTTCAACATTGCCAGTATTGAGCCATTGGCGCAGTGGGCCCCCCTGAGCCAATAAAAAAGCAGAATTTAAGGATTTTGACCCACTATTCTTTGGAATTTAAGGATTCTGGCCCAATATTCAGGGAGCTCCAGCACCCAACTAGGGAATTTATCAGATTCAGTATTTTATCAATTCGGGGCATAGCTTCCAGGTTCTGATGCTATTCAAATGTGAAGGAGGAGTTTGCGAGATATGGAAGCTTTCCCACCTTTGAATTCTGGGCCGCTTCTAGAAAATTTTCTTGGGGGTGTAGGGGTTGCATTTGCGGACAAAAAATGGGTGTGGCCGGCTACACTTGAGCCTGGCCAGTTAATATACGCGAGTTTTGAATAAACCTCTGTCGACATGGCTAAACTTCAAAGCAACACCTAAGTGTAGACAAGTGCATGATTGGGAAGAAAGGAAAGAGCAGGTCCGTAAACAACTGAGCTGGATTAGGGGGGTATAGATGTAGAAGTCCAGTTAAGAGCCTGGATGCTAAAGTATGGTACATATCTGCTCCATTAGACCAAAGAGCATGTGCTAAAATAGGTTTATACACAGGTTTTCCTCAAGAAACATGGGGTCTGGGGGCCTGCCCCTAAAAGACTTATAACGTAGTGTCCTGTAAAATGCCCGAAAACGTAGCTTTGCAGAAGAGAATGTAGCTGTCTTCATAACTGATCTTCACACTAGAAAAGATAAACTGATGCCTCTGCCTGGTTTCATCGAATTCTGAAGATGTAGAACGAAACAGAAAAAGGAAGCAAAAAAACTTCATCTCATGCTACTACATCAAAGAAGAGACTAGTCTAGCTACAGATATCGGGTATTGGCTACATGGAATGTTTCAGCGGGCAAACAATCCTTTCCATCCAACCAGGTCGTTACCCACACATTGTCTATGCAGTGGCAGACAAATACAAGAACATAGTGGACTGTCTTGAATGGCAGGGCATCAAAATGGGGTCCATTATCTGCTGGCGTTCCATAAGGTTCTATCCTGGGCCCTCTTTTCTTCCTTGTGTACATCAATGACTTAAGTGCTAACATTAGGTGCGACATGAAGCTTTTCGCTGATGATACTTCACTCTTCAGATCTGCCAGTGATCTAAACCAAGCTGCAGCGGACATGAATCATGATCTTAATATTATCAAAAACTGGGTACATCAATGTGGTATGCTTTTCAACCCTGAACCTATGAAGCAAGCTGTTGAAATAACATTTTCCACAAAAAGAAATTCCATTAACCACCCAGTGTTGAAATTTAACAACGTACCAGTTGCTTAAGTTGACGAGGATAAACATCTTGGGATCGTCCTTGACTCAAAGATGTCTTTTGCTAGTCATATCCAGGCAGCTACTTTAGAGTAAAGACGCAGAATAGGAATGATAAAACTTCTCTCGACATACTTACCTTGCAAACCCTAGAGAAGCTGTACAAGTCTTACGTAAGACCCCATTCAGACTATGGTGATGTAATACATCACGTTCCACACAGCGAATGTGAACTTAGCCACACTCCTTTTCTGACTAGAGACATGGAAAATCTTGAGCAAGTTCAATATTCTGCTGCTTTAGCAATAACTGGTGTATGAAAAATTATATGACGAACTTGGTTGGGAATCCTCAAATTTGCGTCGTTGGAGTAGGCGTTTGATCCTGTTCCACAAGATCCTAACAATACTACCCCTGACTACACAAGATACTCTATATCGCAGATATTAATAATTTCTTTTGTGTTGGCTAAAGTATAAAAATATAGCTAACGAACTAAGTAATTCCAATAAAGTTATTACACAGATTCTTTAAGAGGAAAGAAACTATAAAAACCCTACTCCATTGACAAACGTTTTGCAAATGGTTCCTAAAAATGGTTTCGTACTCATTTAGTAAGGAAGGTATTGTAGGCAAGATAAGTGCAAGAACAGCAAAACTGAAATCTAGCTTTAACCCTTTCTGAATGGAAAAAATTTGATCCAAGTATCACGTCATCATCCTCGTTTAGCAGTTTTAAGATAAAATTACTAAAACTTATCCGTCCTCCTCCTAAGTCGGTTTATAGTATCTACGACCCGATAGGATTGGGCACTCTTACACAACTACGAGTAGGACTTAGCAAATTAAACTCTCATAAGTCTAGGCATAATTTCAGAGAAATAAAAAACCCTTTGTGTCCTTCAAACGTTGGCATAGAATATACGGAACACTACTATCTGCTGTTTTTGCCGTTCTTATGTTGGGCTTAGATACGATCTCCTAGCAAGTGTAGCTGCAATATTGCAACTTTATAGTCTTTCCTCTCCTTCCTCTAATCAAGAGCTAGTAAAGATTACCTTATATGGTGATGAAAGACTCCGTATTGATTTGAACAACAAGCTACTTGAAGCAACCTTGAAGTTTATACATGCAACAGAACTCTTTAAATTGGCTTTTGTTACATCCCATCGAATAGATTTCCCCTTCCCTTTTTAAAATACAATTAGTGGTTCTAGTTTGATTTTTATATCCTATTGGTATTTTGATTGAGAGTCATTTACCTTTACGTTAACGCTGATTTATCTTTTCCGGCCACTTTTCCCCTTGTAAAAAAAATTCTTTTCCGTTGGCGTGCCTCCCATGTGGGTTTTGCAATGCCTATAACGGACATCAAATGCCTATAGCTCTCCCTTTTGTGGCGTGGTGTAAAGGGTGAATGATTCTTTATACATGTAGGCAGCAGGGCTGATATGCCGTAGCATACTCCCTGCGGTATCGTTTACATACTTTAATGTTTTTTTACTGTATCTGGTATTTAGTAAGAGCTTAGATGTATTTATGAAAAAATCTAACAATCGCAGCGCTAGCATCTTACTCTCCGATTAAGTTAAAAATTGAAATTCTCTGACACAATTTTGAGAAGACTGAAAAAGGTTTATGCTCCTAACACAACAAAACTAAGATCTCTGCACTCCTTAAATCTGTCTTATTATGCTCCTAGATTCTAAAGGAGGTAGAAGCAGAGGCGGACTGGCCGGTCGGGCCATTTGGGCAAGTGCCCGAAGGGCCCGGTATATGAACTGGAGAATATGGAAGAACTGAGATTAAAACTGTGTATTTATCAGAAATTTGCAGCCGTTATCAATATCTCTGCGCGCTGATTTAAGCTTTCCAAAATTCATGGGCCTGTTTAGAAACATTGTGCCCGGCCCGGAAAATTTAGCCAGTCCGCCCTGGGTAGAAGTCAATTGAGAAAACAGTAAAAAGCTCAGTGTATAGCGCTTCTTTCTACAACCTCGATGAAATATTGGGAGCAATCCCCCCTTTCTATGGTATCGAGAGAAAAAGTGATTTGAGGGTCCAGCCCCCAAGAAATTTCTTAAGACCATGCCCTCTAATTTGGCTATAAATGCAAAAACACAATTTTTAGATTCATAAAGGTACTAGAATAGAAATGAATTTATAAATGATTTCATGAACTTTATGCTATTTTATCTTATACCAATTTTCTTTTATTTTATGTTATTGCATGCTAACTTATTTGTGCATTATCCAGTGGCTGATCTAGAATGATTCATAGAAAGGAAGCCCATCTGACATCAAAGATGCGTGTGAGTTGGAAAAGTTCTTTAAGCTAACCCCTTAAGCTTTGAGGAAGTTCTGAGGAGCTCTCATTGCTGTTGCAGAGCTATCTTCTTGCTTTTCACGAGCCAATTATAAGATCTGCTTGCAACTGAAAAATACAGGTATGGTGGTAAGAAGCTGTCATACAAAGGGAACAAAGGAACAGTAGGGCTATGCCCTAGAAAAAGTATTAAAACTGCGCCTTTTACTTTGTGTTTTGATGCATCTCTTAGTAAAGGAGCCTTGCAATGAGTGGCTTGAAACTCACATAGGTCTTGGCAGACTTCTACGAAACAGAGTACATGGAGGGAAGTATCTTGATAAGACGTTCTTCAATTTTTGACTCTCTTTTATTGACGTATCTGCCATTGGCAATTTAATTCCATCTCCTATTAGGTGCAAGATACAAATTCCAACTATGCAGTTAGAAATATGCGAGGATGAATTTACAAAGCGACTTTTCTCTTCCAATTCAATACAAAACCACAACTGGTATAATGTAGCATAGCCGATAGGGTTTGTATATTAATTTTTTCAAAAGCTATGGTGTCAGAGTCACAATGGATTTGATAAGAAGTTCAAATTCTTTATAGTGCTAAAAGTTGTATCTTGAAATTTTTCTGTTTGGAGGGCATGGCACTCAGAACTTCCTTTGAATCCGCCACTAGTAATATCGAAAGCAACCTTACCACCCTTCAAATCTGCAACTACCAAGTATGGTTTTACTGTTGCTACTCTGCCAGACTCCCGTCACGTAAAACATGAAAAGAAAACAATTTCTGTAATCGAAACATTTATAAACTCCTATGCTATATTAACCAGTCACACAAGTTTACAAAAATCTCAGAAAAATTATGCTAAACCTACACTTTTATGCTTCTCTTTCACTTTATGCCACTTGGGAGGCCTGCAAAACTTAAAGCTTTCCTGATGTTCACTGATTTTTTGAAAAATCTTTCTTATTCCCTTAAATTTCCCTCATGGAAAACCAAATTCCTTGATTTCCCCTGAATTTCTTGATTTGGTATCAACCCTGTTATATCACTATTTTGTGACAAATTTGCTGACAGAGATTGTTTTACCGACAGAAATTTTGATTGGGGTGTGTGACACCCTCGCAATCCCCGTAGGCACAGGCCATTGGAAATGGGCCAACATATAAAGTGTGGAAACCATGCAGACAATCCGGAGTGAAACTAGGGTGCTCCTACTGGAAGAGCGTGAGGCATAGTTGCCAGGTAAAAGGGCGTCGCGCCATCAAACTTGAAAGAGCGTGTTCATGCCTAGAAGTCATGACCGGAGCAGTGTGTTCTAAAAGATGAACCCATAAAAAGACAAAGAGGGGGTCTGGAGCTGTGCTCCCAGATAAAGTTTTGAGACCACGCTCCATACTTTGGCTTAGAATGCATCTCCCAATTCTAGAACAAGTCAATATTAGGATATTCGGTAAAAAGATATACCCTAGCATTTAGAGGTTCGGCAAATATATATGCCGTATTTACAACTTATATACAAGTAGGCTCCTTCATCAAATACAATTGCACAGTTTTAATGGACAACTACAAAAAGTGCTGCAAGCAAACACTAACTTTAGGCTTTGCATGTAACTACCATAGAAAAAGTAAGCGATGAGGAAAGAGTGTATACATACCAAGCGCTAAGAACTACCCGACATATATACCAGTACCTAAAAAAATTGCCCGACAAATTACTAATTTTCATAATTGGGGTTGTTTCACCCCCATACCCCGCGGAATTTTGTCCCTGCAGACAATTATGTAATCAATAAAGATATATTACTAGAAAGATATATAACTAAGAATGTCACGAAACTGAACCCCCCCCCCAAATCAACTCAATTTTGATTCCAGAAAGTGCCTTTGACAAATACAAGCAAACTCGTGTAGTATACTCAAAAGATAGAGACTTACTTCTCACCCAACTGAATTCTTAATCATTAATTTACATAAAACTTTAATGAAGAAAATAAAAATTTGAAAGATTTAACATGTCAGCTGAGAGCACTGGCGTAGAATGTATCGAGATGGTAAATGATATGTTGCTGCACTGAGTACTGATCAAGAAGAAGCGGATACAAGATTGCATGTCATGCAAAGCATATCGAAGATGAGTAGGACATTATCCCTTTAGTGGTTTATGCCCATTTTAATGGGTATTTATAAAGTAAACAAAAATGTCTAGAATAGTACGAAAATTCCAATGAAAATGTTTGTGGTGCTTCTCTGATTGCTAGAGTCATAAAGATAGGAATATAATACTAATCCTATGGTTAGAGCCTATCTTATAGTACAACAACAACAACAAAAGTTGCTTTTAATTCATTTTCAATATGGCTCCTTAGAGTGGCATTGCTGTTCGGTGCGTAAGGTAATAATTTATTTTCGTTTTACTTTTCATCTTAAGACATGTTTGTAAATAGAGCAAGTAAAAGCATCATTTAATGAAGTAAACACAAAATAGAAATTATATACAGGTATTGCTATATTCGGTCCTGGGCATTGACTTTAAACTGCACCCTGGGGTTCCCTTGAGCAAGGTTAGCACCCTATAGCTCTCCGTGCCAGAGTTACCGTGAAATTTTTGGCAGCAGGACAATGGATTTTCATCAGGGGCTGAAATGATATGTTCATATAGATGGCTTTCATGATAATATATCTGGCATGAGTACAATCCAATTGGAAACTCGGCAGAGATAAGTTGCCTAGTTAGCACGCATTGTGAACAAAGAAAGAACGTAGGAGGCTCTAATTTTTTATTATTTGCTTTTGCTCCTGGCTACTCTCCATGATATGATGGACATGAATAACATTCCATACCACATCAATCGTCACGTGGGTTATCAAGGGCAGCGTTGTCCAGTGAGAAACTAGGCTGGTAATTTCAAATATGCTACTGGAAAGCAACTGAGAATCAGATTTGCTATTGGTGCATGGAATGTAAGAAAGATGAAGGAAAGTGGAAAACTGCACGCTACTTGTGGTGAAATGGAGAAAATTAAACTATAAATACTAGGAATTTCCGAAACAAATTGAACTAACAGAGGTAGTTTTAGAACTCATTAAAACAATACTGTAATCTACCCAGGAAAGGATGAAGGACATGGATATAGCAATGTGGTTGCAGTCATTTTATCAAAGGAATCAGTGAAGTCACTAATTGGGCATAATCCTGTATCTGGTAGAATACTTAAGGTCACAATACGAGCTAAACCATACAACATCAGCTTATTTCAATGCTATTCACCGACTGTGACAGCTAGTGATGTGGAAATGGAAGACTTCTATAGTATGCTGCAAGAATCCATTAATAACACTCAAAATCGAGATATTACAATCGTGATGGGAGACTTCAATGCAAAAATAGGAAAGCTAAGCAACAATTCTAATATCTGTGGTATATATGGTCCAGGAGACCAGAACGAGAGAGGTGCAAATCTTTTAGAGTTTTGTAGCGTTAATAATCTAGCTGTTGTAAACACGATTGTTTGGTTGATGGAGATGCTGGCAAGGGCGATTTTTCGCTTGCTTTGAGGAATTCATGTGTGTGGATCCGTGCACGTGCGATACCACGTGTCTCCGGACATGGACTGCGTTTGCCTTTGCAGCATTATCGAAAATGGAGGCCTACTATGAATCACGCGAAGTGAGATAATACAGGCTGAATGTTGAAAGGTTATGAAAACTATGAAAAACTGAGAGAAAATTCTCTTAGCACAAGACGAGCTGTTTATGGATTGCACTTCTGTGATGGACATTTACGGTTCTTATCCTATTTAGGGAATAGGCGGCAGTGCTGTAGAGTCAATGGAATATGGAATAACATCTAATGTTGAAAATACAACATGTTGAATCCCTCAGGGATCATGCCTTGGCCCTCTCCTGTTCCTCCTTTTTATTAATGACTTGCCATGCGCATTGACATGCTCTAAGGCTACAATGTATGCGGACGACACTAGTCTAGCATATTCTGCGCAGGACGTCAAAGACATAGCTAGTACCTTGAACACTGAATTGGAGAATCTTAAGCATAGAGATAATAGGACTAGAGAGCTCGCTATGTCACGTGATCGGGGTCCACTATGTAAAGTCAAAATGGTAGCGTAGTCAGGCAAAAGACCACACGGAAACTACGTTCGCATTGCAGAAGTTTAACAGACGTTTGAAATATGATTAATGGGAATGTATACTGGAAATATATAATTATGTCCGTAATATTAACCTCTTACGCTGCGTACAATTATGTACATAGATAGCCGAAAACACCAGGAACAGCTGAAATCCATATTTTTGTCTCATTGTACCAGTTAGTGCCTAACTCATATAAGGTTGTAAAAATCAAGGTAGAGGGGGAATAAGTTGATAGAGCTTTATTTTTCGGTTATATTGAGGATTACTGAGTGATTATTTGATGACAAAGGCATGTACATACAAGGCCAATGCAAGGATTTTGGTGAGTTGTTTTCTGTTGTAACAACCCTCCCCTAAGGAACACCTGGAAATTTCTTGCATATTCAGAACGTATAGAAAGAGGGCTATCCTATGGTATATGATTTCTATATATGTAAAGAGTATCAAATTCCTCATATCTGCCTTGATCAAGTTAGCAAGGAATGCTTTTGAGGATACGGCAATTTTTAATGGCTATCCAGTGATATGCCAATGGGAGGGTATGATGCCCCCAAAAGGTAAGAAATGTACCTAGGCACATGTCTGTGGCAATGTACTACAAAACTTTATGATATTCAGAGAAAGGATATCCTAACTTTAGGATACAAGTTCAAGACATCATGCTAGGAGGCCACTTCACAAAGTGAAAGTGGCTGCCCAAACTTTTTATTTCTCATTAGCCACAGCAAATCAATTGTCTTGGGTGCTGAAGTAACAGTTCATTGGCAGTAAGCCAATAACTGAACTTATCATGATATTCAACAATTTATACAATGTATTCTTTAAAATAGCAAATTTTGGAAAGCCATGAAAGCACTTTTGACACCATAGAATCTTTCAAACAAAAGATTTGATAATAACTATACATAATATATTAAACAATCATTATATATATATATATATATATATATATATATATATATATATATATATATATATAT
>OLMO02000009.1:11278538-11313940 GCA_900291935.2 Cassiopea xamachana | reverse complement strand
TTGAGCTACCACGGTTGAGTCCACGGCTGATAAATGCAAAAGTTTCTCCAAAAAAGCATGAAAAACTCTTAGTCTCTCTCCAAAGCCATAATGTATTATGATATCCGTGAAATAAGCAGCGGAAACATGATTTATTTCCTTTTTGCGTCTAGTGTACACTAACTTTTTGCGTTACTAGGGCGCCATTTTGGATTTGCATGCTGGGCCCCTGTTTTGTATACAATGGGATTAGTCAGTCAGCGCTCTAGCTCTATGATCTGAAGGCATGGCTACATGGTAATAAGTTGTCTTTAATTGTGGCCAAAATACATCAATGCTCATAGGCACAAGACATATCATAAATGATAAAATTACTGCAGAACCTTTAAGAGCAAATTTTTTGATATTGGGTGAACCAATGGAGCAAAATCTAGGGGTTCACATCGATAATAAGCTTAAATGGAAAGATCATATAAAAGCAGTTGCATCTAAAGTGAAACAGGCTACAGCAATGGTGAAACATACCAAAAACATTCATCCCTAAAATTGCTATATCAGGGACTTGTGGAAGCTCACTTTAGATTTTGCTACTCTGTTTGGGAAACATCCTGCTGTACTCTAGAGAAGTTACAAAACAGAGCCATAAGAATTATAACGGATTTTCCGTACCGTGCGCCTGCTAAACCGCTCCTGAGACAATTGAGATTGCCTAGTATAGCTGAAATGATTCTGCAGGAGTCTGCGAGCATGGTTTATAAAGCAATTGATGGCCAAGCGCTTCCCTACTTGTCTAGACTTTTCAATAGCATATCTGCAGTTACGTACAGAATGCTTCATAATTTCAAACTGAATCTAAGGCCCCCAAGAATGAGAATGAAATTTGGGCAAAACAGCTTCGAATAAAGTGGGGCTACGATCTGGAACTCATTGCTTAATGACTATGGAGCAGCTCATACTTTTCCAAAATCTAAAGTGAAACTAAAAGCCATGCTCGGATAGCAACATTTGCTTTTCTCTGTAAACTCTGTGCTACTTTCATAGGATTGTATTTTACCTTGTGCCCTTTGAAAACCAGCTATGCTGAAGGTTAACCCTCCTAAAAAATGTAAAAATGAAATGAAACGAAATTTATTGCCTTATCGCATACAGAAGGAGAAAATTTCTCGAAACTTCAGACTGAAAATATTGGTAATTTTCTTTGCGCTAAGATAAAATTTTTCACATCAGAGTGTAGCGCAAAAATTGGTCTTCAAGCCTCAATATGCGCTTTTCTGATATCATGTACCACACAAATGCAATGTTGCAGATTCTAAAGCATGCCCTCGTGCGATCAAATGAATGCCGTACTGAAACGCTGTGCATTGCCTAAGAGTCGTTGTTTTCAAATTGAAAATACTGGTTCGAAACTTGAAGAGAACGCAGGGATAAGTCAAATAACGAAATCATCAATAGTTAATTGGGCTATTATCATGTGTAGTTCTTTTATTTTTGCTCACACGTTTGGCCACTGAACGCAAACACGAAGAAATCTACTGAGACTTTTCCCTGCGGCTAATTGAAAATAATAGTCTCCGCAGGTGAGTGAAAAGCTATAGCTATTTGCCCACGTACTTTTTCACATGTTGTCACTCGGAGACTAGGGCGGATCCGGAGCTAGGCTTTAGAGGGGCATCTGATTCCTTATATTGTCCTTTTCATGCAAAAAGTTTCCTAGCACAGGTCTTTGTTACAGGACATGCTACAGTTTGAGAGCCATGGCCCCCAGCCCCCTAATGGATACGCCCCTGCTCGGGGATGTGCTAAGAAGCGCAATGTGGGACGTACGGATATTGAACAGGAAGAAGACTTTAAGTTTTGAAGAGTTGGTAGGCTATTTCAGAATTTTACACCTCGATACGAGAAAGATTTTTAACATTCCAAAGAATCGTTAAGCAACGGTCCAGCATCGACTGAGACAAACCAGCTACCTTCAGTTTGTATTTTCAAAAGCAAAGTATTATGGACTAGATGTTCTCTTAGTGGACCAACGGAAGTTGCTCATGTCAATAGTTACTCAACTTCAACCGCTCCTATGACGGTCAGCTCTTTTTCAGCTCAACAAAATGGGTAGCATTACTTCCCAGATTGCAGAGGGATTCTCAGTTCATTATTTTATACTATTTTTTTGAGAAATTTAGATTGAGACTCTACTGTGATGCATTTTAATTTGTATTTAAATAGGACATTTATTATATCTTTTCAGCTGTACAGTAACTTTTAATTTATATATTTCTACTAGGGTAATATCAACTTTCAAGACAATCCAAACAGCAAACAATTTTGATTCGTTATTACGAAATATTGCTTATGTACCATATTGATCAATAGTTTTGCTGGCTGCTACTACTTTCAGTGTCACTACATTCAGTCTCAAAGTCTAGGTGGATGCATTGAGATACTGCGTGCCGTAAATCTCCGTGGTGCAAAAATCCACAAAGAGAATGTTAGAGACATAATACTAGAAGAACAATACCATTCGTGTGTTTACTCTTTGCCTCGATCTAATAAGTACTCCTATAGAGCCAATCTGGGGGAGGGGCTAATACAAGGAGTATAGCATCAGTGTCAGAAAGAATTCTTTTCGCTCCACAGCACTACGCAAATCGGTTAAAAAGTCTAATTCGTCTTTGGACATGAAACCTCTGCCAATTCTAGGGCAAATTTCAATGACAAACAGCTCAGCGAAAAATTTCTTGAGTAATATTTTGCGCTTCGATTTCAAGTCGATGAAAATTTTTTTGCAAAATCTCTCAGCGAGATATCTCGTTTGCCTAGTGATTTTGTTGAGGAAGGGGTTATTCACAACGGACGTTTAGGTTCAAGGAGGGAGGGACTGGTTGAATAGGGAGAATTCGGACATAGGGGAGGGGGCTCTAAGCAACCCAGACGGCCAGGGATTCAGAATTGTAAAAAAAAAAAACATTTCTATTTCACTCTTATTCTGGAATAGTAATTTGGGTATAGGGCCATTCACAAACAACGTCCAGGCCCAAGGGAGAGGGGGTTTGGTGAAAGTTGGACAAATTCGGACTTCAGGATTTCAGAATTGTAAAGTAATACATTTCTACTCAATACTCATTCTGCAATGGTAATTGGGATATTTCAGACAAAGAAATGTTTGGAAGAGCTACTGATTAGTCTTCAATTAAGAGTCCAAGTCACGACAGGGCATTCACTCACGCATCTTCATTGCCACTGATGAACTCTTGAGGAACTCGTATGAAACTCTAGCTATTGAAGATTTGACTTAGAGCCTCCCTATACCGGACAAGCTGGAAAATATTTCTCAAAGATAAGGTAGGCGACACATAGTTGGTCTTGTCCATTTGTGAGATACGGAAACCAACGAGGGTTGCCAGCCCGGACCCATAAGCCCGGACTTTTTGGCGCTTTGCTCAAGCTAGAAACTCGGGCTAACTTCCAGAAAAAGTCCGGGTTATAAGTTTTCTATTTTTAGCTTTCTTTGCATTAATCCATGAATTTTCTGGTCACCCTACAAGTTTTGCTTAGAATTTTCATTAGTTGAGCTAGAACTTGCATCTGTTGATAAGCATATTTAAGTGTAATTTTGGTCAAAAGATGCTGACCAATCCAGATTTTGCAAGATATCTGAAAACATTGTAGTAATTGTGTTTGACAACACAGTATTGAGCAAGTAGTGCAATTCTGTGCAATGCAAATTCTGATGGAAAGTATGGAAAATAAGCACGAAAGTTCAGTAAAATCACGCTCAAAGCAAGCACAATTGTGATATTAGCCAAAATTAGAAAACAGAAACTGATGGTAAATGAAAAGCCAAGATATCTAAATTGGACCATTTTTATCGAAATTCAAGAAACCTCTTACATAATAATTTCCAGTTAGGTTGCTTCCGACGGCATGAACTTTCAGCAGATTCTATTCAGCTCCATAAACGAAGAATTTTCAAAAGAGATGGATGAAAAATACTAACATTGATGGCATTTGTGTCATGTGTTACTACCTTTTTTATACAAATAACCTATTTTCCCTGAGCTCGTCAAATTACTATTCAGCTTTTCTATCAAATACTGCATTCCTTCCGAGCCCCGGTGAGTCTGTAATATACAGAGGCTCAACTACTCTGGATCCAATAACATCTCTCTATTTTGTAAAAAATTTTGGGACGAGCCCTAGTCAGATGTAAATATTCTCTTTCATACAATGAAACATCACCCTGACCAGGGCTCAATTTCTCTTAGCCAATCACAATACTCCGTGACCAGGGCTCGACTATGTCAACATGAGCACTACACGTGATATTGTTGATGTTGAAACAGCGCCCTCGTGGCAAGAAAGACGGTACTTGTTGAGTGTTTTACATGAAAATGGGCAATTACTTTGAGGTATTAGAAATGTCTGAATCGGGTAGAGAAATCCATGATGTTAATTCTCAGAGCTGCAGCTCCCTGCTTGACAAAAAACCACATGCCCTAGTGTAACACCAGTGAGATAAGTCGCTTCTATTATTTGGATAATATTACGGCCATTTGACTACATACGTAGGAGCCCTAGAGTAACGGGGGAGCATGACCCTCCCAAGTTTCATAAAACTGTTGATAAGGTCCCCCTTTGCAGCTTATAGATTTGTCTCTTTTTTTGCGAGGTGCCCCTTGCCTCTGAACTCAAGCCTAACACTATTTCCGTTGTCAACTGTATATTTTTGTGACGAAGTCAGGTATTGAACTGAGCAGGTGCTGCATTTCAGCGAGTCATGTTTATCACGCCTCACACTTAATGCCACAACCCATGTTGGAAATACCTCAACTTTGCGAGTTTCAACAGATTGAGAGGAACGTGTGCGGTTTTAACCATTTTATAAATTCAACATTAAGAAAACAAAATGAAGCGAACAACGTGCTTGATGGCTTCTTTACTGAAGTCTAGAATATCGACTTTCAAGTCAATAATAAAAGTCGGACCAACTGGCCCCTTTTTGTTCATAGTTCTGAGATATTTCCCACACCCATATAACCACGCCCACAAGCTTTTTGTTGAGCTCTGGTCAGATTTCTCCCTGGATCCGCTTCTGCATGCACTGATACATACCTGAATACAGTAGAAACCCGCGTAAAAGAACATTTATTCATAAGAATCTTGAGGCTGTAATTTCATCTTTTGAGCCCTCTAAATAAGAACCCGAAAGACGCTGAAACGGGGAACGGTTCTTATATAATGAGTTTCATGTCAATATGTTTAAAACTTCAAGAGCAGAAACTACCATAGGCTGTTTGTATACAGACAAACTTTTTACAAAAATACCACACACCACTACTAATTCAACACTACAAGAATCCTGAAAACTTTATCAGAATTTTTCAGTCACACAACAGATTGCAAGATTATCAAACAAGAATTCTATACCAAATATGTGCGGCATGTACTGTATATAAGAGTACATCTCAATTATTTTTTGCAAATCTATACCAATGAAAGAGAAAATAGTTGGCACCCACCCCCATTTTCCTTGGTGACTATAAATAAGATCGCTCTCTATAAAAATTGTATAAGTATACATGTTTTCTGGGGTCATAGCCTATTTGCCAGGGTCACATGTCTGCCTTAGCATTACATCATGCTCCCTATGGGGGTGCACCCCAACGATTGAGAAAGATTGGTATATAAGAACCTTGTCAGCAACCCTACAGGCTGAAATTGAGAATAAGATCCAATTACTTAATAACCTATCCAGGCTGCTTAGGAAAAACCTAGGCTCTTCTATTCCGGTTTCTACTGCATCGCGTCAGTAAACCCTGAATGAGCTTCTGCCAGCTTTGAAAAATGAACTGGGCAATATATGAAATTGGAATTGGATGAGGAAAAAAGCTTAGTTCAGATGCCAGCAAAATTGAATCTTTCGCTACAGGCCATAGAAGAAAATTGAATAGAGTAGTAAAGGAATTCCTGGATCTTGTTTCCTAATATTGAGTTCAACCAAGGGGATTTGCATCGACAAAAGCCTTAACTGCAAGGATATCCTGCCACAAAGAAAACTGAGCGAGTCTACAAAGCTCTAATTGAAAGAAATTTTGGCTATGGTGATATAGTTTGGAATGTTCTTTCCAGCATCAGGCTATCCTTACTGCAATGACTTCAAACCAGGGCAAAGAAACAGACAAGAGATGTTAAGCATAAAGCTGTGACCTTTGCTTTGTTGATTCGTATTGTCCATACACTATTTACGTAAACATTTTGAAAGAACAAGAGATTTGGTACACATAACTATTTCAACAACGGTTTGCTAGAACGCTTGTGATGCATAAAAATTCTGCGCTTATTGACATCGCGAGAACCGCGAGAACTCATTTATAGTACAGCCCATCATTGTTGGGCTCTAAGAAAAACTTTTCAAACTATAGGCTCTCAGGCGCCTAGAAAATGCTACCTTGAAATTGGTTTTTGCAAATACAGGATTTCATAAGAAAGCTATTTTAATAATCTCTTAAGCAGAATTTACAGAAAATGTGGTAGACATACTGTCGCATCCAGAGTCTACTATTGGGTTCACCATGGTAGGGTCTGGAGAAAATATTTTCTCTACACAGGTTTTCCGATGATTTGAAAGCGCCAGTTTGATAATGGCTTTTTGCAAATACAGCAGTGGCGTAGCGTCAGGGTATTCAAGTTATTCAGTGAATACCCTACAATTTCCAGAACCAAAATGTTATCATTTTACTGCATTCATTTTACTGAATCTGCATTATGTTGGGATAACGTTACTATTCTCAAACACTCTTTTTCAATGTCTTTACGTGCTCAAATATTCAAAATGTATAGGCGTGCAGGTGTGAATCGTTTGGAAGTAAGCAGATTTGTGAAGATTATGCGGAGGATCGAAAAATAACTTCATGTTAAGCAGAAGTTCGTCAAGAATACGCAGTGAATACCCGGAAGGATACTTCCACCAATCAACATGGTCAATTTCATGAACAAATTTTTCCTTACTGCGTCCAACCTCCCACTTTCTCAAAGCTCACATAGATGCTGGTTAAAAATTGAGTTTCAGTGCTTGGATTGTTGGAGTTTTTAGTGAAAACGGATTAAATACAACACGTGAAACTTTTACACCACTGAAATACAATAAGTACTTCTTTTAACTATAGGTCCTTTCAACTACTGACCAAGCATCATGTAGCCTTCAACTCTTCAGAACATGCCTGGTTTCGATGATGTAATTACTCAATTTTATCAAGTTCCAAAAGTTGGGGGGCTGCACCTCCACAAACCTGGGTCTCCATGTCCCTGAAGTTGATACACTGCTATTTGTTCAAATTACTTCAGTGATGTTTTGCGTTCAGGGTGCATAAGTAGTTTTTGCGATGAATTAGGTGACGCTCAAGGGTGAGAGAAGGGTACCTGAATACGGAAAATACTAGAAAGGGGGGTCTAAAAATTTACATTTTTGCAGAACATCCTTTATGAATGGCCCCTATCTCAGTCAAAACAATTTTCGGATAATTCCTGACCAGACTCTTCGATCATGAAGCCAAAACATTCAATCACAAATGCTTTTATTGATATTAAGCTATTGAGAGATCGCATAAGGAAAGTAAATGTCTGGTGGTATAAAAGAGAAAACAAAAAGCCTAAAACTGTCGAAATTCGAAACATGAAAGAATACGATAGTGCTTTGTTTCTACAGGATTTACAACAAATAGATTGGAAAACCATCCTTGATCCTCTATCGGATGATCCATCTAGCATGACAGAACATATTTGAATCAACCCTGGATTGTCATGCTGAGGGTAAAAGAAAAAAGTACGAGCGGAATTCGCTCCCTGGTTAACCCCAAGCCTTCGGGAACACATGATGACGAGGAATAGACTGAAAAAATATCAACAAAGAATCTTGAATTGTGGACTGCTTATGCCATACAGCGTAATAATGCAGCAAAAGAAATTAGAAAGGCTAAGAGGATCATTATAAGGTTTTAGTTAAGAAAAACAAAGGGGATCCAAAAAATTGTGGAAGACAATTAATAGGGTTCTGGAACTCCTTGTTGCACTCTGTAGGTTATAGGGGAAATCTACAGGGGAAATTCTCTATGTGTAGGAAAATATAGGGGAATTTCAGCATGCTTTGCAATGTAAGACAACAAACGTCATTTATAGTTAAGGAATTGTTCTTATGTGGGAATTTATTTACGTGATGCATCATTTCACTACCTGCTCTAGGAATTCTATCAAGAACTACCAAAACAAATAAGCTTCATTAGAGTCACATGACTGGATATCACGTAACTTTTTCAAACCTCGCAGATTGAAGGTTTTTAATGCTGAGTAAATTATGTCTGCAGATGGGAATTTTTCACGGGAAAATTCTCTTTAGTAGACCTCATTGTCTTGGCAATTATAACTCGTAGCTAGAGGAAATGTTCTAGAGGAGCAAAACCTTCTTGTACAATCACTTTGGAAGGGCAAAAACCTTATTAAGTTATGTAAGTCTCCTGATTGATAATTCTGTTGGGAGCAATTCCATGCGGAAAATTGCCATTTGGGACATTGCCTCCTGTGCCTCCAGCATGTATAGGGCTGGTTGACACTTCTTCTGGGAACGACCGTGAACCACCTTGCCACCCAATCCAGTTCAGCTATTTATTGCACTGTAAAATGAAACTATAGAACATCTTGCGACAACTATCTTTACTTGAGACATGATGATCACTAATACCTCTGCAAAAGGTATTGGTCACATCATAGCCACAAAAGGGCGTGGCAATAGCAAAAGTTCTGATCGGAGCACCGAAGCTCAGGTGTTGTTGTTACGTTCATCTGGTCTGGTTGCCTGTCTTTTGAAAACTGGCTTCGTGACTATGTTAGGAATTGGTGTTGCCTTCTACTGCTAAGATTAGTGGCGGTTTTTCAAGAAAAATCAGCGGGGAGCAATATTTCAGAAGTAGCTGGGTATTTGCAGAATACTTGAGTGTACAAGGAAAAGTGTACAAGAACATTGAGGCGCTGGCAAAAAAGTGTTTGTTTATTGACACACTGTAGATTTGTCCTTTAGTGCACTAATTCAGCTAATAATTTGCTGATTTAATGACATCTAGAAGGGAAATTGCCCCTTTGCCCTCTAACACCTTCTACTGACTAGGATTATGCAAAATACCGTACACTAGATTGTTTTTCTGGAGTTGTTGCCACTTATGTACATAAAAGTGTGCTTCACTTATACCAGAACTCCTTTGAAAGTACTTCATTGAACATTCTAGTACGTACTGATTTGAACCTATGCATTAGGCCAGAATGGATTTTTAAAGCATTTCTGATATGTAGGGGGTGGCAGGGGAATTTTAGAAGATGTAGGTGAAAGTAGGTGAATATCGCATGCGGAGTAAGGGAAATGATAATGGCAGAGTGGCAACACATGATATATGATTTGAGTTCAGCATAGAAATAGTAAGACTAGAACTCTAGCAGCGTCACGTGGCATATCCGATCCATGGAGATCGAAAATGGTACCAACAAGGTGGCAAAACAACAGAGGAATCGGTGATCAACTAACACGAGCAAGCTACTGGTTGAGGTATGCGCGGTACCTAATTGCAAAATTCGGCAGCACAACAGGGTACAGGATTGAAGAAAAGTGTTCTTTTTCATAGCTTTACAACATAATTTGGTCTTATCGCTTATTTGAAGCCATTATGTGGTTCCGTCCTATCATAGAATCACAGAGGCCTAGTTAGATACAACACAACAAAACACATTTAGTGGATGGGTTATTGCTGCACAAACAGTATTATAGATAGAATGGAGTTATAACTTCTGCTCAACTTCATCTCGAGAAAGGTTCTATGAGCTTCGTGGTTACTCAAATTCGGTAGCCTACACGCAACACGCAAGAAACGTAAGTACTTACGTAAGACTCACTACATCAACGTGATTTAGTGGGCAGTGGTGTAGCCAGGGAGAGGGAAGGCGGTTGTTACCATCAATGGTTAATCATTTGTGCCTGAGAAACGGTAAAATCTGCCGCAAATTGGTAATTTGGAGGGTAAATGAAACAATAGATGCAAAAAGTTTATGAATGGTTTTCAGCATATCATTGATCCTAACTGCTATTTTCTATCTAAAAAGGGCCTATATTTATATCTAGAAAAGGTGTCGCCTTTAATTTTTAAAAGGATCCCCTGTCTACTTTATTTGGCTTTACAGCCCTTAGGCTAATCCTCCATGACAGGGAGCTATGTCCCAGTTACCCTCTTGGTTGCCCCTAGGTTCACCTGGTTCTTCTCCCCCTCTAGCTCCATCCTATTTGCCCCTGGTCTCACCTTTCCTTCCAAAGTTGTAGCCTTTGCCAAACCACTAGTTAAGGGAGAGAAAATAGATCAGATTACAGCTAATGCATAGTTTGACAGAAATGTGACACACTTAAACCTCCTAGTTTATAACAAGCTCTTTACAAAGAACAACTTTGTTGAATCAGTAATTGCCAAGCAACATATTTTAAGTTGGTGCTAACCTTCATACTATTGTGTTGGTGGTGTAATATTTTCTATTTGTCATATGATTAATCCTACACTGCCTCAATGAATACAGCAATCGCTCATACCACAAGGACAATATGTTCCTACTTTGTGATACACTGGCAGAATATATTTTGGCCCTCTGAAAATCTGTGGAGGCTGATATTCTCCAGTTAAATCATGTCATTTAGCAATGGTATAGAAGAGGGGCTGCAGCTCCTAGGTGGGAGTAGAGAGGGGCACAGCCTCCAAATCGGTAAATATTTTGGAAATAAGAGCATAGAAGAAGCATCATTCTATTGTAAAAAGCTATTTTGAATTTAACAAGCTACCAAGAAATTGTTATTTTAAAAGATACAGGGTATTAACAGTGTCTTCTTTACAGAAAAAATTATCATTTTCTTATATAGCAGTGTGAATTGACAACAAAGTTTCTTATAAAAAGATCAGCAAGAAAAAAGCCCACCCCCTAATTATCCATTTACTTCTACACCATTGGCAGTTATCATGGCTGAATTGGTGCTGATATTACATTTTCTTGAAACTTGGAGCTTAAAAAGGTCAAGATATCAGATTTGCTTTTGAATTTATATCTATTGTGAAAAACCTATGGTATACTTCATTATAAAGGCAAATTGAGACTTGAATCAATCTAGAGACTTTCTTGATAATGAAGCACATATAAAGGATTCCAATTGATTTTTTATACCTTTTGAAAGAGACTTCAGGAAGTTAAAAAATTAATGGCCCAAACTACTTTTTCCTCACTGATTTCTACAACTCAGCTCTTTCACTCTTTGCCTTAAGTAGATAATTTTCCTGAGAGACACTGGATCACTTGATATGTTCTTATATATTTCTCCGATGAAGCAGTCAAGAATCTCTCAGCATCTATTGGTATTATGAAAGCTCAGAATATCATTGAGGAGTATTTATCCAAGATTTTGGATATTTTATTAAAATAATAATGGCTATGCAAATTAAACATGCATTGAGATCTTTGATCTTGAATATAATGAAAAGATGTAAAAGTGTGGCTAACTACATCCCCACATCCAACCTTCCAAGTTGACACAGCACTATCCCATCTCCTCTTGTTACATTAGATGCATAGTCTATCTGGTACTGAAAACTATAAGTAGTTCTAAATGTGGTTCAGAGGCTAGGTTTGATTACTCTGAACTGAAGTAAAGCTATCATGATACCACTGTTTATTTTCTGCAAGAGGTGAAACATTGGCCAGAAAAGAGATCTATCGTAAATATTGCCAATGCATGAAATATCCCAAGCAAACATAACTGTGTTGTATGCATTGTTGTGAGGGCAGAAAATAAGCTGCTAACAATGACAGAAATATTCAAAATTTCTGGCCAATATTTAGATCAATATCTTATTTAGGTATTTTCAGTCACTTAGCTTTATACATATCACCAAGCTGTAGTACTGGGTAATAATACCAATCGCAGCGTCGGAATGCCTCTCTCGGAGTTATACTATGGCATACAACAGTCCAATTTAATCTCATAGCCCATCATAGTCAACTATTCAACTGTAAAGTCCAGTCTGAAAAAAATTTACTTCTATGTAACTCTTTGAGTAACTATACAAGTTTTGGGGTTTCACAACAAAACACCATTCAAGGCTGCTCAAGCTCCTGTATCATCGATTCCTGGTCGCATAGTGAAGTTACAGACAAAAACAAATACTCAGCAAGTAAAGGGAAATAGTGTTTTTCAAGATGTTGTACCAGGCAGCTTCTTTTTATGAACATTCGTCTTTGAGTTAGATGCAAAATTACGGCTTTTGCTTTTCGCCGCTTTGTTGCCGCCATCTTACTTCTCCACATCATGGCTACTATTTCTCTGCGAAAGCAATAGACCGCGCGTTCTAGTCCTCTTATTTCTATGGAGTTCAGTACTCCACAACTTACAACTTTGTTTCACTTGGGCTGAAACTACCAAAACAGATAGAAGCAAAGCCTGAAGATGATTTTCCTAAGCACATTACACCTGCTAGAGATCAAATTAAATTTAAGGCCATTGATGAAGTGTATGTTTTGAATGCAATAGGTCGAATACTAAAAGGGAAGGCATCAGATCCGGAAAGAGTGTCTGTCACACTTGTGCAAGACGCTGCAAAACTCTATTTCGTATTAGCTAGCATTAAAATACAACTCATCACTCAAAAATGGAATCTTTCCGGAAATTTTGAAAGTAGCAAAGGTACCCCGATTTATAATATAGGTGCAAGAACTAATGTAAACAATTATTGGCCGATATATGTGATATCTGTTTCCTTGAGGATGTTGGAAAGAGTTTCGCATGATCAAATTCTTGAATTTTTGTAAACAAGTAATACCCTATCAGAATTAGATCACCTTTCGCAAGCTCTATTCAAGAATGACCTCGCTTATTGCCAGCACTGATTACTAGTATGAGAGCATTTATTGTAGCAAAATCAATCTCACCATATTTCTGGACCTAAAAAAGGCCTTCCATACCGTAGATCTCACCATACTTGTACAAAAACTACAAAAGTATGGGGTAAAAGACCGAGTGGGAGAATCGTTTAAATCCTACCTATCAAGTAGACAGCAATTTTGCTCCTTAAATGGTGTAACAACTAGCCCTAGAAAATTCCCATGGAAGATTCCTCTGGGATCTTATTTAGGCCCCCTCCTTTGTATAATGTACTTAAATGACTTTGAAAAATGCTTAAAATTCTGGCATCTTACTATCTATGCTGACGAAACAGCTATCATAATCGCCTCAAACAATTTGGGAAGATGACTGGGTGTGCACGTAAAGAACTGGCGAATATCGCGGAATGGATGAGGGTTAATACACACAGTGCTAATCCTCAAAAGACCGAATTTATGATCATAAGGCACCTACTCAGCACCAGAAAACCGGCGCTTACAGAGACCCTTGAACTTAACGGCTCAGA
Source organism: Cassiopea xamachana (assembly GCA_900291935.2). Taxonomy (NCBI): domain Eukaryota; kingdom Metazoa; phylum Cnidaria; class Scyphozoa; order Rhizostomeae; family Cassiopeidae; genus Cassiopea; species Cassiopea xamachana. Next base: position 11,300,492 of record OLMO02000009.1, on the reverse strand, counting down.
GATGAAAAGGTAGAAAACACCAAATTTATGGGAATTGGCCTTTCCCTTAATGACGTCAATACGTAATGCATCACGGTACTTGTATTCAGGGCTTCGGTTGGGTTGCTATAATTTGTATGGGATTTTGCTGGTGTTTGATCAAAAGAAGACTTTTTGTGAAAATTTTACAGCAAGAACAAGGATAATTCGCCTGAGTTTGTCAACAAGCATGTTCCTAGTTTCCTTCAAAATTCTAGTCTGGTGAGTCATGCTTCTTGAGCAGGTATAGGTGATAATTTTACAGCGGAGACTGTGAGTTCAACCCAACTCGGTTCGCGAGCCGCATGCGGCTCTTTCCCTGGTGTCATGTGGCTCTTGTTCTCATACTGATATGTGTGTTTCTTATATATGATTACTACACTTGAATTCAGTGAGATATTATTGTGTGAGAGGAAGGCAGGGGGTGATGCTCATGTGTCCCATGTATTGATGTGGCTCTATGTGGTATCACGATAGTGAATGCGGCTCTTACATCTCACTGGTTGGCCACCCCTGGGCTAGACTCAAGCTAAAACACGTACACCTGGAAGATCAGCGCTTGTTTATAGGGTCAAGTTTTCATTTCGATTTAGTAGTTTTTTAGCTAGCTGAAGGTATAATTCGTGCAAAAACAATTATTATTATTTTTATTATTTTTATTATTATGTATGGTACACACTAACTTCATATGCTGTTTGTCTTTCTATTGGTAACGTTCTCTTTTTGAGCATTGACATCAACAAGATTTTTCAAATTTCAAGCACTTACCTGAGGATTCTGGCCAAGTGCAATGACACAGTCTTATGCAACTCTACTATCTTGGTATTTATTCCAACCTCCTTCAGTCACTTTGGTAATCTTGATGGCGTTGTTCTGAGTGCTCCAATTATAACTGGAATTACTTTCAATTTTTATTTCACAGCTTCTTCAGTTCCTTTGCCCAGTCTTGGTACTTCTGTATCTTTTCATTTTCTTTTTCATCAGCACAGGTGTCATATGGGACAGAGAAATCAATAATTTGGCACTTGTTGCCTTTCTTCTCAACTATGATCATATCAGGTCGTCTTGCTTCGATTACAGGGTCTGTCTGCATTAAAAGTCCCACAGGATTTGGCACTCTTCATTTTCGCATACTGCTTGTGGCTCATGTTCATACCATTTCACTTTCGCTTCAAGACCATAGTTCTTGCATACCTCCCAAAGTATTTTCTTTCCCAGCCAGTCATGCCTGCACTTATTGCGTCAATTTACGGCATTCACTTACAAGATGATTCATGCTCTCATCTGCTTTTCCACACATTCTGCATTTGCTATCTTCTTGGGACTTATCTATTTTTGCTTTCACTAGATTTGTTCTCAATACCATTTCTAGTGCTGCCATTGTAAGGAAGTAAGATTCTCTCTGTAGGGTTCCATTTTAGAAGTAGATAAAGCAGCCGAATGGAATCCAAGGATCGACAAGATTCTTGCCAAGATTCATGCTTATCAAGATGGCCAATTTACTCGGCTTATTGCATCGAGAGATAGAAGAGGGTCTCCACAAGATAACTCTATGCCAACCAGGAATTCTTACAACGAAGAAAGCGAAAATAACAGCCATGAGCTCAACTCAAGTAGGATATCTACAGGATCTGCAGCTATTCACCTGCCTAAAAGTATGTTACCCCGATTCAATGGGAAGTTGCCCACTTTATGTCACTTTGGCAGAGCATTTAAAATGCAATCGACAAGATCAAAGGAATAGCAGCAATAGACAGGCTGAATTATCTGGTAAATTTGTAAGAAGGTCCGGCAGATCATTTAATATCAGGCTTGAAACCTAACAAAGCAAATTATACTAATGCTTTGCAAATCTTGAAGACAAGGATTGGTAATAAAGAACAGATTATTTCCACACACATGCAAGCTCTACCTGGGCTACAAAACAGCCCAAATGCAACTGTAAAGCAATTGCATTTTATCTACAATAATTTTCACATAGACGTTAGAGGTCCTGACGCACTTGTTATGAGCTTCTCAAGTTCCGTGAATTTATTAATAACCACTTTGATGTCAAAAATGTCACGTGAAATTACGTTACAACTCGCGCGAAAAACGATTGAAGAAATGTGGCCAATTGATGAAATAATGGACATTGCAAGAAAGGAAATTGAAGCGACGGAATTTAGTGACAACATAAAGCCCATAGAAAAGAAGCTTGAAAGAACGTTGAGGCCGAAAACACTACAAGGAACAACAAAATCCTTCTTGACAAAGGGAGAAAAAATGCCAAGTTGTGTTTACTGCCCACATTCTCATATTTCATCAAACTGTGAAACGCCGCAAGATGGAAAGGATTGAAAAAATTTGCTACTAGATGCAAAACGGCGCTTCTCTTGCTTAAAGTCAGGCCACGTCAAAAAAGACGCTGGGGTAAACAATTTGCAACTATTGTGGAGGAACGTTTCATCACGAATCTATATATAACAAGGAATCAACACCAGTGAAAGAGCAGGACACAAAAACCACATCAAACATCAACATGAAGCAAAAAATATTGCTGTAAACAGCCAATGCATATGTTTATGGTGACAATAAAACTGAAAGAGTGGAGGTAAATGTTCTCTTTGATGGTGGGAGTTAAAGATGTTCATCTCGGAAGAAGTAAGAAGAAAGCTAAATCTACGTGTCGAAGGGCAGGAACATCTTAATTTAAACACATTTGGAACTGAGAAATCCATACGAAAGAAAGTTAGATTTAGGAGTAAATGAACCGCCCATCTCAATAAGCGCAATACGACATAAGCAGGTACAACCATTTGCTAGGCCTTAACTTAGCGGACAAGCGGGTAAGCGAGCAAAATAGGCGCATTGATTTGCTTGTAGGAAATGATTATTTGTATGATATTATCATTGGTGATGTTATTAGAGACATTTCAGGTCTAGTTGCTATAAGTAGCAGGTTGGGGTGGACAATTTCTGGATACACTCCTGGATCTTTAAAATCAGCTAGATACAATAATATATGTTCTAATTTGTCCTTAGAAATGCCAGTTGGAAAGCCCTTTGCTGATGAGTGTCATGAAATCAAACAAACTCTTCGGGAATTTTGGAAAAGCGAGACATGAATCGTTGACGGTGAAAGCAGAAAGCCACAAGCATTAGCTGATCAAAGCAACTAAGAGCCATTTCATATCACATTTAATGGTCAAAGGTATCCCGTAATCCTTCCATGGAAGGCTGATGTTTCTAATTTGAATGATGGTTACGATTTAGCATTACATCGACTGAAATCATTGCACTGTCGGCTAAAGTAAAACCCTTAATAATTGTCTGAATATGAAAACATTTTCAAAGATCAGTTAGCAAATGGCATAATTGAGCATGTGCCCACTACGGAAGAGCATCAGGGCACTCCCTCATTTCCTAAGTCACCATAGCATTGTTCACAAGGATTGTTAAACAACCAAGCTTTATGTTGTTTTTGATGGAAGTGCAAAATCTAGGAAAGATGATTTGTCTTTAAAGGATTGTTTAGAATTAGGCGACAACTACATGCCGCCTCTCTTTGATACCCTACTATGCTTTTACACTGTATTGCAATAACTGCAGACATCAAGAAGGCTTTCCTTCAGATAGAAATTAAGGAAAGTGAAAGGGATGTCTTGAGGTTTTTATGATTCAATGACATCAGCAAGCCAGACCCTAAGGTAATTCAGTTCAAGTACTTTAGACTTGTGTTTGGTGTACGTCCCGCACCTTCAATACTAGGTGCTACTACTAAGAAACATCTACCTAAAGTTCCTAACCATTGTCCAGAAGTTGTCAAAGTATTGACACGTTTGTATGCAGATGACTTATCCTGTAGCACGAATTGAAACGGCATTAGCAATATTTCATATGTTACGAGATATTTTGTCCCAGAGTGGTTTCGATTTAAGAAAGTTCTGAGCAAATGATAAGACTTTGCTACAGGAAATAGAGAGAAGGAACACAAGTTGGGACAGGGAGACAAGTTGGGTAAGATGTGCAATAGTGAGGCTAATTTGCTCACTGGCTAATCAGAAATTTCATTGTTTATATTTTCCTATTATGATTACTGATACTTTTATTGGTCTTCACTCCCACTTCTCCCCTTGCTATGCCACGGAGTTCATTAGATACTCTTACAGCTTCAACATATCTGTTTATGATATGCCATGAACATTATTTTGTACATTCATATGAGGTACTCCCTACATTGTCATACTGCCAAGGTAATTCCCCTTGTGCAGATAAAAAGTAGTCTGCAACTCTTTGGCGCTATGCTTGAGCAGTTTTACTATGGTTCTCTGTGCTGATTTTGCTGATTTCTGACAAAGACTCTTTAAAATTAGAGAAGGCACTGCCTGAATTATTGGGAAAAATTATGGTACAATGTTTACCATCAATATCACAAACGGTAGATCTGCGAATTCTGAAATTATATGAAAGGGATTCCAGTGATCCTCCACTAGCTAACTAAATATCTTAAAGTTACAGCTAGTTTCAATACTGGTGATAATGGCTCCCTAAATCGGCTTGTCTGTTTGAATAAAAAGGGTTGAACTAATCGAAGTAAATTGTCGAACGTAGTAGGAAGCATTCTGAAATAATTGAGGTACATGCTATGATCGTTAAGCATAATTTCTTACACTAGGTTATCAAAGTGGCCTTTATTTTTTCTGCATTTCCAAAATTTTTTCATCCAACATCATCTTTTTCTTCATTTCTCTGTGACAACAGCAGCGCAGTTAACCTGTTTCGGTAGGCTAAAGCTAGCATTAAATCGTCTTCTCTGGCCGCCATTACAGAACAGTCAGATAATTGCGCGCACAATATGTGAACAGAACTAGTGCGCTTTTGCCGCATCCCAACACAAGAAGTTTAAATGGGCCTTTAGTTTTAAGAAACCACCTTTTAAAAGTTACTACCATGCAACGAACATCCGACATTCCAGTTTCAGTTGTATCTGAATGCTCAGTCAGTAAGTATTTAATGACTCGATCTTGGTCCGTTAAACATAAAGCACGTTGAATTTTGACTAGATTTGTCGTATTACACATTTCCATGAAATTGTTTATGGCATCCTCTTTCTTCATAATTGAAACATCCCAATCTAATGACGTTTTCATAACTGGTAAAATAGGCATCAAGCAACTTTCCTATTTCTTCAAAAAATACCTTCTGAAGCTACTAATATTGCACAAAGAATGCTACACTGTTCCACACTTATTTCAGCACATGACATTAGCTAAGACAGGCTGATATTTGTGTCTACAAGTTGCAAAACTTCCCAAAAAGTGTACGATTTACCGATAAGAGGCAGGATTTGCCGACAGAGCATTTCCGTGTGGTGTGACATGCCCCCCTCTTCTTGGCGGTCCTAGCTGGGAGAGCGAATTCAGCTGTATCCTGTTGAACTTTTGAAGGAATCAGGGCCATTTTCAACATAGAAACTCGCGGGGCAAATGCTCCCTAGTTCTTGAAGTTTTCCCCCTAGTAAATGGAGTTTTGCCCCCAGAATTTATCCCTCTTATCCAAAAGCTTCACATTAGAACTGAAGAAATCACTTTTTGAACAAACTACCCATGGCGTAAATTGTGACTGTAAGTGATAAATATGAAATATGGGAATGTTTTATAAGCCATCTTGAAGGATTCAGATGCAGCAGAATCTTAGGTCTTTACTGCTAATGGCATGCATGATATTGGAATATTCAAGTCAAAGTATAAAGCACTGAATGAAAGACTTTCTTGGGGCGCTGCCCCCAGAGCCCGTTTCTTTCGTGCGCTACAGCAACCAGATACATTAAGCTTCTTGCTACTAGAGCTAATAATTGGTCTTCGCTAAGATTCTGATTCAAACGTACGTAAGGGAAATGGTCTAAAAATAGCATTCTTAAAAATGGTATTTCTCAGACTATATAGAAAGGAGCTTGAGATTGTCCTCAAAGATAATGAGATTGATATTATTGGTCACTGTGAAACCAGATTTAGACAAAACAGTTAGGGACTCTGACGTGAGCATTCAAGGCTATAACATTTACAGGAATGACCGTGACAGTAACGGCGGAGGAGTGGCAATTTACGTTAAGGAAAGCTTGCCTGAACCGAAGGTAAAGATTATAAGTAATAAGTTAGAACCCATTGAACTTGAATTCAATACAATTCATGCCAAACCCTTTCTAATTATTAGTTGGTATCGCCCTCCAATCCAGGAGCTGATGAAGTCTCCTCCGAATACCTAAGAGATTTATTAAAGGAAGCAGATAAAGAGGAAAAAGAAATAATTCTACCTGATGACACTAACTGTGATTTAAGACACCCTCAGAACTCAAATACCAAGAAGCTCAAAATGATTTATTCTGATTATCAATTCGAGCAGCTAAAAATAAGTGCACTAGGATTGCTGTTATGGAAAATGAACGAAATGAGCAAAAAACTACAAAATCATTAATAGACCATTTTTCCACAACAAAACCTGGGAATATCCTTACTGCAGATATCTGAAGTATAGGGATGGGTGATCATTACATGATCTTCGGTATAAGGAAATCAAATGCCCGGAAATTCAGAAAGAAAAAAAACAAGAATCATTGAAACCCGAAATCTTAGCAAAAATGATAAGAAATCTTTCGAAATGACCTAAGCACAATTAATTGGCAAACTGTCCTGGGCCCAGTCTCAGAAAATCCAAATGCCATGCTCTCGACCTTTCAGGGAATTTTTGAACTTGTCCTACACATGCATGCCCCTCTCAGAAAAAAAAGAGTTAGTGATGAATATGCACCAAGGTTAAATCAATCAATTAGGGGCTTAAAGCGTAAGAGGGGCATATCAAAAAGGGCCGCCGTAAAATCTCCTGAAAAGTGGAGTGTGTATAAGCATCTTAAGAATGCTGTCACGAAAAAAATAAAATTTGCTGTCCACTCGTATTACCTTGGATTAATTAACGAACATCAGCACAACCCGAAAAAAATGCGGCAGACCATTAGCAAAGTCTTAGACAGATCCTCAAACTCACAGATACCTAGGAGTTTAACAGTTGAAGGGAAGAGACTAAGCAGGGAAACAGACGTACTACAAGCATTAAGCCATCATTTTGTTTCGGTGGGACAAAACCTAGCGGGTCAAATTCAGCAAAATTCAAATGATGATCCTCTAAAACACATTACTCAAGAAGAAAGTTCAATAAGTTTTACTCCCGTTGATTGCAACTATGTTCGTAAAGCCATTCAACCGCTTAAAAATCGCAAGGCATCTGGGACTGATATGGTCCCTATAATGTTGATAAAAGATGTCACAGATCTTATAAGTCAACCATTAACTATGATTTTCAACTCGTCCTTAAGGACAGGTGTCTTCCCTGGCATCTGGAAAGTCGCAAAAGTAACCCTTATTTTCAAATCAGGGTCTAGAAGTAACGCAAATAATTATAGGCCCATCTTAGAAGTCTCTGTATTCCCCAGGATTCTTGAAAGAATAGTTCATAATCAAATCTATGAACATTTGAAGGCAACAAATCCCCTAACAATGAGTCAGTCAGCCTTTCAAAAATGCTGTTCAACAATTAAATCATTGATTGATAGTACCGACAAATGGTATGATAATATTAACGACAAGCAACTTAATTTAACAACATTCCTCGACTTGAAAAGGGCATTTGATACCGCTAACCATTCACTTTTGATAGGAAAGTTGAGGTAATATGGCTTTCGAGATAATGCTGAGGAATGGATTCAACCATATCTCGAAAATGGGAAACAGTATTGTGCTGCAAATGGCCTCAATTCGGGGACTAAAACGGTAACTTGTGGTATCCTACAAGGCTCCTGTCTTGGCCCCCTCCTCTTTATAATGTGCTTGAATGCTTTTGAAAAATGCTTGATAGACTGTAGTGCAGGTCTCTACACTGATGATACTCATATCACTGTAGCATCTACTAATGTTGAAAATCTAATCCAAAAGGCCCAAATGGAATTGTAAATATCTCCACATGGATGCGGATAAATCAATTGAGTGCTAATCCCAAAACAACAGAATATATGATAATTGGACATCCTAGAAAAATAGATAAATCGAGATACATGAACCATTCACATTGAATGACTCTGACATAAAACGAGTGAAGAATACCAAATCGCTAAGGATTATTGTAGATGAAGGATTAAGCTGGGAGCGACAGTACAAGACTGTTCACAACAAAAGTCGTGGAGGTCTTCAATCTCTAAGAAGGCTGAAAAGCATTCTCCCTCAATCCTCATTAAGCAATGTATGTCACATCCGGTATGCTGATGTAATCTAGGGTAGTTTATGAAACACAAAAATAGAATTTCTTTAACGTCTCCAAGACAGAGCAGTTTCTATGATTCATACGTCCAGGATAAAGACAACTGGACATCAAAATTTCTATCAGTTAAACAACTTATTAAATTTGATCGTACCGTTATGCGTTATGGTTTATAACATCTTCAATAAGCTGTGCCCAGAAAATCTATGGAACAAGTTCGATCTAAGGTCCCACCACTTCAGATAGAATACACGATTCTGCAGAAATAACCAGATTCCTAAGTATAATCTAGAGTATGCAAAGAAAAGATCTTCATACTCAGCTCTTAAAACCTGGAATGAAATCCCCTTAAGCATTAGGGAACTTCCCACGCCTTTTCACTTCAAAAAACAACTGAAAATGTAGTTGATAAGCTGACCCGACCAAACAAGACCGCCTGGAAGAACAGCCTAAGGTATATCTTAATTTTTGTTATTGTAATTAAATCATTATGACTATGATGTATTGCTAAGTTCATTTTAGTTTTACTGAAGGGTAATTCGTGCAAAGATAAGCTAATATGAGAAATATGAATACGAAAACGTATTTGCTTTTACGACACAATGTAATTTCCAATTAGGAAATGAGATAGATGCTTTTGAAAGCATCTTTGAAGGAATATTTCACCAAAAATTGCTCCCACACCTGAAACTTGCTCTTTGACTTTTGAACTAGCACGTTCCCTTTCTACGGATTTGTCCCCTCCCCCTAGTAAATGTTTCTTTAAAAAGGCTATGGAAGGAATAGATCCATTCATAAGAAGAAAATCTATTTCCTCAAAATCCTAGCTGGGGGAAATGCCCCACCTGCCAAGATAGACGCAGTGACACTGGTTACAATCCTAGCCATTATTTTGAACACTCTGCAAGTTTCCACACTGGATTATAGAGAATTCGATCTACCTTTGGAGTAAATTGTAGCTTACAACTTTAGATTAGAACTACCTACCTAAAACGTAACATATTTCTTGGCGGGGGAAGGGAGCAGAAGACTCAGAGACTAGCGAGAGTCACAAAAGAAGATACGGAGCTTGTTTTATAGATGACAGTTTTGTAAACGTTCCAACTAATACACGGCATAGTATGTCTGCACATTTTGCACACTTCAAACTTGTAGAACAAATTTCTATTTGGCACAAATATATATTTCTGTATTCATCGAAACTTTTAATTATCGGTTCCTTTAATAATCGGTGCATGTCTGCAAACTCATTACGTGCCGAACTAGACTTTTCTGTACTTGCATATACTGTGTTCATTTGGATTAGTATTATTGCACTTCTTACAGCTAGGATTTACTAATACTAATCCTAATGAACACAATTTACGTAAACATCTAAAGCATACACCATTGAATTAGAGTAGCCCCTTCTTTGCATCTAAAAATTTTCTGGATCAATATTAGTTCTGCTGCCTTACCAATCTGATTATTCCATGTGAATGAATATATGTCGATGATGGCGAGTGGGAAGATAGCATTTTACTTGAAGAAAAGAAAATGTACTGTCATCTCCCGCGAGACCAGACTGCCTTCTAGACCCTTTTGTGCCAGGATCTGTGGTGAATACAAACTTTTATAGAAACTCGCAAATTGCAATGTATCAACATTTAGGCCAAGTTTGCCCAAGTTTGCCCAAGTTTACCAGCTTAAATGACGAGCCATTTTTACAGACACATTTGGCTGGAAATTTTGGCGAGCAAACTTCCCAGAATCCATACTGACAGCAAATACCTTATCTTCAAAATTCAGCCTATTGACCGTTGCTAAACATTAGCCGTTTAATAACTACGTCACACAATCAGGATTGGGTCATTGAGGGTTAGGGCGATTGCAAATTCCTGAGTTTTTGAGGGTGACTAGGATGCAACTGACTTCTATCTCAGCGACCTGTAGCGACTGAGAAAGACTGTCAATGACCTAAAACTTCTAATGGATACACACCAGCGACAATCAAAGAATGTAAAGCATAGAAGTAAGCTAATAGGCAGAAAGCTCTATTAAGCCTGGTATTCATTCAGTGGTTGAGGGTAATTGACGGCTATTACTAAAACTGAAAGCCTGTCAAGAACTAACAGCCAATATAAGGAAAAAGTGAAATACTTTTGATAATTACATTAACAACTGTGTCGTTGAGAGTCGATCACCTTCGATTCCGGTACAGAACCTCTTCAGACAGAAAGCAAGTTGAATACAAGAGCCAACAATTTCGTAATGCTACCCGAAATAAAGATGCAAAAATATGAAATAGCCTCATTTATCTTTAGAGGTAGCATCATTTGGAATGCCTTAGCTGATGTAAAAATTTTTGATAATGTGGCAGGTACTTAGATTGTTGGCTTTTTTTGGCTTAGCATCTTAGCTGAAGATGCTAAACCAAACTTTTCAAATGAACAATAAATGCACGTTCTTATAAGGATATTTTGCTGCACAAGTGCTGAAGCATTCTAAGCTCTTCATGATTTCAGTGCTAAATATTTCTGTCATGAACAGATCTGGGTGGATATTGAGTATCAAGACAGCCGAAACAGTCTGCATTCTTTGATTTCTGCGCGAGGAAGCATCACCAAATTATGGCTCTTTGCCTGTGGTTGTAGTGAAAAGAACTCCGCAATTAGGGACCACGCGGGGGAAACAACAAGAGTGGCACTACGAATAGCGTTTTCACAAAAGTGTGTTTACAAAATACTCATTATGTGGTTTGGCACGAGTGCAGGTTGAACAAATTAAAAATGGCGCCATAAATACAGCATTCACCAAATTTTGGCACGTGCGCGGGTGGGAACAATGAAAATTGCGCGGGGAATACCCGCACACCTAAAATAAGCGGTCTGGCAGCCGAAAAGTACTCACTTCCTCTATACAATTCAAATAAAATGATGGCATTGGAGCCAGGGCGCAATGACACCCTGGTGTCATTGTAAGGTGTACTAAGGGCCTGTTCACAAGCAGTGAGCTAGACCGCCTAGGTGTAATCTCAGCTGCATAGAGATTAATACTGAAAAAGCTACTTGTCTTCACAGGTGAAGCGAGCTAGCCTGCTTGACCAAGATCTTACCTGAAACTGTCCAGATCTCGGCTAGCCAAGACGTAAATCTCCCATGTAAAACTCTTCAGGTGAGCTAGCCCGATCAACTGGGGTAAAATTGTAAGCAATGTATACGTGCAATAGACTACAGGTTTGTAAACAATGGCTTCCATGTTTACACAGACATTCCAATCAAACCTGCTAGGCTCAAGAATTCCCTTGTGAAGATGGGTCATAAAACACCTTGGGTGAACTCGCTACTTGTGAAGCTCAAAAAGCGCCCTGAATCTTGATAAAATTTAACAATGACCTCCAAGCTGTGTGAGGGGAGGCGTGACACCCCAAAAAATTAAACAGCTCAATTTGGAGGGTAGTTGAATCTCATTGCAGGACAATCGTGATATTAAAGAGTCTTGTCAAATATAAATTTCATTGCACCTTCTGGCGTAGCCTACTTTCCTTCGGCGCACTGGCGTGAGATTTTGTGTCTAGTGCTGGATGGACTACAGGCATACAACAACAAAAGGGTCACCGTAGCTTGTTCATCTTTCCTTTTCAGATTAAAGGATCAGTTTTTTATCTGGGCACATGAGATCAATGATGAGAGCAACTTTCATTCAATGTAGCAAAAAGGCGAATCCAGAATTGTCGTTGTCCATAAGAACTTCTGGAGGTAAGCACCTAGATCCCCATCCTTCTCCTTCTCCTCTTCCACAATAGTCCTTGTTGTATAATGCAAGAGTGGCCTTGCATGTCTCTTTTTTCAGAGGCACTAGAAGCTTCTGGAAAATAGGTGAATTTATTTCTGCCATGAAGTATGATTGAGATGGATACAAGCAGAGTCCAGAAATCCACACGACCCTAAGACGTTAGCTTGCATAGGAACGTTTGGCAAAGATGGGGAAAATTTGGTAGGAAAAACTATAACCTAAAAATTGCAAAAACTAAGGAAGAAAGTTAGTAATAATTATATTGATGAGGAGTACATTTTAAACATTTACTCTGAAACAGGGACCGTTAAGCTATGAGTCAGACTATACTATCAGAGGCGGCTCCATAGCTAGATTTTCGGGGGCATCTGATTCAACTTATTGTCTTCTTCGTGTGAGAAGTTTCGTAAAGCAATTGTTTGCTATCGGAATTATTGCCGTTTTGGGGGCAATTCCCCCCAGCCCCCTGATATCTTGTGCTGTATAACATTGGTCCCACCAATAACTTTGCCACGCTGTTTAGCACAGTTAGAAAGAAAACACCCTTAAGGTAGATTCACACATATTGCGGTATAATGCGGCGCGGCATGAGGCGGTGCGGCAAGATGCGGCAAAAACGCATGGCTGTTGTTCACACATGCAGCGTCTCTCACTGTAAGCGAAGCAACACAGCTTCGAGTCATCTGGTAATTTCACAGGTGTTTACGGTTCACAATATTGCTGAAGATGGAAAATACTACTTGTTTGCTTTGCATAAGAAATCGGTTGGCAATCCTGAAGCTAAACAGACATGTCAATGAAGGTTTCACATACAACAAAGTTATGTTTACATTCACCTTCAAGAAGAATTTCATCGCTGTGCTTGGACTAATTCTTATCATTTGACAAAAATTTTCCAGGCAGTCTTTCGATACTATTATCTTTGATAATCCTGCCCTCTTGTGGCATGCTTGCACGGTAATTTTCTTTAGAAATCGATCGAACTGCCTCTGCTAACTTGTTTGAAATCCAATATGTCTTCCGAATGCAATGTCCCTTTCTATTGTTCTTGTGCGGCTAGATGCGGAAAAGTTGAAATTTTTCAAATTTGCCGCATCATTAAAAAAACGCGTGGCTGATGACGTTGAAAAAAAAAGGCTTACCATATATGGTTCGCGGCAACTGGGCGGCAAGAAAAACAGGAAAGTTGATTTCTTAGGGCTGCTCATATGAAGAAAGTCTCCCCAGCATATTCCCGGTGAAGCAAGCATCTCGGTCATCCGAGATTTCATTTCATATGTCAAAACCACATGATATCACAAAGCCCTCACATGAGAAAATGGTTTCCAGGCTAGCCGAAATCTCAGCTGTAGACTACCGGGATCCTGCCTAGCCGAGGAAATATGTCCTATATGAGCACATTTCACGGCAAAGCGGGAAAATAATATTTTTTTGCAATGGTCACATGGTCATAGTTTCCCTGGCAAAGCGGGAAAATATCTCCATATGACAGGTCACAAATTATATTCCTGGCTCACTAAGATTTTCTATTCGCCAGGAAAATGCCGGGGAAACTTTCTCCATATGAGCAGGCACTTAATATAGATAGACATACAAGCGTATCGGGTTATTTCAAAAGACTTAACATTCAACCAATTTCCAGGCCCAATGCACAATGGAAGATGTTTATAACAATGGAGAGTTAATTTCACCTGCCCACCAAGATTGTAATGCTACTCTTATTGGCGCCCTCCTACACTACACAACATACAATTTTGATGAGCCTCAATCGAGGCCGAAACTTGAAGATTTCTACACACTGTTGGAAATTTCGTAAGCTGCGTTGTTCGTAAAAACTTTTTCGCTTCACTCACTGTAGGCACTTTGATGGAATTTGAACCCCAAAACTTCTTCCTCGGCGCCTTCTTTGTCTCTATATTTGATATAAACATGTAATACATGGCAACACACGTAGCAGGGGTGACTACTCTGGGGGACAGGAGGGGCATCTGCCCCCTTTGCCCTCTTCGATGAGAGGCAGCGGGCAAGAATTCCCCCTTATACCGAACGATTTCTGCAAATTTATGATCATTTCTAGCATTCCTACCTGGTGAAGGGGCTCTTTCTGACGTTGTGGACAGTTTGGCTCTTGGAATTGTTTTACGGGCAAATCTCCAAACCCCCCAATTGCCATGGTATAATTATGAAAGCAATACACTGGGCAGATCCCTCTAGAAGAGAATCTGGAAACCAAACTACCCCTATGGAGGAATATACATTTACATAGATGTGCCCTTAGTGGAGGGTCTGTCCCTTGGACTTAAGTACGCACAGGCACCCCTGACTCGTAGTACACGTCACGAATATGTGATAAAGCTAATCAACCACTTACAAATGCTGAACTAGGGATAAGTACCGTTAAGGTAAAGACTAGAGAGTGGCCTAATCGACGTAGATTGAGTTAGGACAACTCATAAGGACCCAAAGGTTTTGAGGTCCTGAAGAATTTTTGCAGGGTTTGGATTAAAAATTAAGCTTCAATTTTACTGAATTCCTAAAGGCCGTAAGTGTCGCTGTTGCGCAACTGGAAATATAGTTAACATTAGAAGGCTGACTGTTGGGAATTTTGAGGTTGAGAAGGAGGGGGACTCTTGCTCACTCGCCTTGGACCTTTGACCTCAGTACCTTCTTTGTTCTTGTTGTTTGGTTAAACGAATAAGTTTTTAAGTTGTCATGATAATCGAGACAACAAGCAAAGTCAAAAGCGAAGGAAGTGAATCGAGAAGTTAAATGAATCAGAATTGAACCAGAATCGACGCGAGACTTGAGAATTGATATGAACTCTTCAAAATTAGATCTAGATTTCGAATTTAATCACAACTGGAATTGCTTGAGAAGCATGAGAAGCAGAAATATGAGGGAAATCGTATTGGAGCAATGATCGAGTTGAAGAAGGAGAATAAAAGAAGAAGAACTCTTATCAAGAACTATATCTCGAGATGACATCTAAATTGCTCCTATCAGACTTGAAGAACTATAAGGGAAGAACAGGGAATCGACACTTGTTTCATATATATTTTCATTCAGTTTATTTTATTTATTTATACTGTCCTCCTTTTGCTTTAGGGGTTGGTCCATAATTACGCCACGCTATAATTGCCAATTTTGAAACACCCAACCCCCATCATCACGCTCTCTCATATTTGCTCACAAGACCTCCTTGCATTTCGCCACGCAGCACCTTATTGAATGTTTTATTAACAATGTTAGGTTCACTGCTTTAATTGATACGGGATCCATGCTATCCATTTTAAGTCAATCTGTATTTGAAAAATTGCCAGATAAGCCCTTCTTACGTAGCAGTGATCCCAATACATGTATTTCCATCACCAATGAATAACTGCATTCACAGGGGGAATTTTCTTGCCCATCCTCAATTCTCGGATAGTACCCATTCTTGCCATACCCCTTTTCTTATTTGTGATAATGTTTTATCCCCACTGGAATGTATATTGGGTTGGGATCTTCTTCTTTCTTACCAATGTAATTTAATTTCATACGATATAAGGTATTTTCTACAGGGTCTACACGGTAAACCCCCCCTCCATTTTGCCAGGTGCTGCAGGGCCGATTCCACCCTCTACTGCCGATACTCTCGTGTTTGACAATCTCTTCATAGGGGCCTGTTCCGCTTACTCTGGTCAGTAGAATCATTATTTCAGCTAGAAGTGAGGTAGTTTTAATTGCGCTTGTTCCGTGTAGTTCACGTAATGCATTAAGCATGGTAGCCCCTCTTGTTCTTATGTTTTTCTTTTGGGGCTATACCCCGCTTATTCAGTTGATAACTGACAATAGAGCCCTTACTTGGCTTCATTCCTTAGAGCCTAAAGGTAGAATTGCATGTTGGATTATGGACTTGCAAGAGTTTTCTTTCACTGTACAGCATAGAGTTGGAATTAGAGTCCCACAGGGCTCGTGTCTTGGGCCTCTCCTTTTCTTGTTGTACATCAATAATTTACCTTTTGCACTAAGCGAAGTTCATGCCACTATGTATGCTGATGGTACTACTATCAGTTACTCATCTGACAACATGGAAGACTTAGTTGCAGTTGTCTACTCAGAAATTTCACTCCTTAATCGATGGCTGCAAGGTAATAAGCTGTCATTGAACATTGTCAAAGCTCGAGCCATGATAACTGGGTCTAAGCAAAGACTAAGCCACATGAAAATTCATACTCTGTCATTCCAAGATTTTATCTTGAGACAGAAGGTATTGATCTTGTAAATCAAATTAGATAGCTTGGCGTAATATTTGATGAAAACCTAAAATGGGACAGCCAAATTAAGAGCATACAGATAAAAATCTCGTAAGCCCTGGGCTTTTTGAAATACGCCAAGAAATATGTTCCACTTGCCACTCTTAACGACATGTATAAGGGTACAGTAGAGCCTAACTTCAATTATTGCTGCTCTGTTTGGGGCTCCTGTGGAACTACTAAGCTAAAAAAATTGCAGAATAGAGCTGCAAGAATAGTGACGAATAGTCCATTTGATTCTTCTGCAACATCTCTGATTCAAGATCTAGAAGGCCTATGATCGAGGAGCTTATTCATCGTGAAACATCGGTTATGGCATATAAATTTTTGAACAAGCTAGCTCCTGACTACCTAAGCAGTTGCATTTCTGAACTGTCTGAGCCTCACGCATGTGAACTTCGGATTTCCGCGACTTATCTACTAATACCCCGTATGAAAATGTCTTATGGGCAAAAGTCCTTTGCTTTTTGTGGAGCAAAAGAGTAAAACAATCTTGATTTAAGAGCAAAACTAGCGCCCTCTATTCATTGCTTCAAGTCATCTTTGAAAGATTCCAAGATTAATTGCATGAGTATGCCCCTCGTCGTCATTTAAGCCTCCATGACCCCACCCTCTCGCAAGAAAATGCTATCTGCTTTGTGTAGCTAAACTCAGTATTCAATCTTCAGGAGGAACAACAGAAAGATAGATTCCTTCAGCTAGTTCACAAATTTAAGTCTAATGGAATGCCAAGGCCCCATTATTTTGCATTGAAATTTGGTTCTCAATTACGATCCTATTGGAATTGTTGAGATGAAGTGCACCTTGTATATGGTCTCCTTGTGCGGTATACACGGCATATGGTTAGTCAAGTGCTAGAGATTGGGCACTCAGGACCATCAGCAGGGCATATGGGGATTACCAGGATGTTATGTAGGGTAAAAGAACTCCTCTATTGGCCATACATGAAATCTTCTGTTTAGTCATATATAAGTTAATGCAAGGAATGTATTGCAAGTAAGACCTCTTGTACTAAAAGACAAGCCCCACTTTAGCCAATGGTAATTAGTAAGCCTTTTACTTTTTGGGTCATGGACTATATGGGACCTCTCCTTTAAACAGCCAGGGGAAAAATCTCATATTTGTAGTTGGTGATCATTTTACCAAATGGTGTGAAGCATTCCCAACGCAAGATCAGAAAGCGCAGACTGTTGCCAAAATTCTGGTATCACGGTTATTCTCTCGCTTTGGGCCCCCAAAAAATCTTCATTCTGACCAGGGCACCAATTTCGAAAGCAATTTGATCAAAACCATATGTGACCTCATGGGTATTCAGAAAAACAGAACTATAGCATATCATCCCCAGGGCGAAGGGCAGATTGAGAGACAAAATAGGGCACTGCAAGAGATCTTGCCAACCTTTGTTTCTGAGCACCCTGATTGTTGGGATCTTTATTTTGATCAAGCTGTCTTTGCTTACAATACTAGCCGTTAGGAATCAACAGGATTCTCCCCGTACGAGCTTATGTTTGGTAGATTAGCTCGTATGCCTATAGAGATAGATCTGGGTGTGCCCCAGAGAGGCCCCAGAAGTCAATCAGATTATGTGCAAGCAGTTAGACAGTTAATTCGTAGTCCTCAATCGATAGCTCAGCAGGTGCAGATAGAAGCAAAGGCAAAACAAAACCAGTTCTATAACCAGGGAAAGGGGACTTGGGTCCCCATTTAGCCACAGAGTATCATATGGCTTAAGCGACTTAAAACGTGGAAGTTTGGGAGAAAGTGGGTTGGGCCATAAACTGTTGCTTCTTGAACAGGGGTTAACTATGATTAAGTTCCTGGAAGGCAAAGAACTGGTTGCGCACCGCAATATTTGAATGTCTCCGCCATGCCTAACTTAAAAGATACTGTATTCTGCCCCACCCCAAAATGCCCAGAAATATCTGTACTACAACAGGAAGCCTCAGGTAGAGACGAAATTAGAGCTAAGCTTGCAAAAAATGTAAGACCTAGGAACCTTCATCAAGTAGTGAACCCTCCTATTCAACATGGTAATATTGTAATACATTAATCATTTTTGCACCCTATGCCATACTTAGCCTGTTGGTTCTCACTGTGTACAGAAATTAGCACCATTACATATCCTACATGCTTAATAAGTCTTACATCCTTTAGTCAGTCTTGAAAATAAGCATCAGAATTCAGACATGTTCTGTTCTGTGTTGATTCTGCATAAGAACACGTTACACTTTCCTAAAAGTCAAAGACCAAGTGAAAACATATTTTTCAACATCGAGCACAAAATTTGTGTGGTTATGCAAAATCTCCCATGTTGTAAGATGGGATAGGGATAGTTAAAACTAGAAAACGGCTTCTTTCGACAACCCCACTAATGTAGACATTGTACCTAGTGTCGGAGTTCCTTCATTACGCAAAACTTCTCAAAAGAAAAAACTTTTACCATGACGCCACAGAATTGCATAAATTACCACCCAATCACCTACTTTACCGTCACGGAGAATCACGAAAAAGATGTAAAACACTCACACACAAAGCGTGACATAGATGTTGAACAGTCCCTTATATGAGTCAGAATCTTTGGAAATAGAATAAACTTGGTAATTTATTCCGCTAACAAGATGGGGCAGATCTAGTCCTCTGGTCTGACCTTGAATCAAATACGGAAAATCATACACTGACAATGCAAATGAGGAGTACCTTATTCTAGGAAATTAATAAGGTATTACAGAAAAAGAAGCAAGCAATACTTGCAATGACATTTTCTAAGGGGGGGACACAAAGTCCCTTTTTGAAACTTCTGGGGGCCTGAATCAGAGTCTTGGACAGATCATCAATAAGTTCCAATAGCAAGAAGTGTAATGCTTCTAATTGATAAAACCCACCAAAGAAAGGGGGTCTGGGAGCACTTCCCCCAGGAAAATTTTTGGTGCAGTACTGTATACTTTGGTTTAAAATGCATCTCCCAATAGCATGTTTTCAATTCCGATATGGACCCTCGACAATTTTGCTGCACCGGCTTTATAAAAGAAGCATCCTTCAATGTGGCTAAGAAGACATTCCATACTTCATATTTATAACTTGCCATTGTAGGACTGTGACATTTAAATAAATCCCCCTAACATGGTGCCAATTACCGTCTTAAATAATTGTTGCTCTCGTAGCGATTGACTCTGCATGCTCTAGGTTCGAAGCTGTATAGAACAGTTGGGTTATGCTATGTTCGGTAAAGTTTGTCTTGTCAATGTTGAACCCATTAAAGGTACTATTTGCAAGGAACAAGAGAATTAAGATATTAGATATTAGTTTTAAATTAGATATTAACAGTAAATAGAGCAAACGTTACAACATCAGTATTTGAGCCGCGGTTGTCGTGATCAAAAGTGATTTCTTCAGTTATACCTTAAGGCTTGTGGTATGAAGAGATACTTTCCTGGGGACAAAGTCCATTTTTAGGGAGCAATGTTGAGGAATAGAGGAAATCCTCCCGAGTTTTTATATTAAACAAGACCTCTTCTCTTCAAAAGGTACAAAGTCAGACTTTCAATGATTAAAACTTCTGTTCTTTTCAAGAGTTAAGAGTATGCTTGATAATTGCCACATGAGTAAATTTTCAATTATACTTTAATCTTTAATCATGTGAAAATGAACAGTATTTTGATCAATCTATTCCAATATTTAGATGCACAAAATTACCATGGGAGCTTGCATTCCCGCCTACATAGTACCTCTACTTTATGTTATGCCTTCAAGTTCCCAACACCCTCCTAGATATTAACAAGGCCTCCAGGGGGCGCTCCCATCCCCGTTGAGAACTACTGCCTAAGAGCTACTGAGCTATGTACACTGATACAATAAATGCCATATTTCTCCACCAAACGCGCCCCACGAATACAAGCCTACCCTCAGATCACCTCTTCACGAACACATCCCCTACTCCTCCTATCTGGTCTCCAAGGGTCTTTTTGTCCAGTTTTGCACCTAGAGCTTACAGGTATTAGGTACCTCAATATCTCCGCTTGGATTAATGAAAGATGATCAGCAATCTCTTGCGAGCACTGATCCCAAATAGTCATCATTTAAATCATTGTGGATATTCGCATTTGGAATACAATCTAACGGGTATTAAACGGATATTCTTATAGTTAACATAGATGTCAATATTGTGGCCAGATTTCTGAAGCCAGCAACAAATTTATCTCAATATTGTGGCCAGTGGCGGACCCAGACCAGGGCTATCAGGGCTACCAGGGCTTGAGCACTGGTCAGATTTTCCATCCTTAATAGCAGGCTGAAATAAAACGGGAATTATCAAAAGCAGTCACCAGTATTTACTGCTCATGGACAAAGCTAATAAAGCCCTATCGCTGCTTGTTTCAGTCTTTCTCAGAATAACCACCTCTAAGATACCAGGTGTCTTTTACGGACGCAGAATGAAGAATTATCCAATCAGTTATCACATTGGGAATCATCAGTTATCCAATCTCGTCAAATCACTATTCAGCTTTTCTATCACATGCTGCATTCCTTCCGAGCCCTGGTGAGTCTGTACTATACAGAGGCTCAACTACTCTGGATCCATCAGATCTCTCTATTTTGTAAACAATTTTGGGACGAGCCCTGGTCAGATGTAAATATTCTCTTTCATCCAATGAAACATCGCCCTGACCAGGGCTCAATTTCTCTTAGCCAATCACAATACTCCGTGACCAGGGCTCGACTATGTCAACATGAGCACTACACGCAGTGGCGGCTCGTCAATGGGGCATGTTGGGCAATGCCCCCCCAAGGGAAATGTATAAATGACATTTCTACACAGTAATTGATAGTACTAAGTAAAATACTCCAGGGTTTCAGTGATTTAATCTAGGCCATTTAAGTATTTACACGGGTTTCGAGACCATTTGTAGATGTGGAGCCTCGCTTCGCTTCTATCAAAACTGCTGAGCACGCTTGAATTAAGATGATGTCATTTGCGTGGCAACATTTATTTTGCCCTTCAAATCGGTTGTTTGCCATGCGCACTAGCAAATTTCAGAAGCCAAACGCCGCCAGAAACGCCATACGATTGGCTGAAATCCATGAAAGTGGGGCAAGTTCAAATCTGCCCTCCCTGATACAACAACAACCTCCATGTGCTGCGATGCTTTGCCAACGCAGGGCTACTGACTAGGATAGCGGCGTAGTTTTTTGAGTTCACGAGACATCAGTCAAACTATTTGCAGCCTTCGGTAGTGCTTGGGAAACGTTTTATTCTATCATCCTTACTGCACTCTATAGCCCTTTCAGCCAGTTAACTCTGGAAGAAAAATTGGAGGTGAAGCGTCTAGGCCCTGAAAGGCCTCAACTATTGACAACGTCAGGGTTGTCTTCACGTCGTTTCACGAAAACCTGGTACTCAAAGCACAGTTGGGTTACTGGCTGCAGTCACTCTGGAAAAGTTTATTGCTTTCCTTGCCTGCTTTTTGGAGATTCTCAACGATTGCCTGCTTGGAACCAGTCTGGTGTGAACGACTGGAAACATCTTTCTGAGAAGGTCAAGCGACATGTCAAATGTAGTTGTCATGTTGAGAATTGCTTG